>NC_051173.1:58606271-59039234 GCF_013339725.1 Rhipicephalus microplus | reverse complement strand
GCTCCTTAAAATATACAAGAAGCAAACAGTAATCTTCGACCGTCGTCTGCACCTCACCAGAATGACACAAGACGTCACGATGTGTGCTGACCGAGTGCGACCCGTTGTCTAGCATACTTACCTGGTGTCGACGTGACCGTGGTCAAGATGGCGGTGCCCCCAGGGAGAGACGCGGGCATTGCACTGCGCTCGTGCTGACCCCTGCCACTACCCCAAACTGGGGCAGATGGGGCATGCAATTTTTGGTAGTGGGGGACTGCGTTCGCGCTCTCCCCCTATTTTACAATCCAATGGAAGATCTATACACCCGCTGAAACACTTGCGCGGCGGAGGAGAGTGCAAGCTATTTATTGAGATCCGGGTTCTTCGATATGGCTTCCGATGTGTCGTTTTCTTGTGTTAAGTGAGAGTTGCTCACTCAGAGCCCTTAAAATATACCTGCCCAAGGCTGCATCTGGAGAGAAAATTGCAATATTTGAAGTTTTTGCGCTATCTCTATTCGTATTATGTCTTCACATTGTGGGTGAAGAAGATGAAGAAATATGCCTGAGGTAGGTAAGGGACTTTATTGATCCTCGGAAGAATCATTTGAGGGCAGGTGTGGATGGCCGCACATTGCTGTGCTTCAGCGACCCTTCTGGCCCAGCTCACTATCCCGAACTTTATTTCGGTTGCGAGCTGCGAAGGAGTGCCTACCATCGCTCTTGGTGGGCGGAAAATTAGGTAAAATAATATAAAATCGAGATAGCTGACGATTCCATCCCTGGCACCTAAAAGCGAAGGCAGGTAGCTGGAGCTCGTACCGAGTGCTCGGCTTTGGTGTCAGCAGCGTGTTCGGACGAGACCACCCAAACCTAAGCGGCCAGATAGATAGATACCCTTAGAATCACCAAAGTTCGCAAAGAAATGCTGCAAATTTAATACAAAGTACCTATAATGCTGTTGCAAAGCCACCTCCGAAATCCCGCCGCTGACCTCCACTGTTGCGAACGACGGACCGATCCCGCCGAAGCCACCACTGTTGCGAAAGACGGGGACGCCAACACGGCCTCGAAGGCGCCACTGCTTCCGACTCCGCCGGGAAGGTCACCAGCCGTTTGGTAGCGTATGTTTCTCAGCTCGCGACTGCTTCTGAGCAGAGCTGATAAGACGAGCGGACGAGACGACGGTGAGTTAAACCAGGTTTATGTACAGCATATTACAGAGGCGTTACAATTTCGGCACTGGGGCCGACAGAGACTCGAAGAGCCGAGCTCTCCTCTCTAACACATAGGTCAGCCTTTCGCCTAAGACCGCTGACTCACACACATGTCGGCCCTCCGACACTGGGGACTCCTCTCACATAGGACCGCCGATCGCGACGCGCCGCAGGGCTTCTTTTATTTACACCGGGTCCAACCAAAGTGTCCAATCAGAAGCGCCGCTGGTCGTCAGGGCAGATTCCGCCAATGGGGGCCGCCGCGCCATGCGTCAGACCACCATGACACGAGGACGCCGGCTCGCTGTCACGTGCGCAACTGACTCACTGCACGTGGGCCAGAGGAGCGCCGCGCGTGTTCACGCCGTCGAGGTGATCGCGCCAGGCAGACTGCGGGCTGGCCTTGACCCAGATTGCCTTTTTCAGAGGCACGGTCGTTTGACGAGGACTCGCTGGCATAACAGCACCCCCGCCGCCAGACAATGCACCGGAAAGACGAGCTGCTTCCACGGGGCTCGGATGTCAGGTGCGCTCGTTCGCCAGGTCCCTCCAGGTTCGCCTCCAGGGCCATGGGGAGAATACAGCTCCAGACTGTTCCGGGAACACATCCCATTTTTGACGACGGATCCCAGCTCCACTGGCTTGTCGCCACAACTTGCTGACCAGCTTCACTCGTCTCTTCTGACCATCTTCGGTTTCAGCACTTGTCGATGGTTCTGCAACTTGCCAAGAACGGATCGACAACAGACAACACACGACACACGCAAGTGCCCTCGGTCACCCGACAGAACACCAGACAAAGTATAGTACAACATATACCTATCTACGTGTCTATCGGAATTTGTTCCCTCTACATCAAGAGGCACATGTGGGACACAAGACTCTTAAAGTAAGAACTTGAATTTTTTCACACTTACAACAACGCAACGAATTAGAATACCACATAAAGTTGGCCCCTTGAGATCACTCTGAACGAGAGCGCTCAGCCCAGGTCGTGATGAGGTCAAAATTTTGCCCCGAATCGCCAGCCAGAAACCGAAAGGTTGAGAAGTTACTAGCTGGAACGCACTGCTCAATGCACCTGCATTAGCGTTTACCTTTCCCTTTTTTTTTTCTTTAGCGAACGTCAAAGTTGCGCTGTGGAGCAACATGCTCCACCTCAGTAACCGGCCACTTTTAGGCGACGATACCTATGCGGCACCAAGAGCGGCTCACACTTGCGACGTTGCACAGGGGAACAACGATACGGCTTGCTACTGATTGACTCCTCACCGCTTAGCTCGATATCGTGTTCGATCACCCTCATGTTTCCGGGGCGGTCCGAAAACACGTCTTCAAACTCGGAACCAATCTTTCTCAGGTCCTCTTTCTCAGGTCCTCCTTCACTTAAGCTAGGCTCTAGGTTTATCTGCTCCCAAATTACTTTCGATCCCCCTTCGATCACCTCACTAGAACTCAAATTTTCTGCTCCTCTTCCTCTGAAGCCTTCAACAGCTGATTTACGACCGCTTGATGTTGAACATTGGGTTTCATCAAGTTGTAAATTTTGTTCTGCCGCCTTCCTACTTGCACCTCATAAGTTGTATCGCAAGGCTTCGATAATACTTTGGCGGGCCCTTCCCAATCAACCTCAAGCTTGTTCCTTTTGGGTGGCTGCAGCCGCATTACCTGATTATCAACTTCAAAAGCGCGCTTCTTCCCCGATTTCTCGTAGTGCTCCTTCGACAGCACTTTTGCCGCGTTTTTCTGGCTTTCCACTGAGCGCTTCAATTTGGCTTTCCACTAGCGCTTCAATCGAGAGATCCTCACTCTGCCCTCGAATGAGCGTCTCTCGATCAACTCTCGGCAGCTCGCTCCAACTTTCCGCTACAGGCGAGAGCGTTGCAACCCTCTCGCTCTGACTCAATGGCGCCACGTCGTCTCCCCCAGCGCATACCGCGCCGGCCGCTCCCGCGACGGGCCGCTCGCGTGACTGCTCACATGACTCATGCGGAAAATTTCCTTTCTGGGGTTCCGTCGACCCGCCGACAAGGTCACTTGAGAGTTCACCGCATGGAACCAAGTCAAGCTTCCGCGAAAGCTTTCGCGCTTGCGATCGCGTGAGAGCCATGCACGCTAAGTTGGGGAAGAACGATTTGCCCTGCTCTTTGAGAAGCTGCTCCGAGTTGTTGGAGAAAAGATAAGGAAAAACGATCATTCAGCGCGGCAGACACAGCCGCTTCGGTGCGAAGCTTACCGAACGGGCCTTCAATGACAACCGTGGCGATTGGTAAGCGAACACTCTGCTCCTCGGCGACTTGCCTGATCCACGCGCATTCTCCTGTGAAGTCATCCGGAGACACCAATGAAGGATGGACAACGTCCATGGTTGCCGCTGAGTCTCTAAGTGCTCGGCACGTTTTCTCATTGACCCTAATTTCTTGGAGATACGGCTCCAACAACCGCATGTTTTTTTCTGATTCTCGGATCGTTGCGAAGGCAAACTTTTCCTGACAGTTTCTCGCGATGTGCCCTTCCTTTTTACAGTTGTAGCAGATTAGCGGCTTCCGTTTGTTTTCCGATTCAAATGCCTGTGTGGTAGAAACCTCACTCGATTTCTCCGCTTCTGTTTGCCCTTCCCCTACACTGTCCTTCGTAAGAGACGGGTCCTTTTGAAATTACGGTGCGGAACGGGTTTCCGTTGATCAGGTTTTCTTGAAAAGCCCTCTTTTCTCTCATCCTTTTCAACGCGCACTGCCCTGCTATGCAACTTTCGGCGAGTATAATACTCCTCAGCTAACTCAGCTGCCTTATTTAACTGTACTTCCCCAAGTCTGTCCTGCAGCCAAAGCTTTACATCCTCCTCGATGCAGCGGTAGAATTGCTCCAATGCAACGCATTCCACCACTTTATCGCGGTCGTCATAAACACCTTCGCCCTTGAGCCATTCAATTAAATCGGCTTTAAGACGAAACGCGAAGTCAACGTGTGACTCATTCCCCTTTTCAGCATACCGGAACCTTTGCCTGAAAGCCTCGGGTGACAACTTATAACGTCTCAAGAGCACTTCCTTAACCTCGTCATAGCTCTCAAACGCTTCCCTAGACAAGCAAGTTATCGCGTCGGACACTTCGCCGGGAAGAAGAGCTAGCAGGTTCCGCGCCCAAAGACACCGCTCCAAAGCGTTTCGCTCACAGACGTGTTCAAACTTGACGAGATACTTCGCCATGTCCTCGCCTACTACGAACGGTGGCAGTTGGTCCCGAATTCTAAAACCGCTGACCTGAATCGTCGGAGAAGCTACGCTAGGCGCCTGCGAACACTGTAGGATTGCCAATTCTAGTCGTTTCAACTCGAGACGCTCTTGTCTCTCGGCCTCCTCGCGTTCGCGAGCTTCGCGCCTTTCTTCACGTTCGCGAGCTTCTACTTCTCGCCTTTCAGCCTCCTCACGGCGTGCTTTGATATCCACCCAGGCCTCATCGACTTCCTCAGCCGACACTCCCTCATCCTTCATGATCTCAAGGATCGCTTGCTTTCGTTTCGCACGGCCCAAAGTAATGCCGAGTTCCTCACAAATTTCGATGAGTTCCTTCACTTTAAGGTTCTCCATCGTTCACACTAGCCTCTTGCTGTTTGCCCCTGTTAAAAATCTACTTGCCGTACCCACTATAAGTCCTACTAGCAAGACGCGCAAGCAATTTTTCACACTTCCGTGTTTACCCCCTCCGCATTAACTTTGGTTTCAAAGCGCTTCGACTTGGCTTGAAACGATCAAAGCTCACTTCAATGCTTCACACAGCCCTTCTCTAAACTACTACAACCTGAGCTAGAGTAGTCTGGTGAACTGAGGGGAAAACATCGGGCACTCACCGCATCGATGTCGCTGACGCCGGCCGATCCCGCATCTGCCAACCACTGTTGCGAAGGCGGACCGATCCCGCCGAAGCCACCACTGTTGCGAAAGACGGCGACGCCAACACGGTCCCGAAGGCGCCACTGCTTCCGACTCCGCCGGGAAGGTCACCAGCCGTTTGGTAGCGTATGTTTCTCAGCTCGCGACTGCTTCTGAGCAGAGCTGATAAGACGAGCGGACGAGACGACGGTGAGTTAAACGAGGTTTATGTACAGCATATTTACAGAGGCGTTACAATTTCGGCACTGGGGCCGACAGAGACTCGAAGAGCCGAACTCTCCTCTCTAACACATAGGTCAGCCTTTCGCCTAAGACCGCTGACTCACACACATGTCGGCACTCCGACACGGGGACGCCTCTCACATAGGACCGCCGATCGCGACGCGCCGCAGGGCTTCTTTTATTTACACCGGGTCCAACCAAAGTGTCCAATCAGAAGCGCCGCTGGTCGTCCGGGCAGATTCCGCCAATGGGGGTCGCCGCGCCATGCGTCAGACCACCAGGCACGAGAACGCCGGCTCGCTGTCACGTGCGCAACTGACTCACTGCACGTGGGCCAGAGGAGCGCCGCGCGTGTTCACGCCGTCGAGGTGATCGCGCCAGGCAGACTGGCCTTGACCCAGATTGCCTTTTTCAGAGGCACGGTCGTTTGACGAGGACTCGCTGGCATAACAATGCTGTCTTGGTTGTCCTTGACCTAAAGACTTTTTTTTTCTTTTTAATATTTATAACACACAAAAAAGCTCAATTTTACAAGCTTTCTCGAATCGCTGCATCAACTCGAAGAATCGCTATCTCGAATCGCTTTCTCGAATCGCTATCTTTCAACTGCAGGCACCCCGAGTGTGCTGTGACGTCCAAATTTTCTCTTCACATGCTTACAAGATATCGTGACGTCAGCAGCAATGCCCGCTCCACACTTCGAGACAGGGGCAGTGCTGAAAGGACCCTAGCTTGTGGGCACTAGCGGTTGATACGGCCCCAGGATGTAATCACTTGCTCACCCTCCCCCCCCCCCCCCCCACCTATCCTATCGAAGAAATCCTGGCGGCTCATCTATGGGTTGGCGACACACAAGCGCCCACTTTGAATGTTTTGGTGACGCACAAGCGCCTATTTCAGAAATTTTGTTACCTGACATTTCAATAGCCAGGCTGCCACTTCAAGTCGCTAGTATTGGTACTGTAGTGGCCTAACATCAATGAAGTGTTGATGTCGGTAGGTGCAGCATACGGAAATGAATTTTAATATCAAAATAACATACCTTGTCAGTAGACGTCCGATGCGTTCGAAAACGATGTGGGATAATGAAAGCGCACAGTGTCTTCAAACTGCCTGAGCTTTCACATGACAGTTTTCTATACACAGCTTAGTCTTTAAAATTGTATTGGCTTTCGCCCATGATGTTTTTTTTTTCCCGAGACAAAGGTACCATAAGCACGAGAGGACGGGTGCGTTTTAACTCGCTACTTGCTTTCCATAAAAAAAAATACCTTTGAATTACAAAAAATGGGTCTATCAAAATGTACGAATATGCAAAACATCCCTTCCCGAAGCACAGAAAAAAAAAACAATTAGTAGATCGCACGTATCTTCGCAGTCGATGTTATGCGGAACCTTCACATGGAAAGTGACTGTGCTGTAATTTCTTTATTGACTGGAACGTCATGATGTGGAGCTGAAAATGCATGCACAAGTGCATGAACATGAATAGCCTTGGATGAAACGTGCGCCCTCCGTTAATTGACCGCAGCGCTAGCGCCTCTAGCGGCGTAAAGATGATTCATGCTTGTTGCGCTAAAACTGCTATTATTTGATCAAACTTGAGCTTTTTTTTTTCATCGATCAGAGCTAGGTTCAATTTTATTTAACAGGTCGACGCATATTAGTGGGCCATTAGTGTTTCTTCAAATGGCTCCTTAAAATATACAAGAAGCAAACAGTAATCTTCGACCGTCGTCTGCACCTCACCAGAATGACACAAGACGTCACGATGGGTGCTGACCGAGTGCGACCCGTTGTCTGGCATACTTACCTGGTGTCGGGGT
This sequence comes from Rhipicephalus microplus, assembly GCF_013339725.1. Lineage (NCBI taxonomy): Eukaryota > Metazoa > Arthropoda > Arachnida > Ixodida > Ixodidae > Rhipicephalus > Rhipicephalus microplus. The sequence continues at coordinate 59,032,096 of NC_051173.1, read as the reverse complement.
GACCGTGGTCAAGGTGGCGGTGCCCCCAGGGAGAGGCGCGGGCATTGCACTGCGCTCGTGCTGACCCCTGCCACTACCCCAAACTGGGGCAGATGGGGCATGCAATTTTTGGTAGTGGGGGACTGCGTTCGCGCTCTCCCCCTATTTTACAATCCAATGGAAGATCTATACACCCGCTGAAACACTTGCGTGGCGGAGGAGAGTGCAAGCTATTTATTGAGATCCGGGTTCTTCGATATGGCTTCCGATGTGTCCTTTTCTTGTGTTTGTCACAGAACGAGCGCTAAACAAGAGCGCGCCGCCAAACCCTGGCGACAACGGGCGGCAGAAACGCCGCGAGGTAAAAAGAAAAAAAAAGAAGAAAGCAAACATCCAGGGCTCCCGGGCGCGCGCTCTCCCCGCAGAAGCACGGCTTCGCAGACGATCCTCCTCACCCCACATCGGCGGCCCAGCAAGACCGCGATTTTTCTAGAACGAAGGAGGCGGGGTCAGACCGAGTGAATCATCCTCCGGTGAGGGCAGTCGAACCGTCTCGTGCCTCTCCCCAGCCTTCGCTGCGTATCGCGCCGACGAAATGACGAGAAATTTCTGGAAGGTGGCGCGGAAGGTATTTAATCGAGCGGCCGAGACGAGAAAGCAGGAGAAGACGGAAAGTTAGCGCCGGAGCGCATAGGAATTCCGCCGTGTAGTCGGCGAAGGTTCTGCCCGTAGTGACAGAACAGGAGGAGACGGAAGTGAGCGCCAGAGTGCGTAGAGATTCCGCCGTGTAGTCGGCGAAGTTTTGGTCCGTAGGGACGGCTCGAGCTACAGGCAAGAGCGTGGGTTTACCGCTATCGAGCGAAGACGCGGGCAACAGCTGCGTGTGTGAAGCCGACGGATTTCCGGCGAAGAAGTTTGAAGCTTGGAGAGTGGCCATTTGAGGACGCGGGGTTTCCTGGAAGAGAAACTTCGAGAGCTACGGAACGACAACAACGCTGGACTTTGAGTGAGTGATTCTCGGAAGAGTATCATTCAGACTTTTGTTCCAAGAACTTTGGACTGAATAGGTTTTCTATCTCTTTAGTCCTTAAGTGTCTTGGTTGTTCAATGCATGCAACTGCATTGTAGTGCGTATTGTTGTCTGTGTCAGTTGTTTTGAGTGTGGCTGATTGTACTGTGTAGTACGTTGTCTGATTGGTGACGTATTGTATGTAACTATTGTGGAGTGTGCATTTTGTGTATTATTTTCGATCTGCCATTATTGAGAATATAATTTGTTTGTTTATCAACTCTCGGCTCTGTCTTGTTCTTTGGGCCACAGCCGGCGTCCGCTGGCGCACCAATAAGGACCACTTCTAAATTGTCCACGCTTTCGTGGTGCGGTTCGGGGGGCCGATACTTCGGCTCTTGGAATTAGCCCGGCGATCGCCTCCCTAATAAACGGGACAGGTGTGACAATTAATCTGGCGTCCGCGACATAGGACTTTTTGGTGCACAGTGTGTCCAAAGTAGTGAGAAAGAGCCTCGAGTTGTTGATAGTGCTATCGGAACGATTTTGTGTGTTGTTCAGTGTTCTCGTTAACGAGTGTAGGGGAGTGTTCCGATAGACTGATTTAGGCAGATACTTTTTGCACGCGGCAAGGTTTTATTTGAGAGTTGCGAGACACCATGGATCTCTAAAAGTTAGTTGCTCTGGGTGAGAAGATGGGTCTTTCTGGCGCCGAACTACGGAAGTGGGTCACCCAGAGGGAAAAAGAAGAAAAAGAGAGGGTCAAAGAGGAAAAGGCAGCTGAGCTGGAAAGGGAAAAGCTGGCGGTCGAAAGAGCCAAAGCGGAAAAAGAAGCTGAGTTGAAGAGAGAGAGGTTGGCGGCAGAGAGGGCCAAGGAAGAAAAGGCAGCTGAGTTGGAGAGAGAAAGGCTGGCCGCTGAAAGGGCGAGAGAAGAAAGAGAAGCAAAGGAGCGACAGCTGAAAGAAGAAAGAGAGGCAAAAGAGCGACAGCTGAAGGAAGAAAGAGAGCAGCAATTGAAGTTGGAGCTGGAGAGAGAAAAGTTGGCAGCCGAGAGGGCGAGAGAAGAAAGAGAAGCGGAGATGGCTGAAAGGGAGCGGCAGCGGCAGCACGAGATGGAACTCGAGCGGCTCCGTTTGCAACAGCGAAGTGAAACTCCCGTCCAAGCTAGAGTTGAAAGCAGCGAACGGGAAGATCACGGCTTCCGCTTGAACCCAAGCAAGCTGCTCGTAGCGTTTGATGAAAGGAAGGACGACCTAGACGCGTACCTCCACAGATTTGAGACGATTGCGAGGAGCCAGAATTGGCCGGAACAGCAATGGGCAACTGCTTTGAGTACTTGCTTGAGTGGTGAAGCGCTCAGTGTGTACGGTAGGCTGACGCCGACCGATGCAGCCAACTACGCAAAGGTGAAAGCGGCTTTGTTGAAGCGATTTAGATTCACTGTGAAAGGATTCCGGGACAGATTTCGGACAGGAAAACCAGCTGATGGTGAGACGGCTACGCAGTATGCTGCCCGACTTTGCCATTATTTCGACAGATGGATTGAACTTTCAGGGACAGCGCAGGAGTACGATGAACTTAGAGAGCTCCTAATTAGAGAACAATTTTTTACTAGTTGCCACCCAAGCCTGTCGCTGTATTTGAAAGAGAGGAAGGCTGAGTCATTTGAAGGAATGCTTGAAATCGCTGATCAATTCTTGGAAGCGCAAGGTGGCACTAATTTGGCCAAGGTAAAGAAGGAGTGCCCCGATGATTCGAAGAAATTGGCTCCCGAAGAAAAGAAGCGTGCACCAGAGAGCATTCAGCGATGCTTTCTGTGTAACCGAGTGGGTCATCGCGCGAAAAACTGTCGAACGATCTTTACGAGCCCTACGGTAGTGAAATGTTTTAAGTGTGGTCAGACTAGGCACAAAGCAGATGCATGTCGAAACGGAATGAGTCAAACTCACCAGGTATCCTGTGTGCAAGCAGCACCGAAATCCGATAATAATGTCGTCACCGACGGATTCGTAGAATTGAAAAATGGGGAGAAAATTCCTATTGTCGGTGCTGTAATGTCAAAACAGCCAACCGGTGTTACGAAAGGAATGCCAACGCTGCCTGGAAAAGTTGCGGACAAAAAGATTACGGTATTAAGAGATACCGGTAGCTCCACTGTTATCGTGCGGAGAGATTTGGTACGGGAAAGGGAGTTAACAGGCAAAACGAAACCGGTTTGCTTAATTGACCGTACAGTCCGGATGCTTCCCGAAGCAGAGATTGAGGTGGAAACCCCGTACTTCAGCGGGAAGGTTACTGCTTTATGCATGACGACCCCCCTGTATGACCTTGTCATCGGAAACATCGACGGGGCGCGAGGGCCAAGTGATCCAGAATGTTTGGGAGAAGACCCGAAGATAGAGCCCTCGCCAACACAGCGGCCGCGAGACACAGGGGAGGAGCATCCCGTGACGGGTCTCACTAGAGCCCAAGGTGAAGCTGCGGCGCAAGAGACAGCGAAGGAGAAGACGATCGTGTCGAATAAGTTCACAGGCCGAGCAACTGGACGTACGTCGGCACGACCTCAACCGACTGACAGTGTAAAGGAGACGGAGTTGGCCAGCCGGGCGAAAAGTAGAGGCATGATCAAGCGGGTAAATAAACAGACAGGACCCGTCGAATGTAATGACGCATTAACGGTGTCGGAAGAGACAACGATGGCTGAGACGACGCCTCAGATATCGTCGTTGGAAAGGGCTCGCCGAAAAAGAACGTGGAAGCACAAGAAGAGATCGAGCGAGCACCGCAAAAAGGGGCGTAAGCGCTGTTCGAAGTATTCAGGATAAGTGCTGAGGTGGAATCAGAATGTGTTTGGCAGGGCTGAGTGACATATGTTGTGTTAATGTTCTCGTTATCCTGTGTCTCAAGTGTATGTCGAGCGAGTCAGTGTTCTGTGCGATGATGTGATGTATAGTGTTGTATAATTGTTGTATAGACAGAACTTTGTACGTTTGTATTGCTTGAAATGTGTGAGGAAGTGTTGTAGGCATGTACCTGTGGCTAAATTTCATGTGTTGTGGAATTGAACAACAATGTACGATTGTATTAAGTGATATATTGTGAATGTGAAGTGTCATGAGCGACGGATTGTGTTACAGTCTGTGAGAATGTGTGGTGACTGTTCGCGCTCGTTTGTGTGGTTTTGAATATTATGAGATAATATTCTTAAAGTGGGGGGCAGTGTCACAGAACGAGCGCTAAACAAGAGCGCGCCGCCAAACCCTGGCGACAACGGGCGGCAGATACGCCGCGAGGTAAAAAGAAAAAAAAAGAAGAAAGCAAACATCCAGGGCTCCCGGGCGCGCGCTCTCCCCGCAGAAGCACGGCTTCGCAGACGATCCTCCTCACCCCACATCGGCGGCCCAGCAAGACCGCGATTTTTCTAGAACGAAGGAGGCGGGGTCAGACCGAGTGAATCATCCTCCGGTGAGGGCAGTCGAACCGTCTCGTGCCTCTCCCCAGCCTTCGCTGCGTATCGCGCCGACGAAATGACGAGAAATTTCTGGAAGGTGGCGCGGAAGGTATTTAATCGAGCGGCCGAGACGAGAAAGCAGGAGAAGACGGAAAGTTAGCGCCGGAGCGCATAGGAATTCCGCCGTGTAGTCGGCGAAGGTTCTGCCCGTAGTGACAGAACAGGAGGAGACGGAAGTGAGCGCCAGAGTGCGTAGAGATTCCGCCGTGTAGTCGGCGAAGTTTTGGTCCGTAGGGACGGCTCGAGCTACAGGCAAGAGCGTGGGTTTACCGCTATCGAGCGAAAACGCGGGCAACAGCTGCGTGTGTGAAGCCGACGGATTTCCGGCGAAGAAGTTTGAAGCTTGGAGAGTGGCCATTTGAGGACGCGGGGTTTCCTGGAAGAGAAACTTCGAGAGCTACGGAACGACAACAACCCTGGACTTTGAGTGAGTGATTCTCGGAAGAGTATCATTCAGACTTTTGTTCCAAGAACTTTGGACTGAATAGGTTTTCTATCTCTTTAGTCCTTAAGTGTCTTGGTTGTTCAATGCATGCAACTGCATTGTAGTGCGTATTGTTGTCTGTGTCAGTTGTTTTGAGTGTGGCTGATTGTACTGTGTAGTACGTTGTCTGATTGGTGACGTATTGTATGTAACTATTGTGGAGTGTGCATTTTGAGTATTATTTTCGATCTGCCATTATTGAGAATATAATTTGTTTGTTTATCAACTCTCGGCTCTGTCTTGTTCTTTGGGCCACAACCGGCGTCCGCTGGCGCACCAATAAGGACCACTTCTAAATTGTCCACGCTTTCGTGGTGCGGTTCGGGGGGCCGATACTTCGGCTCTTGGAATTAGCCCGGCGATCGCCTCCCTAATAAACGGGACAGGTGTGACAGTGTTAAGTGAGAGTTGCTCACTCAGAGCCCTTAAAATATACCTGCCCAAGGCTGCATCTGGAGAGAAAATTGCAATATTTGAAGTTATTGCGCTATCTCTATTCGTATTATGTCTTCACATTGTGGGTGAAGAAGATGAAGAAATATGCCTGAGGTAGGTAAGGGACTTCATTGATCCTCGGAAGAATCATTTGAGGGCAGGTGTGGCAGGGAAATTGGAAGCAGGATGACGACGGGCCCTCGGGCCACTCTAGATGGCCGCACATTGCTGTGCTTCAGCGACCCTTCTGGCCCAGCTCACTATCCCGAACTTTATTTCCGGTTGCGAGCTGCGAAGAGTGCCTACCATCGCTCCTGGTGGGCGGAAAATTAGGTAAAATAACATAAAATCGAGATAGCTGACGATTCCATCCCTGGCACCTAAAAGCGAAGGCAGGTAGCTGGAGCCTCGTTCCGAGTGCTCGGGCTTTGGTGTCAGCAGCCGTGTTCGGACGAGACCACCCAAACCTAAGCGGCCAGATAGATAGATACCCTTAAAATCACCAAAGTTCGCAAAGAAATGCTGCAAATTTAATACAAAGTACCTATAATGCTGTCTTGGTTGTCCTTGACTTAAAGACTTTTTTTTTCTTTTTAATATTTATAACACACAAAAAAGCTCAATTTTACAAGCTTTCTCGAATCGCTGCATCAACTCGAAAAATCGCTATCTCGAATCGCTTTCTCGAATCTCTATCTTTCAACTGCAGGCACCCCGAGTGTGCTGTGACGTCCAAATTTTCTCTTCACATGCTTACAAGATATCGTGACGTCAGCAGCAATGCCCGCTCCACACTTCGAGACAGGGGCAGTGCTGAAAGGACCCTAGCTTGTGGGCACTAGCGGTTGATACGGCCCCAGGATGTAATCACTCTCTCACCCTCCCCCCCCCCCCCTTACCTATCCTATTGAAGAAATCCTGGCGGCTCATCTATGGGTTGGCGACACACAAGCGCCCACTTTGAATGTTTTGGTGACGCACAAGCGCCTATTTCAGCAATTTTGTTACCTGACATTTCAATAGCCAGGATGCCACTTCAAGTCGCTAGTATTGGTACTGTAGTGGCCTAACATCAATCAAGTGTTGATGTCGGTAGGTGCAGCATACGGAAATGAATTTTAATATCAAAATAACATACCTTGTCAGTAGACGTCCGATGCGTTCGAAAACGATGTGGGATAATGAAAGCGCACAGTGTCTTCAAACTGCCTGAGCTTTCACATGACAGTTTTCTATACACAGCTTAGTCTTCAAAATTGTATTGGCTTTCGCCCATGATGTTTTTTTTTCTTTCCCCGAGACAAAGGTACCATAAGCACGAAAGGACGGGTGCGTTTTAACTCGCTACTTGCTTTCCATAAAAAAAATACCTTTGAATTACAAAATATGGGTCTATCAAAATGTACGAATATGCAAAACATCAATTCCCGAAGCACAGAAAAAAAAACAATTAGTAGATCGCACGTATCTTCGCAGTCGATGTTATGCGGAACCTTCACATGGAAAGTGACTGTGCTGTAATTTCTTTATTGACTGGAACGTCATGATGTGGAGCTGAAAATGCATGCACAAGTGCATGAACATGAATAGCCTTGGATGAAACGTGCGCCCTCCGTTAATTGACCGCAGCGCTAGCGCCTCTAGCGGCGTAAAGATGATTCATGCTTGTTGCGCTAAAACTGCTATTATTTGATCAAACTTGAGCTTTTTTTTTTTCATCAGTCAGAGCTAGGTTCAATTTTATTTAACAGGTCGACGCATATTAGTGGGCCATTAGTGTTTCTTCAAATGGCTCCTTAAAATATACAAGAAGCAAACAGTAATCTTCGACCGTCGTCTGCACCTCACCAGAATGACACAAGACGTCACGATGGGTGCTGACCGAGTGCGACCCGTTGTCTGGCATACTTACCTGGTGTCGGGGTGACCGTGGTCAATATGGCGGTGCCCCCAGGTAGAGGCGCGGGCATTGCACTGCGCTCGTGCTGACCCCTGCCACTACCCCAAACTGGGGCAGATGGGGCATGCAATTTTTGGTAGTGGGGGACTGCGTTCGCGCTCTCCCCCTATTTTACAATCCAATGGAAGATCTATACACCCGCTGAAACACTTGCGCGGCGGAGGAGAGTGCAAGCTATTTATTGAGATCCGGGTTCTTCCATATGGCTTCCGATGTGTCGTTTTCTTGTGTTAAGTGAGAGTTGCTCACTGAGAGCCCTTAAAATATACCTGCCCAAGGCTGCATCTGGAGAGAAAATTGCAATATTTGAAGTTATTGCGCTATCTCTATTCGTATTATGTCTTCACATTGTGGGTGAAGAAGATGAAGAAATATGCCTGAGGTAGGTAAGGGACTTTATTGATCCTCGGAAGAATCATTTGAGGGCAGGTGTGGATGGCCGCACATTGCTGTGCTTCAGCGACCCTTCTGGCCCAGCTCACTATCCCGAACTTTATTTCCGGTTGCGAGCTGCGAAGAGTGCCTACCATCGCTCCTGGTGGGCGGAAAATTAGGTAAAATAACATAAAATCGAGATAGCTGACCATTCCATCCCTGGCACCTAAAAGCGAAGGCAGGTAGCTGGAGCCTCGTTCCGAGTGCTCGGGCTTTGGTGTCAGCAGCCGTGTTCGGACGAGACCACCCAAACCTAAGCGGCCAGATAGATAGATACCCTTAAAATCACCAAAGTTCGCAAAGAAATGCTGCAAATTTAATACAAAGTACCTATAATGCTGTCTTGGTTGTCCTTGACTTAAAGACTTTTTTTTTAATATTTATAACACACAAAAAAGCTCAATTTTACAAGCTTTCTCGAATCTCTGCATCAACTCGAAGAATCGCTATCTCGAATCGCTTTCTCGAATCGCTATCTCTCAACTGCAAGCACCCCGAGTGTGCTGTGACGTCCAAATTTTCTCTTCACATGCTTACAAGATATCGTGACGTCAGCAGCAATGCCCGCTCCACACTTCGAGACAGGGGCAGTGCTGAAAGGACCCTAGCTTGTGGGCACTAGCGGTTGATACGGCCCCAGGATGTAATCACTTGCTCACCCTCCCCCCCCCCCCCACCTATCCTATCGAAGAAATCCTGGCGGCTCATCTATGGGTTGGCGACACACAAGCGCCCACTTTGAATGTTTTGGTGACGCACAAGCGCCTATTTCAGAAATTTTGTTACCTGACATTTCAATAGCCAGGCTGCCACTTCAAGTCGCTAGTATTGGTACTGTAGTGGCCTAACATCAATCAAGTGTTGATGTCGGTAGGTGCAGCATACGGAAATGAATTTTAATATCAAAATAACATACCTTGTCAGTAGACGTCCGATGCGTTCGAAAACGATGTGGGATAATGAAAGCGCACAGTGTCTTCAAACTGCCTGAGCTTTCACATGACAGTTTTCTATACACAGCTTAGTCTTTAAAATTGTATTGGCTTTCGCCCATGATGTTTTTTTTTTCCCCGAGACAAAGGTACCATAAGCACGAGAGGACGGGTGCGTTTTAACTCGCTACTTGCTTTCCATAAAAAAAAATACCTTTGAATTACAAAAAATGGGTCTATCAAAATGTACGAATATGGAAAACATCCCTTCCCGAAGCACAGAAAAAAAAAAACAATTAGTAGATCGCACGTATCTTCGCAGTCGATGTTATGCGGAACCTTCACATGGAAAGTGACTGTGCTGTAATTTCTTTATTGACTGGAACGTCATGATGTGGAGCTGAAAATGCATGCACAAGTGCATGAACATGAATAGCCTTGGATGAAACGTGCGCCCTCCGTTAATCGACCGCAGCGCTAGCGCCTCTAGCGGCGTAAAGATGATTCATGCTTGTTGCGCTAAAACTGCTATTATATTTCATCAAACTTGAGCTTTTTTTTTTGAGTCATCAATCAGAGCTAGGTTCAATTTTATTTAACAGGTCGACGCATATTAGTGGGCCATTAGTGTTTCTTCAAATGGCTCCTTAAAATATACAAGAAGCAAACAGTAATCTTCGACCGTCGCCTGCACCTCACCAGAATGACACAAGACGTCACGATGGGTGCTTACCGAGTGCGACCCGTTGTCTGGCATACTTACCTGGTGTCGGGGTGACCGTGGTCAAGATGGCGGTGCCCCCAGGGAGAGGCGCGGGCATTGCACTGCGCTCGTGCTGACCCCTGCCACTACCCCAAACTGGGGCAGATGGGGCATGCAATTTTTGGTAGTGGGGGACTGCGTTCGCGCTCTCCCCCTATTTTACAATCCAATGGAAGATCTATACACCCGCTGAAACACTTGCGCGGCGGAGGAGAGTGCAAGTTATTGATTGAGATCCGGGTTCTTCGATATGGCTTCCGATGTGTCGTTTTCTTGTGTTAAGTGAGAGTTGCTCAGTGGCGCAATTATGTAAAAGTTCCAAATCCGGACAAAGGCAGTCTCTTCCATTGAGGCGCACGCGATTGGCCCATACAAGCTGTGACGATTGCTGTGACGTTATGAGTGACGTGCTGGAATGTCACGTGACTCTTTTTATTTCGGTTTTCGGAGAAAGGCGAAGGAACGGTCGGAGAGACTGTCCGAAAGCAACCGGATGGATTTAAATGGCTGCAAGGTGGCCTGGATTGGATTGAAATGGAAAAAATGCGCGACTTTTCGGCACCGGGGCACTAAGACAACATGGCGTTTCCCACTGACGCGGTACTTCGCCTTGCCTGTGCGGTAGCTTCAACCGAGCAGAGGCGACGACGCGAGGTAAAAGATGCATTTCAAGAGTTCAGCGAAGAAGAGTTCCGGCAATGTTTTCGTCTGTCCAAACGAACAGTGCGTAGCTTGTGCGACGAACTTCACCCTATCATCGGATGCCAGCGAGCCAGTGGCCTTTCCACAGAGAGAAACGTGTTGCGCGCGCTGCGATTTTTCGCCACCGGTAGCTTCCAGAAGAGCATTGGTCGCGAGGAACACATCGGCATGTCTCAGCCGGCGTTGAGCAACACCATCCACGAGGTGACGGAGGCGATCATTACCGTGGCTGCTAGAAAAAGGGTGGCGGACTTCCTACTGACAACAGCTGCTAAGAATGAGGCAAAGGTGGAGTTTGTGCTACGCGGTTGCATCCCAGGGGTGCTGGCGTGTGCCGATGGCACGTTGGTCACCATTCGCAAGCCAGAGGGATTCAGACTGGCCGACACGGCAAGCTTCATGTCAAGAAGGGGCTATTATGTCCTGAACGTCATGATCGTAAGTACTGTTAGGATCGTTTATTACTCAGCCTTCGGAGCAATTGTTCAGTTGTGACGCCAAAGCTGGAAAAAGTAATAATGCAACGAATGAAAAAGAACCTGCAGGGAATTGGGTGCGAGCTAGATAGTGGCTCGCAAGGCCTCGGTAATAATAAGTGGCAAGTGTTTTGTGCGTGAGCCAGTTTCCGTTTTTGCACTGGCATGCATACGCAATTGAATTGTGCATTTTAGAGGTAATCGGTAATATGGGCAGCAGACGTAGCAAAAGTATATACACGACAGGGAAGTATTTCCAACACGAAAGTGCTTACACTCACAATTGCCCGAGCTGGCTTTGGTATTTACGAGTGTTCTTTCCCAAGAGCAACGCGTAGCTTTTCACTTATCGATCATTCAGTGGAAGTCGTAGCCATGTGTACAGCAGAGGTGGGGTCGTTGCACCCACCCTCCCCCCTCCTCAGTGTGCTACACCCTGTGTTTCCTTCTAAGTGAAGCTCCTTGTACCAATGACTGTACTAGTACGCATTGTTTCCTACATATACGCAGAAAAAAGGGATTTATTCTGAGTATAAATGCAGTACTATTTTATATCGCTCCTCATCGCAGATGTGCAAAGCTTAGCTGCGCATAATTGTCATAGACCCATGATTCCCAGATTCGTGCCACAACTCCTGGGTGTGGGAACACAACCCACTGCGTGCACGCCTAGCTGCACATCTGCAGCCTGGCGAATATGTGCTTGGTAAGTATTAATGTGTACTATCTGGGCAGAGCACTCAGCTTTTATGCTTACATTGCAGGAGACGCAGGCTATCCCCTCAAGCCATGGCTCCTAATTCCAGTCCTTGGCAGTCAACCGTGCAACACTTCCGAAGGCCGATACAACAAGGAGCACGCATCCATGCACAATGTTGTGTAAAGGTGTATCGCCGTGTTGAAAAGCAAGTTCCGCTGCTTGCAGCACTTTCGAACAATGCTCTACAACCACGATCGGGCAGCGCAAATCATCTATGCTTGCTTTGCTCTCCACAACATTGCGTTGCATGCAGGCGACTGGACCTTGGACGAGTATGTCGTGGACATGCCACCAGCTGAGGATGACGATGGAGAGCCATATGCTCACAGCACGCAACGTGCTGCTCAGAGACGGCAGCAGCGCTGTCTTGGACCTTTTTTGAAGTACACAGGAACGGTGAGTTTTCATGTTTTCATATCCCACACATAATTTATTTACACTGATTCTAGTGCACCTAGACATGAAAGGGCTGTGTTTGCCACTTTTGAATACACAAAGTACTTACTTGTGCTTCAATATGAAGCAAGGTGGCAATGTCAAAATGCTGCATTTTCTTTAAATGGCACATGAAATATGCAACAGAAACACCCTTTTCTATATTAGCGATCACAGTCCTAACAGACTAGATTGGAGCAAGCATATATGAGCGGCACTCTGTGCTGAATGTTGCTATCACAAAATTGTGCGAACAGTGCAGCAACGTCTCAAAATTCTTTTCACCAGAACGCATAAAAATCGAGATTCCATTAGTAACATGTTGTATGAACACATGATACATAAGTCCATATCTTCTCATAGTGACTGACTACAAGCATTCAATTGTGCACGCCAGGCTTGACGAGCAATTGTGCTCGTCAAGTTGTGCTGTTTTTTTGCTCATTGTCCTAAACATTGTGTGAATGTTGAAATAACATTTAATTTGAATTCACGACTGCAGTCATGCTGCAATGCTAAAAAATACGCAAATCAAGACGGCAAACAACAGGCGAGTTGTTTTGATAAGATACAGCATGAATAATTCGCTCAGCCATCTCGCGGCTCCCAAACCATACCACGTTCGAAATTTATTCCCGCAAAGAGTCGTTTAGAATGAAAACTATATGAAATCAATCGCTGGCATGTTGCTGTGATGACCATTTTCTTTTGTGAAACTGTTCGAGATGACCACTTACTAGCTTAGCACTCCCAAACAAGATTCAGAATGTAGTTGTTGCATCTTAGCCTCATTGTGCTGAAATGAAAATATCACAGTGAACTGCAAAACAGTTTGATGCAAAAAGATATCACATTACTACACTATGTGGTAATGCTGAATAAAAATCACAGTGAGCTAGAAAACACAGTGGGACAATACAAATATCACAGAAAAATTAACAGAAAATGTCAACTATACACTCCTGGTCTCCGTGTGAATGACTAGACACCTTTGAAATGTGGGTAAAAAACACTGCCACTAGAACAGCTCGAACATACATTGAGAAATGCATATATCGAACATACATTGAGAAATGCATATATCGAACATAAAAATGCTGCACTCCTTGTACAAAGTAAATGCTAACCTAAATCTAGTAATATGTACTAAATGCAAACAAACAACGAATATAAAATAAAACATGAACAGCAACACGTAAACATATCAAAAACACTAAACCAATTATGAATGATAAAAAGTTGAAAACATGGCGAAAAACAAACTAAACTACGTATATGTCTCCCGAAGCGTATAAAATTCAACATGAACAGCAGCACCTAAACACATTAAAACCGACAGATCATTAATGAATGATGACAAGAAAAAACATTGAACACATGACGAAAAATTAAACTAAACTACGTATCCCTTTCTCGCAGAAAGCCCACAGCCATGGCCAGTGCCCTCCTGCACCGCTGCCGCCTTCTCCTGTGCTGCTGCCACACGCCGTGCTGCAGAAGCGATGCGGGTGGTTGATTTCTCATCTCCCACAGCACCTGCGATGAATCGTCATGGTGTGAATGTTTAAGTGAGCTGCCGGTAAACCCTTAACCATCTCGTGGCTGGAAGCTGCTCCTGCTGCCAAGAATTGCAACGGGCACAACAATTTCCCCTCAGTTGAAGATCAACTGGCCTGATGGCATCCTTTGAAAGCGGGAAGCTTTGTGTACAAGCTATGCCCTCCTCGTGCGGACCTACAAACATTTGTTGAAACTGCTCTTTATTAATGTCCTCAAATGCATCTCTCCCCATGAAAGAGCCCCAGGGCTAACCAACCTTTTGCCCGGCAGTTTATCATTGCAGATACCCGATACTATGCCCTCAATACAATGCATGGTTCTTGTTTACAGCCCAAGTTGGTTTCAGTCATCATAATAGAACATGGAGAATGCTTATGCCCCTTATGTAAAATGTAAACAAAGGGTCTACTCACCTTGAGCACCTTGTTGCCCTGCTCAAGGTTCCAGTCCTGCACTCAATAAAGCACTATGTTCTCAGATGCTTGCGTGTTACTGTGTCACTGCCATCTTCAGCCGCCTCAGTGGCCTCCACATCCATTTCCACTGCAGCAGTGGGAACATTCGCCTGCTGGAAAGTCTAGCAAGCATGATCTTTCAGAAAGTGGGTATTCGTTACTTTGGCTATTTTGCAACCTTAAGTACTAAACATCTGCGGAAATGTTCTGCAGCTATTCAGTGGTCATTGATGTCATGTATTACCATTTTAGTGCATGCACTTGCCCGCAGTCATTGCGTGTTTTATAATAAATTAAAACCCTTGTACTGCAAGGGCTGCAAACTGAGATTTTTGTTAAACCAGTACTTACGATCACACAGTACTTACGATCATGACGATCACACAGTACTTACGATCAAAACAGTACTTACGATCATGACGTTCAGGACATAATAGCCCCTTCTTGACATGAAGCTCGCCGTGTCGGCCAGTCTGAATCCCTCTGGCTTGCGAATGGTGACCAACGTGCCATCGGCACACGCCAGCACCCCTGGGATGCAACCGCGTAGCACAAACTCCTCCTTTGCCTCATCCTTAGCAGCTGTTGTCAGTAGGAAGTCCGCCACCCTTTTTCTAGCAGCCACGGTAATGATCGCCTCCGTCACCTCGTGGATGGTGTTGCTCACCGCCGGCTGAGACATGCCGATGTGTTCCTCGCGACCAATGCTCTTCTGGAAGCTACCGGTGGCGAAAAATCGCAGCGCGCGCAACACCTTTCTCTCTGTGGAAAGGCCACTGGCTCGCTGGAATCCGATGATAGGGTGAAGTTCGTCGCACAAGCTACGCACTGTTCGTTTGGACAGACGAAAACATTGCCGGAACTCTTCTTCGCTGAACTCTTCAAATGCATCTTTTACCTCGCGTCGTCGCCTCTGCTCGGTTGAAGCTACCGCACAGGCAAGGCGAAGTACCGCGTCAGTGGGAAACGCCATGTTGTCTTAGTGCCCCGGTGCCGAAAAGTCGCGCATTTTTTCCATTTCAATCCAATCCAGGCCACCTTGCAGCCATTTAAATCCATCCGGTTGCTTTCGGACAGTCTCTCCGACCGTTCCTTCGCCTTTCTCCGAAAACCGAAAAAAAAAGAGTCACGTGACATTCCAGCACGTCACTCATAACGTCACAGCAATCGTCACAGCTTGTATGGGCCAATCGCGTGCGCCTCAATGGAAGAGACTGCCTTTGTCCGGATTTGGAACTTTTACATAATTGCGCCACTGAGCAACTCTCACTTAACACAAGAAAACGACACATCGGAAGCCATATCGAAGAACCCGGATCTCAATAAATAGCTTGCACTCTCCTCCGCCGCGCAAGTGTTTCAGCGGGTGTATAGAGTGAGTGAGTAACAACTTTATTAGTCGAAGGGGTGAGGGGTAAGGGAGGCTAAGCCACGAAGGCTGCCAGGCTGTGCTTCTCGATGACTTCTTCCGCTCGTTTCAGGACCCGTGTCTGGATGTCTATGTCGTTGCTGGAGAGAAGGGCATAGATCTTGCATTGGATTGTAAAATAGGGGGAGAGCGCGAACGCAGTCCCCCACTACCAAAAATTGCATGCCCCATCTGCCCCAGTTTGGGGTAGTGGCAGGGGTCAGCACGAGCGCAGTGCAATGCCCGCGCCTCTCCCTGGGGGCGCCGCCATCTTGACCACGGTCACCCCGACACCAGGTAAGTATGCCAGACAACGGGTCGCACTCGGTCAGCACCCATCGTGACGTCTTGTGTCATTCTGGTGAGGTGCAGGCGACGGTCGAAGATTACTGTTTGCTTCTTGTATATTTCAAGGAGCCATTTGAAGAAACACTAATGGCCCACTAATATGCGTCGATCTGTTAAATAAAATTGAACCTAGCTCTGATTGATGACTGAAAAAAAAAAGCTCAAGTTTGATCAAATAATAGCAGTTTTAGCGCAACAAGCATGAATCATCTTTACGCCGCTAGAGGCGCTAGCGCTGCGGTCAATTAACGGAGGGCGCACGTTTCATCCAAGGCTATTCATGTTCATGCACTTGTGCATGCATTTTCAGCTCCACATCATGACGTTCCAGTCAATAAAGAAATTACAGCACAGTCACTTTCCACGTGAAGGTTCCGCATAACATCGACTGCGAAGATACGTGCGATCTACTAATTGTTTTTTTTTCTGCGCTTCAGGAAGGGATGTTTTGCATATTCGTACATTTTGATAGACCCATTTTTTGTCATTCAAAGGTATTTTTTTTTATGGAAAGCAAGTAGTGAGTTAAAACGCACCCGTCCTCTCAAGCTTATGGTACCTTCGTCTTGGAAAAAAAAAACTTCTTGGGCGAAAGCCAACACGATTTTAAAGTTTCAGCTGTGTATAGAAAACTGTCATGTGAAAGCTTAGGCAGTTTGAAGACACTGTGCACTTTCATATTCACACATCGTTTTCGGACGCAATGGTTTGAACACTTTCATCTCCTAGCTTCATTCTAGCTTGTGTTTGTGTTCAATAAGTTTAGATGCTGAGGGCAAAGGAGGTCTTCTGCAAGTCTAAATTTCGCAGCAGCCCGTACAATTATCTAGTAAATGTGCATAAATCGAAGTGACGAACTGAGGTGCTGAACGCTGAAGCAGCAGCAAGCAAGCTCTCTCCATTGTTGAATCCTCTCATGAAAACTTTTCAGCGCCTTTTGTTGTGGATCTCAAACAGGGTGACAGCGGGAATCCTCAAATGGCCACGACTACTATTTCCGATCTAATTAGACCGAAAAGCGCGTCCAAGGTACTCTGTACAAGTGTTGCGTTAGCGGGTATTGCATCGCAGTCTTTGCTTAGGTTAAGAATCTTGGTGGTGGAATTAGAAATTGTGTTTGTATGTATTGATGGTAGATATCCTACGAGTGAAAATTTTAAATAACTCAAACGACAGTGAAATCACTTGCAAACATTGAACACACTCGAAAATAAATTTCGGGTAGTGTTGGACAGCTACAAAAGAGGAAAAGCAAACATTATAGGAGGTTCCAAACTGAAACATCCTAAAACGCCTAAAGCACGAACGTTTATGGTGCATTCAGACGACGCATAGAATCCTGATGTGGCGGGACGGACGGCGCGTCACGTGACCTCACATAAGCGATTCCCCTCGTCCGCGACTCGTCCGCGCGGCTGGCGGACGGATGAACCCAACCTGTTTCTCACATCGGGATTCTGGCGGGGGAGAGCCGGTACTTCAGCGGAATAGCTTGGGGTCGGTGGCAACTAGTACACTTTTCGTCTGCTCGCGGCATGTCCTCCATGGCTCGCGGAAAGCTGCATGACTGGTCGGCATCATCTACGCTTGAGCATTGTTTACTTAGCTTCCGGAGACTTTGTTCTCGGGTGAATAAATATGCAGAAATCACTTTTGGTGGTTCGGGAAATGTCGCCGCCGTCGCTTAACACGCGAGATTCTTAGCCGTCATGGTGGTGAAATATTCCAACTTCTGCAACCGGCGACATGCCGCTTCTAAAAAGAAAGCGGGAGACACGTTTAGAAGTTCTACAAGTGGGGAATAATGTAGTTGAAAGAATATCCTGCTAGCAACTCCCTTTTCTCCTGAAAGAATAACACTACTCGTTCATTTGTCACAACACGACAGACATCGCAGCCAAGCTTCGCTTCTCTCGGGCATCTATGTTGAATACTCTCAAACCGGTCTGCTGCCAGCGGGCGCAGGTGAGCGTCGAATCTGCTGTCGAGGGTAATCCGGCTGTTTTTCCCCTAAGACACCGTCCGTCGTGTGGATGCGCCTGCAGGCGGACCATCCGCGGATTAGCTGTCCGCGTCCACGACAAATCCGGATTCAGTCCGTCGTCTGAATGCACCATTACTGACAAGGTCAAGGTATACTATTTTGATATTAAAATCCATTTCCATATGCTGCACCTACCAACATCAACACTTGATTGATGTCAGGCCACTACAGTACCAAAACTAGTGACATGAAGTGGCAGCCTGGCTATTGAAATGTCAGGTAACAAAATTTCTGAAATAGGCGCTTGTGCGTCACCAAAACATTCAAAGAGGGCGCTTGTGTGTCGCCAACTCATAGATGAGCCGCCAGGATTTCTTCAATAGGATAGGTGGGTGGGTGGGGGGGGGGGAGAGCAAGTGAGTATATCCTGGGACCGTATCAACCGCAACCGCTAGTGCCCACAAGCTAGGGTCCTTTCAGCACCGCCTCTGCCCTCAAAGTGTGGAGCGGGCATTGCTGCTGACGTCACGATGTCTTGTAAGCATGTCAAGAGAAAATTTGGATGTCACAGCACACTCGGGGTGCAGTTTAAAAATAGACTTGCTTTGGAAGATTGTGCGATTCGAGAAAGCTTGTAAAATTGAGCTTTTTTGTGTGTTATCACAATAAAAAGAAAAAAAAAATGTTTAAGTCAAGGACAACCAAGACAGCATTATAGGTACTTTGTATTAAATTTGCAGCATTTCTTTGCGAACTTTGGTGATTTTAAGGGTATCTATTTGTCTGGCCGCTTACGTTTGGGTGTGCTCGTCCGGACACGGCTGCTGACACCAAAGCCCCAGCACTCGGAACGAGGCTCCAGCTACCTGCCTTCGCTTGTAGGCGCCAGGGATGGAATCGTCAGCTATCTCAATTTTACATTATTTTACCTAATTTTCCTGAGGGCCCGTGAACGAGCGGAGAGGCATGGCCTCTCTGTTCCGACATGGGACTAGCCAACGGCTGGGTGGGGACCTACATAGTTGGCCCACTGCCTTGCCTCTCGGAACCAAATAAAGTTGTTTGTCCTGTGACCTAATTTTCCGCCCACCAGGAGCGATGGTAGGCACTCTTCGCAGCTTGCAACCGGAAATAAAGTTCGGGATAGTGAGCTGGGCCAGAAGTTTCGCCGAAGCACAGCAACGTGCGGCCATCTAGAGCGGCTTGAGGGCGCGTCGTCATCCTGCTTCCACTTTCCCTGCCACACCTGCCCTCAAATGATTCTTCCGAGGATCAATTAAGTCCCTTACCTACCTCAGGCATATTTCTTCATCTTCTTCACCCACAACGTGAAGACATAATACGAAGAGAGATAGCGCAAAAACTTCAAATATCGCAATTTTCTCTCCAGATGCAGCCTTGGGTAGGTATATTGTTACGGTGCATCATCGACAGGAGCAAGGGTGGCACTTAGCGAAGATGAAGAAGACGCCTGTGCGTTAGGCGCTTGCACGAGAGGCAACTCAGACATCTTGTTCGGCTGCCGACTCTCGGTGGACGCTGTCCTGTAAGCCAAGACCTCGCTCCGTCACATTTGGTGGAAGTGCTGGGCAACCGCCTCGCAACGGAACTTCGCAGCGGCCGACGTTTGAAGGGTCATTCCACAACGATGACGGAGAGTACGGCGTCTGCATCTGCTCCTGGTGTTCCTGCGGCCGGAGATGATGTGGTAACTACATCTCCTTCTGCGACCACAACATTTGTGCTTGAACCCCCGCGGGATCCTGGCACGTTCAGCGGTTCCGGCGATCCAGATGAAGTTGACGTTGAAGATTGGCTGGCAGAGTACGAACGTGTGAGTACTCGATACCGATGGGGCCCGACTCTTATGCTGGCAAACCTGTTATTCTATCTTAGGGAACCGCCAAATCGTGGTATGAGAACCATGAAACAGAACTTGTGAGTTGGGCAGTGTGCGGGGAGAAAATGCTAGACCTGTTCGGAAAGCCGATTTAAAGAAAAATGGCCGCGAACAAAATGCTCGCGTCTCGGGCGCAGACCTCGACCGAGTCTTACGTCTCCTATATAGAAGATGTGTTGTCGTTGTGTCGCAAAGCCAATGCCGATATGCTGGAGGCTGACAAGGTCGGGCATATTCTTAAGGAGATTGCGGATGACGCATTCAACCTCCTCATCTGCAAAAATTTTTCTACAGTGGACGCCATTATAAAAGAATGTCGGCGCTTTGAGCAAGCGAAGAGCCGGCGGATTAACAGCGTGTTCACCCGCCTTCCGAATACGGCTGCAACATCATCTTGCGAAGACCATGCAAGAACACAGCCACCACCTCTAGATTCATCGGATCAGGTGACCCGAATTGAACGGCGCGAACTTGAAACCATTGCCTCTGCTCCGGCTCACACCGCTGCAAGTGACACCACCCCACTCACTGCTAACATGGTTCAAGCCATCGTCCACCAAGAACTCGCCAGCATAGGTATTCCCTCGGTGTGCGCTTTGCCCAGCCCGCAGCGAGCTTCATGGCGTCCACCCTCGTCCTATCGCGAGCAGCAGTTCACGGCCCGATCTCGCGACCCTGCGGCGTGGAGAACCGTCGACAATCGACCAATTTGTTTTCATTGCCACCGTATCGGTCATGTCGTCCGTTACCGCAATTACCGCTGGTCCTCGTCATCTCGGACTTCATCTCAACCTCACTACCGACAGGACAGCACCCGCTTCGCGTCTGCCGCACAGCCTTCTCCGCAAAACAACTACAGAAGGTTCAACAGCCGATCTCCGTCACCGCATGGTCATCAGTCGCGTTCGCCTCCAGGACGTCGCCAGTCGTCTCGCTCACCGCAGACTCGCAGGCCGTCATCTCCATTCAACCCCGCTCCTGCCTACCCGGAAAACTAAACGGTGCAGCGCCCGGAGGTGACGCTGCATTTTCGACTCCCTCCACAAATCCTCTCTTGACGCTTCCGACGAGACAAAATTTGTTAGACGTTGCCGTTGACGGTGTGCCTATTTCTGCCCTTATAGATACTGGAGCGCACATTTCTGTAATGAGTGCGAACCTTCGCCGACGCCTAGATAAAGTGCTCACGCCTGCCGCTTCCCACAAACTTCGTGTCGCTGATGGGAGGACCCCTGATGTTCAAGGGATGTGCACGGCCCGTGTGTCCATTGCTGGTCATCATACATCAGTTCAGTTTGCCGTCATTGAAATGTGTCCTCATGACCTAATACTTGGTTTGGACTTCCTGTCACGTCATTCTGCGCTCATTGGTTGTGCCACTGGTGCTCTTCAGCTTGAACTGCCGCAGTTTGCCGATTTTTCAGCAGACTATTCCCCCCGTTTACGCTCTCGTCACCACGTTCGCTTGCCTCCGCAAGCTTCTACATATGTCACTTTGTCGTGCTCACGTCATGTGCCCGACGGTGACTACCTCGTCACTCCTATAGTCGACGTACTGATGGCCCGAGACGTCGCCCTTGCTCACACTCTTGTCGCCGTCGCTGATAATACAGTGGTTATACCACTACTCAACGTGAGTCTCTTGACTCAAGTTATTCCGCAAGACATGTCTTTGGCCACCCTATCTCCACTTGACAGCTGCAACGTTACTGGTTTGGACACCGATACTACATCCCCCTGTCTTGGCCGCAATTACACTCTGCCTGCAGATGACATTAACAAGATGATTGCTCCCGACCTCACTGCAGTGCAAGCTGCCAGCCTCCGTAGTCTGCTAACATCATATAGAAACGTTTTTGACTTTGACCACCGCCCTCTCAGCCAAACAACTGCAGTGACTCACCGGATCAACACTGGTAATGCCAGTCCTATACGGCGGCGTCCATATCGCGTATCTCACAAGGAACGCCAAGTAATTCAAAATGAAGTGGATAAAATGATTACTAAACACGTAATAGAACCCTCATCGAGCCCCTGGGCCTCCCCAGTCGTGCTCGTTCAGAAGAAAGATGGCAGCTGGCGCTTTTGCGTGGACCATCGCCATTTAAACAAAGTGACCCACAAAGATGTCTACCCTTTGCCTCGGATTGATGACGCCCTCGATTGCCTCCATGGTGCCCAATACTTTTCGTCTATCGACCTTCGATCCGGCTATTGGCAAATTTCCGTCGACCCCATGGATCGTGAAAAAACCGCTTTCGTTACGCCCGACGGCCTCTACCAGTTCTAAGCCATGCCGTTTGGACTGTGTAATGCGCGGCAACTTTCGAGCGCATGATGGACTCCATTCTCCGAGGATGTAAGTGGTCCATCTGCTTATGTTATTTAGACGATGTCATCGTCTTTTCGCCCACCTTTGACAGCCATATAACACGTCTGTCAGCTGTTCTGGATGTTTTTCGAAGAGCTGCTCTCCTGCTCAATTCTGCTAAATGCCATTTCGGACGTCGCCCAATCAACATACTCGGCCACCTTGTCAGTGCCGATGGTGTTCAACCAGATCCCGAAAAGGTGCGAGCAGTACAACAATTTACTAAACCATGCTCAACCAAGGACGTCCGAAGCTTTGTAGGTCTATGTTCCTATTTTCGTCAATTTGTCCGCAACTTCGCCACCATCGCTCGACCGCTTATTGATCTCCTAAAGAAGGACGTTCCCTTCGCATGGGGTATAGAGCAAGCGGACGCCTTTTCGGCTCTTATCCCTCTGCTGACTACGCCATCAGTACTGGCCCATTTCGACCCAGCATCACCTACAGAGCTTCGGACCAATGCCAGTGGCCATGGAATTGGAGCGGTCCTTGGCCAACGACAGCACGGGAAGGACCGCGTGATTGCTTACGCCAGTCGTCTTCTTTCACCTGCCGAGCGGAAGTTCTCCATCACTGAGCGTGAATGCCTAGCTTTAGTGTGGGCCGTGGCGAAGTTCAGGCCTTACCTGTATGGCCGAACTTTTTCCGTTGTTACGGATCATCACGCTCTTTGCTGGCTGTCATCGCTAAAGGACTTATCTGGACGTCTTGGTCGCTGGGCGCTCCGTCTGCAAGAATACTCATTCGTGGTCCACTACAAGTCGGGACGCCTCCACACAGACGCAGACTGTTTGTCACGTTATCCGGTTGAAACGCCAGACTTGACAGACCTTGATTCAGACCCCTGCGTTCTCTCCATCCACGCTTTGGGTGATATCTCCACCGAACAACGACGTGACCCGTCGTTACTCTCCATTATCGAGCGTCTGACCTCTGCTCCGACAGACCCTTCCGTTCGCCTGTTCGAACTTCACGACAACATTCTGTACCGTCGCAGCTTCAACGCTGATGGCCCGGAATTACTACTCGTGCTTCCCCATCACCTGCGTACCAGCGTTCTCGAACAACTACATGACGTACTTACAGCCGGTCACCTAGGCGTCTCTCGTACCTACGATCATGTGCGACGTCGCTTTTTCTGGCCCGGACTGTATCGTTCTGTGGTTCGCTACGTCACTGCTTGCGACCGCTGCCAACGCCGCAAGCGCCCCTCTGTGCTACCGTCTGGCCTCCTACAGCCCATTGACATACCAACGGAGCCATTCTTCCGTGTTGGCCTTGACCCGTTGGGCCCGTTTCCTACGTCCACCTCCGGAAATAAATGGGTTGCTGTCGCCACAGACTACGCCACACGCTTTGCCATCACTAAAGCACTGCCGACAAGAGTTCCACTGATGTCGCTGACTTTCTCTTGTATGAAGTCATTCTTCATCACAGCGCTCCGCGGCAGCTGCTTACTGATCGAGGAAAGTACTTTCTTTCACGTGTTGTGGATGATATTCTCCGCGCCTGCTCCACTGAGCACAAGCTTACCACCGCTTATCGTCCACAGACAAATGGGTTGACCGAGCGTCTGAACCGAACGCTGACGCAGATGCTGTCAATGTACGTTTCGCCAGATCACGTGACTGGGACAAAGCACTCCCCTTTGTCACGTTCGCGTACAATTCTTCACGGCACGACACAGCTAGTTATTCGCCGTTTTATTTGCTATTTGGCCGACATCCAGCATTACCATTTGACACGATCTTTCCTTCGGCTGCCCCTTTGTCGACTGAGTACGCCAGCGATTTCTTTTCTCGAGTCCATGCAGCCCGTCAGCTTGCCCGTGATCGGCTGCACTTGTCGCAAGCGCAGCAAAAAGACCGCTATGACAGTCGCCACCAAAGCGTGAACTTCTCGCCGGGGTCTCTGGTACTTCTCTGGACACCAAACCGCCAAGTCGGCTTATCAGAGAAGCTACTATCACTCTACCATGGCCCCTACAAAGTGTTACGACAACTTAGTGACGTGAGCTACGCGATCGCACCCCTAAACAATGCCTCTTCGACCACCTCACTCCAGACAGACGTTGTACACGTTTCCAGACTCAAACCGTATCAACCTCCTCGTTCATCGCCACCTTACTGAGCGCCGTGACGGCGCTTCCGCCGCAGGGGAGTGATGTTGCGGTGCATCATCGACAGGAGCAAGCGTGGCACTTAACGAAGATGAAGAAGAGCCTGTGCGTTAGGCGCTTGCACGATAGGCAACTCAGACATTTTGTTCGGCTGCCGACTCTTGGTGGACGCTGTCCTGTAAGCCAAGACCTCGTTCCGTCACAATATTTTAAGGGCTTTGAGCAACTCTCACTTAACACAAGCAAACGACACATCGGAAGCCATATCGGAGAACCTGGTTCTCAATAGCTTGCACTATCCTCTGCTGCGCAAGTGTTTCAACAGGTGTGTAGATCTTCCTTTGGATTGTGAAATAGGGGGAGAGCGTGAACGCAGTCCCCCACTACCAAAAATTGCATGCCCCATCTGCCCCAGTTTGGGGGAGTGGCAGGGGTCAGCACGAGCGCAGTGCAATGCCCGCGCCTCTCCCTGGGGGCCCGCCATCTTGACCACGGTCACCCCGGCACCAGGTAAGTATGCGAGACTACGGGTCGCACTCTGTCAGCACACATCGCGACATCTTGTGTCGTTCTGCTGAGGTGCAGCAGACGGTCGAAGATTACTGTTTGCTTCTTGCATATTTTAAGGAGCCATTTGAAGAAACACTAATGGCCCACGAATATGTGTCGACCTGGTAAATAAAATTGAACGTAGCTCTGCTTTATGATTAAAAAAAGCCCAAGTTTGATCAAATATAACAGCAGTTTTAGCGCAACAAGCATGAATCATCTTTACGCCGCTAGAGGCGCTAGCGCTGCGGTCAATTAACGGAGGGCGCACGTTTTATCCAAGGCTATTCATGTTCATGCTCTTGTGCATGCATTTTCAGCACCACATCATGACGTTCAAGTCAATAAAGAAATTACAGCACAGTCACTTTCATGTGCAGGCTTCGCATAACATCGACTGCGAAGATACGTGCGATCTACTAATTGTTTTTTTTTCTGCGATTCGGGAAGCGATGTTTTGCATCTTCGCACATTTTGATAGACCCATTTTTTGTCATTCGAAGGTATTTTTTTTATGGAAAGCAAGTAGTGAGTTAAAACGCACCCGTCCTCTCGTGCTTATGGTACCTTCGTCTTGGAAAAAAAAACTTCATGGGCGAAAGCCAACACGATTTTAAAGACTCAGCTGTGTACAGAAAACTGTCATGTGAAAGCTCAGGCAGTTTGAAGACACTGTGCACTTTCATATTCACACATCGTTTTCGGACGCAATGGTTTGAACAATTTAATCTCGTAGCTTCATTCTAGCTTGTGTTTGTGTTCAATAAGTTTAGATGCTGAGGGCAAAGAAGGTCTTTTGCAAGTCTAAATTTCGCAGCAGCCCATACAATTATCTAGTAAATGTGCATAAATCGAAGTGACGAACTGAGGTGCTGAACGCTGAAGCAGCAGCAAGCAAGCTCTCTTCATTGTTGAATCCTCTCATGAAAACTTTTCAGCGCCTTTTGTTGTGGATCTCAAACAGGGTGACAGCGGCAATCCTGAAATGGCCACGACTACTATTTCCGATTTAATTAGACCGAAAAGCGCGTCCAAGGTACTCTGTACAAGTGTTGCGTTAGCGGGTATTGCATCGCACTCTTTGCTTAGGTTAAGAATCTTAGTGGTGGAATGAGAAATTGTTGTTGTATGTATTGATGGTAGATATCCTACGAGCGAAAATTTTAAATAACTCAAACGACAGTGAAATCGCTTGCAAACATTGAACACACTCGAAAATAAACTGCGGGTAGTGTTGGACAGCTACAAAAGAAGAAAAGCAAACATTATAGGAGGTTCCAAACTGAAACATCCTAAAACACCTAAAGCACGAACGTTTACTGACAAGGTATACAATTTTGATATTAAAATCCATTTCCATATGCTGCACCTACTGACATCAACACTTGATTGATGTCAGGCCACTACAGTACCATTACTAGTGACTTGAAGTGGCAGGCTGGCTATTGAAATGTCTGGTAACAAAATTTCTGAAATAGGCGCTTGTGCGTCACCAAAACTTTCAAAGAGGGCGCTTGTGTGTCGCCAACTCATAGATGAGCCGCCAGGATTTCTTCAATAGGATAGGTGGGTGGGTGGGGGGGGTGAGCAAGTGAACACATCCTGGGACCGTATCAACCGCTAGTGCCCACAAGCTAGGGTCCTTTCAGCACCGCCCCTGCCCTCAAAGTGTGGAGCGGGCATTGCTGCTGACGTCACGATGTCTTGTAAGCATGTCAAGAGAAGATTTGGATGTCGCAACGCAATCGGGGTGCAGTTTAAAAATAGACTTTCTTTGGAAGATTGTGCGGTTCGAGAACGCTTGTAAAATTGAGCTTTTCGGTGTGTTATCACAATAAAAAGAAAAAAAATGTTTAAGTCAAGGACAACCAAGACAGCATTATAGGTACTTTGTATTAAATTTGCAGCATTTCTTTGCGAACTTTGGTGATTTTAAGGGTATCTATTTATCTGGCCGCTTACGTTTGGGTGTGCTTGTCCGGACATGGCTGCTGACACCAAAGCCCCAGCACTCGGAACGAGGCTCCAGCTACCTGCCTTCGCTTTTAGGCGCCAGGAATGGAATCGTCAGCTATCTCGATTTTACATTATTTTACCTAATTTTCCGCCCACCAGGAGCGATGGTAGGCACTCTTCGCAGCTCGCAACCAGAAATAAAGTTCGGGATAGTGAGCTGGGCCAGAAGTGTCGCCGAAGCACAGCAACGAGCGGCCATCTAGAGCAGCCCGAGGGCCCGTCGTCATCCTGCTTCTACTTTCCCTGCCACACCTGCGCTCAAATGATTCTTCCAAGGATCAATAAAGTCCCTTACCTACCTCGGAGGCGCTAGGTGGCGTCGAGCGGATTGGACGCGTTCATCTCGGCTCCTCAAAATTTTGCCTGTTTTTGCGTTAAACTCTGTGGCTTCTTCAAAGCAAACGTAGAGTGTGTCGGGAAGTATGACGTGATCATTTTGACACCAAGTTATTGGGACAACGACACCAATTTCTTCCCTTTTGAAGTGACCAAGGACCTGACATGCCCGGCCACCAGGCTAGGACTAGCGGCGGACCGGGGAGCAGTGCATCGACTACCAGCAACTCTCCAGGGCGTGCCAATGCAGCAGCCAATTATGCAATGGACGACGACCAGGTAACTGCAAAGGAAGCCATGGACACGGACGATTAAGATTTGAGCACAGTACTGGGCTCTGCAGAAGATTTCGTCAAATACTCCGCATCGTCTGACGAGGCGATACAAGTGGAGTCAGCCAGCGGCGACGCCCGCGAACACCATGAAGCATTAAAGGGAGCAGACGACGAGGCGAAAGACGGTCAGTGGCAGCTTGCTCTTTCATTACGCGAACGTAAGAGGCTAAGGAAGCAAGCGCGGGCCATGAATTGGATTGGATAAACTTTTATTTGGTCCTCCGAAACACAGATCACTGTGTTGCGTGCAGCTCCCACGTGGGGACTGAGATGCCAAGCTCCTCAGCCGCCTCGCGGGCTTGGTGGACAGCACAGAGCTGATCTGCCAAGGACGAGCTGTGGATTGCCGCCTCCCATCTGGCAGAGGTGATGTGCGATAAATGAGCGAATTTGGTGCACTGCCAGAGCATGTGTTCTAATGAAGCTATTTCCCCGCAATGTGGACAAAGATTACTTGGGTATAGGTCAGGGTACATGATGTGTAACATTTTCAAAGTAGGGTACATCAGCGTTTGCAAAAGCCTTAATGTAAGTAAGTGCTTGGGGCCGGGTTAGATTTTTTTGTGAGGTGGAGGGAGAATCCTTCTAGACAGGTAGAAATGTTTAGTGAGCTCGTTATATGTTGTAAGAATTTCCCGGTTATCCCCTTCACCGGTAGAACGCATCCCCGGTGAGGCGCGGTTGGAGAGTTCTCGCGCCGCCTCGTGTGCTGCTTCATTGAGATTGGGAGGGGAATCGTTGATTTGCCCAAGGTGAGCTGGAAACCAATTCAGAAGATGATACGTTATGTTCTTGCCTTGCAGTATTCTCAGCGTTTGTTCAGAGACCGTCCCCTTGGCGAACGCCCGTAGTGCTGCCATGGAATCACTGTAGACGACTTCAAAGTTATCCATCTTGAGGGCTAAGGCGATGGCCACCTGTTCCGCAATGATTGGGTCTTTCGTCTTGACCGTCGCTGAGTTGACGACATGGCCAGCCCCATCGACCACCACTGCCACAAACGCTTTCCCATTGGCGTAGGAAGCCGCGTCGACAAATACGACCCCTCGTTCCTCGTTTCAGACTTGACGAAGTATAGTCCTGGCCCTCGCTACTCTTCTTTCAACGTTGTGTTCTGGATGCATGTTTCTTGGTATAGGAGACACCGGGATATTCTCCCTGATGTTGTCGGGGATATCATTTTAATTTTGCCTGATTTCCATTGGGTGTTGGCCCAGCTCCTGCAGGATCATTCTCCCCGACCTTGTTGTAGATAACCTTGCAAACTGTGCTCTCTCTTGGGCATCCGCTATTTCTTCGAGCGTGTTGTGAATGCCAAGCTCAAGCAGACGCTCGGTGCTGGTATGTATGGGTAGGCCCAGGACCTTCTTGATAACTTTCCTGTGGAGCACATTCAGTGTCTCGGACTCTGCTCTTGACCAGTTGTGCATTGCTGCCTCGTACGTGAAGTGGCTTAGAACAAACGCATGCATCAACCTGAGGAGTTTGTCTTCCTTGATCCCATTTCTTTTGTTGGCCACTCTGCGTATGGGGTGCACCACACTGTCTGTTTTCCAAGTTAACTTGGCTATAGATTTGCTGTTGGCGCCGGTAGACTCTATCAGCATGCCCAGGACTTTGATGGAGTCGACCCTCAGGTTGGAATCCCCTTGATTTGTACGGAGGTGGATGTCTATCTGGTTTAACGGCTTCCATCCCCTGGGTTTCGGTCCCCGGCGGGCAGTACTATACAGTAAATGTTCTGACTTACTCGAGGAGCACTTGAGCCCAGAAGGATGAAGGTACTCTTCGACGGTGTCAATCACATCTTGCAGGGCGCTCTCAATCTGCCCCTCACTTCCACCTGTGCACCAGATGGTAATGTCATCTGCGTAGATGCTGTGCTTCAATCCTTCAATGCTCGATAATTTCTTTGACAGTCCAATCATGGCAATGTTGAACAGCATTGGTGAAATCACTGCCCCTTGCTGTGTGCCCCTCGCTTCTAGTTCGATTGCTGCGGTCTTGATATCTGCAATCTTCTTCACGGCTTTCCGATCTGTAAGAAAGGACCATACGTGATCATAGAAGGCTTTCCCCAGACCAAGCTTGGAAATTGCTTCGAGTATGAATGAGTGGTGGATGTTGTCAAACGCTTTTTCTAGATCTAGGCACAGAATGGCTCTCACGTCTCTCGTTTAGTTGTCGATGACCTGGTGTTTGATAAGCTTCAATGCATCTTGTGTGGATAGCCCTGCCCTGAATCTAACCATATTGTGTGTATATATGTTGTTATCTTCCAAGTACTTGTTTATCCTGTGCAGTATGGCATGTTCTGCGACCTTGCCGATACATGATGTCAAGGATATTGGCCTCATGTTGTCCAAGTTAAGGGGCTTTCCTGGCTTAGGAATAAGGATCGTCCTGGCAAGCTTCCACTGCTCTGGCACCCTGCCTTCTTTCCATGCTGCATTGATCATATCCTTCAGGGTTTCAATTGCAAAAGGGCCTTGTTTGATATACCGTCCGGGCCAGGGGCCGACCTGCCGTTGAGATCGTGCAAGGCTCTTCTGATCTCCTCGATGTTAAAGTCGCCTTCAAGACCTGGATTGGGCCTGCCCTGGTACTGTCTACTTGGTGGGGCCAATCCTCTTTTGATTGGGAGGTACTTATGCACGAGCTGCTGCACAACTTGCTGTTCTGTAGTGGGCCCTATCTGTGCAAAATTCGAGCGATAACATGCTTTTGATTTGTTTTGGCGGTGTTTTCGTTGAGGAGATGCTTTAACATATTCTATGTCTTGCAATTGCGGATCTGGCCATCGACAGAGTTGCAGATTTCGTCCCATTTCTGCCTGGATAGTGCGCGACAATGTTCCTCGACTGATCTGTTTACCTCAGCTATCTTGTTCCTCAGTCTTCGGTTCAGGCGCTGACCCTTCCAACGGTTCAGTAGTGCTTGATATGCCTCAAGAAGATGAGCGAGCCGGCTATCCATTCTTTCAACCGGAAAATCTGTGGTAATGGTGGAGGAGACGGATTTCATGTCATCTTTAATCTGTTTGACCCACTGCTCCAAGCCTTGTCTGTGGCCATCTTGTTCCCTTTCCATCCTTATCTTCCTGAGCTTATGCCAGTGTGTGAAGTGGAGTTCTCTCTGCTTTTTACGCTCCACGGAGAAGGTAGTGGCAAGAATGCAGTGGTCACTCCCTAGGTCTACAGCAAGGTTCACCCACTGGGCCTTCTTGATGTTCCTTACAAATGTAAGGTCCGGGGTAGAATCCCTGCAGCAAGATGTACCAAGCCTTGTTGGTAGGCTGGGGTCTGTGATTAGGGTGAGATCAAGTTCACTGGCACTTTGCCAAAGTCGATTTCCTTTCCCAGTGTTGTACTTGTAACCCCATGTATGGATGAGGGGCGTTGAAATCACCTGCTATGACGAGTGAACATTCCCCGACGATATTAACAGCTTTCTTTAGAACGGTCTTGAACCCTTGCTTTTGTTCCTTTGGACTGCTGTATATATTAAGAACGAAAATGCTCTGACAGTTGCTGGTACCTGGCACTATCTCTACCATGACGTGTTCCAACCAGCCTGCTTCTATCTTGAGGTCGTGGGTTACGTGCGTTAGTTTGTTGCATACGAAGGTGCAGACTCCCTTCCCTTCAGTATCCCCTATTACAGGCCGAAATCCAGGCAACGTTGCTTGCGGTGAAAGGGTTTCTTGTAATAATATAATATGAGGCTTTTCTTGGCTGCTCCTGATATACTGCTGTAGGGCTGCCTTCTTTTTAAGGTAACCTCTACAGTTCCATTGCCAGATACGAAATGCTTCACGTAGCGATGCCATCAAGGTTATTACATGGGCGGCCAGAGCCTGATGCTGCACCTGTAGACAGGTTTTGTACCACTAGTATTGGTGGCCGAAGGGGTTAGTTTGGTGCATGAGGAGGCCTTGCTGTATTGTGCTGATATGCTTCGACCTTTGTAATGCGCAAAGTCATATGCTCTTCCAGTGCCGCCACGTTTGACTGTAGCCTACCCATCTGCTCGCTAAGATTGGCTACTACTTTGCTGAGCGTGTCAAGGACCTCTTTCATATCTGACATGCTCGTCTGGTTGGCTTCCACGTGTTCTGCCACGACTGCCCTCTTTTTTGTTGTTCTCGAGTCCCCCACGTTTTCAGCCACAGGGACATCGACTTGCTGAGGCATTGGCTGTGAAGACTGCGCGCTGGTTAGCTTATTGAGAAGAATTTTTATTTCCTTTAACTCAGCTGAATGCCTGTCATTCGATTTTATAAGTCTCGCGTTTTCTTGCTCTAGCTGTGCAATTCTATTATGCTCTGGCAGCTTACCTGTCATCACCTCTGCCGCGCCGTTGCGCACTCGCACAGCCCAGCTGCCTTTCGATGCAACTTCCGGCATCCTCCCGGGGTGTGAAGCCGTGATCTCGAACTGAACGCCAGGCAGCTGGCCATTCGGGTGCCGCCCAGGCTGATCCCGACCCTGATGGTGACCTTGAGAACTCGAGTGCCCCCGTGATTGGGAGCGGGCCTTGGGTCTAGAACCTCTTCTGGAACGCGACCTCCCCCTGGAGTGGGGCCGCCTTTGCTGTTCTTGAGTAGTCTGGATGCTCTGGGTCCCGTAGGCTGGAATAAGCTGCTTGTCATTGATGTCTGGACTCGATGTGATTGATGCGTCCCGGGCTTATGTGGCTGCTCGCGATCTTTTCCAACGTCTGCGTCTGACGACGTATGGCACTAAGAACCTGTTCTTGCACTCTTTGTCTGCCGTGGGATGGTGACCATCACACAGCCTGCATCTTGGATTGCACTGGTGCAGGCTATCTGGGTTCTTGATGTCGCAGCCTCTGCAGATGGTTTCAGCTGGGTTCGGACAGATGTCAGACCGATGTGCCAGCTTTCCACAGACGTTACAAATATCGATGTTCTTGCGGTAAAGGGAGTACTGCAAAAGTGAAGGTCAATATCTCACGAATCTGGGCACCTTGTGTCCTTCGAACGCTATGATGATTGTCCCGGTGTCCTTGATTCTCTCGGCCTGCAGCGCGAGCGGGTTGTTCACGTTTACAATCTTTCGGGTCAAAATGTCCTGAGTATCGCTTACGGGGATCTCGCGAATCACTCCTTTACAAGTATCGTGGGGTGCCGTGGCGTAAGCGCTAACCTCAAAAACTTTGCCTCCAATGTCCATTTGCTTGACCTTGAGGTATCTTGAAGCTCTCTCTTGGTCCGGAGTGCTCGCCACCATAATGTTCTGCTGCAAGTTGGAACAGATGATGTCCTGCATGGCCTCCTCCTCTTCGATGCCGGCCACCAGTACTATCGCGTCTGCCACGACTCCAGTGCTAATTCTCGAGATATTTATTCCTCCACGTGGTCGTAACACAGTTTTTCTGAAATCCTTGGGTAGTGGCGGCATGCGTCCAGCTCGCACGATTGTATGCTTGGTATCATACCTACCACGACTGGTTCGAGCGTCTCCTGCAACGCCAGCCTTGGTCGAACCCTTGGCAGCAGGAACGCTAACCGTGGCTTGCTTATTTCTTGAGCGTCTCGTTTCGGCTTCCTTCCAACCCATCTCTTCCGTGCAATCCTCTGGAGAGATGTCCTCTCCATCTACTTGGTATTCCATTCTCAGTTGCAGGTTCTGGAACGCGCAGAGCGTTGCGTCACGTTGGCGCCGGATCGGCGCATCGGCGACAATTGCCTCCTTGGTTGTTAGGCTTAAATCCCCCGGTGGCGTTGCCGTGTAAAAATGCCCCCAAAATGGTTTAAAAGTCCACCCACCAGCACAAAGGTAGTATCTGCTGAGTTCTTGAGAACTAAGGCACACGATGGAACTGAAAATGCAGCGACAAATTCGTGAATACCACAGGAAAGCATTCTTAAAAGCAGGAGCCGATCTTCGCGCGTCCGCACTGGTCGACACGTAGAGCGTCTCATCAATTAACGGAGGGCGCACGTTTTATTCAAGGCTATTCATGTTCATGCTTTTGTGCATGCATTTTCAGCGCCACATCATGACGTTCCAGTCAATAAAGAAATTACAGCACAGTCACTTTCCATGGGCACGTTTCACATAACATCGACTGCGAAGATACGTGCGATCTACTAATTGTTTCTTTTCTGCCATTCGGGAAGCGATGTTTTGCATCTTCGTACATTTTGATAGACCAATTTTTTGTTATTCGAAGGTATTTTTTTTATGGAAAGCAAGTAGTGAGTTAAAACGCACCCGTCCTCTCGTGCTTATGGTACTTTCGTCTTGGGGAAAAAAAAGAACTTCATGGGTGAAAGCCAACACGATTTCAAAGACTCAGCTGTGTATAGAAAACTGTCATGTGAAAGCTCAGGCAGTTTGAAGACACTGTGCGCTTTCATATTCACACATCGTTTTCGGACGCAATGGTTTGAACACTTTCAGCTCCTAGCTTCATTCTAGCTTGTGTTTGTTGTCAATAAGTTTAGATGCTGAGGGCAAAGGAGGTCATCTGCAAGCCTAAATTTCGCAGCAGCCCATACAATTATCTAGTAAATGTGCATAAAACGAAGTGACGAACTGAGGCGCTGAACGCTGAAGCAGCAGCAAGCAAGCTCTCTTCATTGTTGAACCCTCTCATGAAAACTTTTCAGCGTCTTTTCTTGTGGATCTCAAACAGGATGACAGCGGGAATCCTCCAATGGCCACGACTACTATTTCCAATCTAATTAGACCGAAAAGCGCGTCCAAGGTACTCTGTACAAGTGTTGCGTTAGCGGAAATTGCATTGCAGTCTTTGCTTAGGTTAAGAATCTTGGTTGGGGAATGAAAAATTGTTGTTGTATGTATTGATGGTAGATATCCTACGAGCGAAAATTTTAAACAACTCAAACGACAGTGAAATCGCTTGAAAACTTTGAACACACTCGAAAATAAATTGCGGGTAGTGTTGGACAGCTACAAAAGAAGAAAAGCAAACATTATAGGAGGTTCCAAACTGAAACATCCTAAAACACCTAAAGCATGCACGTCTATTGATAAGGTATACTATTTTGATATTAAAATTCATTTCCATATGCTGCACCTACCGACATCAACACTTGATTGATGTCAGGCCACTACAGTACCAATACTAGTGACTTGAAGTGGCGGCCTGGCTATTGAATTGTCAGGTAACAAAATTTCTGAAATAAGCGCTTGTTCGTCCCCAAAACATTTAAAGAGGGCGCTTGTGTGTCGCCAACCCATAGATGAGCCGCCAAGATTTCTTCAATAGGATAGGTGGTGGGTGGGGTGAGCAAGTGAGTACATCCTGGGACCGTATGAACCGCTAGTGCCCACGAGCTAGGGTCCTTTCGGCACCACCCCTGCCCTCAAAGTGTGGAGCGGGCATTCCTGCTGACGTCACGATGTCTTTTAAGCATGTAAAGAGAAAATTTGGACGTCACAGCACCCTCGGGGTGCAGTTTAAAGATAGACTTGCTTTAGAAGATTGTGCGATTCGAGAAAGCTTGTAAAATTGAGCTTTTTTTGTGCGTTATCACAATAAAAAGAAAAAAAAGTCTTTAAGTCAAGGACAAGCAAGACAGCATTATAGGTACTTTGTATTAAATTTGCAGCATTTCTTTGCGAACTATGGTGATTTTAAGGGTGTCTATCTATCTGGCCGCTTACGTTTGGGTGTTCTCGTCTGAACACGGCTGCTGATACCAAAGCCCGAGCACTCAGAACGAGGCTCCAGCTACCTGCCTTCGCTTTTAGGCGCCAGGGATGGAATCGTCAGCTATCTCGATTTTACATTATTTTACCTAATATTCCGCCCACCAGGGGGGAGCAATGGTAGGCACTCTTCGCAGCTCGCAACCGGAAATATAATTCGGGACAGTGAGCTGGGCCAGAAGTGTCGCCGAAGCACAGCAACGTGCGGCCATCCAGAGCGGCCTGAGGGCCCGTCGTCATCCTGCTTCCAGTTTCCCTGCCACACCTGCGCTCAAATGATTCTTCCGAGGTTCAATAAAGTGCCTTACCTGCCTCAGGCATATTTCTTCATCTTCTTCACTCACAATGTGAAGACATAATACGAATAGAGATAGCGCAAAAACTTCAAATATCGCAATTTTCTCTCCAGATGCAGCCTTGGGCAGGTATACTTTAAGGGCTCTGAGCAACTCTCACTTAACACAAGAAAACGACACATCGGAAGCCATATCGGAGAACCCGGTTCTCAATAGCTTGCACTATCCTCTGCTGCGCAAGTGTTTCAACAGGTGTGTAGATCTTCCTTTGGATTGTGAAATAGGGGGAGAGCGCGAACGCAGTCCACCAATACCAAATATTGCATGCCCCATCTGCCCCAGTTTGGGGGAGTGGCAGGGGTCAGCACGAGCGCAGTGCAATGCCCGCGCCTCTCCCTGGGGCCCCGCCATCTTGACCACGGTCACCCCGGCACCAGGTAAGTATGCGAGACTACGGGTCGCACTCTGTCAGCACACATCGCGACATCTTGTGTCGTTCTGGTGAGGTGCAGCAGACGGTCGAAGATTACTGTTTGCTTCTTGCATATTTTAAGGAGCCATTTGAAGAAACACCAATGGCCCACTAGTATGTGTCGACCTGTTAAATAAAATTGAACGTAGCTCTGATTGATGATTAAAAAAAGCTCAAGTTTGATCAAATATAACAGCAGTTTTAGCGCAACAAGCATGAATCATCTTTACGCCGCTAGAGGCGCTAGCGCTGTGGTCAATTAACGGAGGGCGCACGTTTTATCCAAGGCTATTCATGTTCATGCTCTTGTGCATGCATTTTCAAGACCACATCATGACGTTCCAGTCAATAAAGAAATTACAGCACAGTCACTTTCCATGTGCAGGCTTCGCATAACATCGACTGCGAAGATACGTACGATCTACAAATTGTTTTTTTTTCTGCGATTTGGGAAGCGATGTTTTGCATCTTCGTACATTTTGATAGACCCATTTTTTGTTATTCGAAGTGTAATGAATAGGAAAGACGTTGATACCATCAGGTCAGCTATCATCAGCACAAGAAAAAGGCACGAGATCGGCGATCAAGCACCGTCTTCTGGGTCCGCCTGCGTTCTTTTAGAGCTACCACCGGCTTGATCAGTCTTTCAATACACCCCCTTTACAATTGGTGGATCGTGCCGGGTAATTGCATCACCTACACCCTGGAACTCCGATCCCGCACCCTGCCGTCGACCATGAAAACAAAGTTGACGCTGCCCAACAGAGAGCACTCTCGCGGCCGCTACTTGCCCCAGCCCGGTTCACCAGCGAGACCCCCCGATCTTTTCGGGCGCCGAAGACCAGGACGTCGAGGACTGGCTGTCGTCCTACGAAAAAATCAGTGGACCAAACAGGTGGGGTGACGCTGCTAAGTTGAGCACCGTCAATTTTTACTTGGCTATTGTGGCGAAACTGTGGTACACAAACCACGAATCTGAGTTCGAAAACTGGGCCACTTTCAAGCAGGCAATATCCTCGGTTTTCGGTCGCTCTGCCGTGCGGAAGTTGCGCGCCGAACAGCGCCTGCGCTCATGGGCACAAGAACCTGGCGAAACGTTTACCGCCTATATCGAAGATAGACTCGATCTCTGCAGGCGCGTTGATGATGCAATGAGCGAAAGTGCCAAGATACAGCACATTATGAAAGGTGTTGATGACGACGTTTTTCAAATGCTCCTTGCGAAGTCTCCAGGCACGGTGTCTGAAGTGGTAACTCTGTGCCTGAACTACGAGGAATTGCGACGGCAACGAGCTCTCACCCGTCGTCCATTTCAGCCTAACCAACCACTCGCTGCACTGGACGTCGTACCTGACCACTCCCGCCTTCTAGCACAAATGAAAGACTTTGTGCGTGAAGAGTTCGCACGTCAGCTTTCCCTCCTGCCGTTTTTTCAGTGCCAAGAGCTCCCGCAGCAGCAGCAAGAGCAACCACCGACACCGTTAGCACCCATGCTCCGACATGCACTTCAAGACCAGATTGCCGAGGCTATGCCAGTACCCTTTCAGCAGCAAGTTGTCGCCGCGCCTCTTACTTATGCTGACGCAGTAAAGAGGCAGCAGCCACACCAGCCCTCGCCGTTCAATGGAGTGCCGCATGTCACCGCTCCTACTCAGTCTTCCGCGCATGGGCTCCTCCCCTCACTACCAAAGCCTCGACTCAGCCGTATTGCGCGTGGGCGGCACCCCTCGCTGCAAATGCCAGGGGAACGCACGATAACCGGCCGATCTGTTTTGCGTGTGGCGGCCCTGGCCATATCTCCCGATACTGCCGTCGTCGTGTGCCCGCCTACACAAACGTCCGACCACGAAGCAACTACATGGACCGACCCCCTTTTGGTTATGAAAGTACAGATCGTCAGTCAAACACGTCCTCCCGTGACTATCCGGCAACTTCGTCTCGTCGCTCACCTTCACCCAATCGACGCTCCTTGTCACCCATACGTCCACGACCAGCCCCTCAAAATGAGGGAAACTAGCCGGCGCAGTTCAAGAGGCAAGAACTGCGCTATCGAAATGTTCAAGTCCTCGCACCTTGCCGTCAAATATCGTCGAAGTTTTTGTAGACGGCGCCCATGCATACGCTCTTGTGGATACCTGTGCCGCTGTGTCTGTTATAGACGCCAAACTTTGCCGCAAGCTCCGAAAGGTGACCACGCCGCTTGATATGATGTCCTTACGTGCAGCAAATGGAGAACCTGTTCGACCTATAGCCGCCTGCACTGCCCGACTCACAATTGCGGAGGACCACTATATTGTTGAGTTTATCGTCCTTTCCTCGTGCTCTCATGACATTATACTTGGCTGGGATTTCCTATCACGTAATCGTGCCGTTACAGATTGTGCCCGTTCCGAACTTGAACTGCTTCCGTTGTTCGACCAACCCTACGACCACACTAATCAAGCCGCGCACAAGCTAGTTGTCAAAGAGGACACTGACATTCCACCGACAACAGCTGTTTTGCTCCCTGTGGTCTCCGACGGCATGCGTAATGAAGTAGCATTTTTTGAGCCATCAAGCTTCTTTCTAAGTCGGAAACCACTGCTGCTACCTTATTCAGCCCTCTCAATTTCCAATGGAGCCAGTGCTCTCTGCCTTACCAATCTCTTTCCGCATGCCATCAAACTGTTTAAAGGCGAGTATCTTGGATGCGTACAGCCCATTGACAACGGACAAATATTTACCTTGCCGCAAGAATCATCCCAAAGTGACCTCGCCGCCGTCAATGCTCCTAACCACTCTGATATACAGGCTTCTAAAGTGCTCGATTCGGCGATCGCAGACGGACTGTCACCATCTGAACGATCTGAACTCCTTCAACTGCTGTACCAGTACAGTGAATCTTTCGATGTGTTTCAACCTTCACTTGGCCGCACTTCTACCACACTACATTACATCGATACCGGCTCCCATGCGCCACTACGACAGCGACCATATCGTGTGTCTGCGGCGGAACGCCGAGTGATCACCGAACAGGTGAACGATATGCTGCAACGCGGCGTCATTCAACCTTCACAAAGTCCATGGGCCTCACCTGTAGTGCTCGTTAAAAAAAAATGGTTCCGTTCGCTTCTGCGTGGATTACCGGCGCCTAAATAACATCACTCGAAAAGACGTGTATCCTTTACCCAGGATTGACGATGCCCTTGATACTTTACAAGGTGCTGAGTTTTTTTTCATCATTAGATTTGCGCTCAGGGTACTGGCAGGTCCCCCTTTCAGATGCCGATCGACCAAAAACAGCCTTCGTGACACCGGACGGTTTGTATGAGTTTAATGTCATGCCCTTCGGCCTCTGCAATGCGCCTGCCACCTTCGAGCGCATGATGGACTCGGTTTTTCGGGGTTTGAAATGGCAAATCTGTCTCTGCTATCTCGTCGATATTGTCGTCTTTGCACCAGACTTTGAAACACATCTCGAGTGCCTTAAACACGTCCTCACGTGCCTGAAGAATGCTCAGCTCCAACTCATCCTCAAGAAGTGTCACTTCGCTGCTCGGCAACTTGCGATTCTCGGGCACGTCGTATCGAATGACGGTATACTTCCAGACCCGGCTAAGTTACGTGCTGTCGCCGACTTCCCTAAACCAACGACTATGAATCAGTTACGGAGCTTCGTGGGGTTATGCTCTTACTTTCGCCGGTTCGTGCGCAACTTCGCCTCTATCATTGCGCCTTTGACCGAACTTATAGGCAACACCACTGATATTTCGTCATGGTCTTCTGAGTGTGACCAAGCCTTCTGTACCCTTCGTCATCTCCTCACTTCGCCACCAATACTGTGTCACTTCGATCCTACAGCAGCAAGTGAGGTCCACATCGACACCAGTGGTGTCGGCCTCGGTGCAGTTCTCGCGCAACGCAAGCCTGGATTCGCCGAGTATGTCGTCGCCTACGCCAGCAGAACTCTCACCAAGGCTGAATCGAACTACAGCGTCACCGAGAAGGAATGCTTGGCGATCGTTTCGGCGCTTGTCAAGTTCCGCCCATACCTTTATGGCCGTGCTTTTGATGTAGAAACGGACCACCACGCATTATGCTGGCTATCTACACTTAAGGACCCATCGGGTCGTCTTGCCCGTTGGGCTCTTCGGCTTCAAGAATATGACATTCGCGTTGTATATCGTTCCGGCCACAAGCATACCGATGCTGATGCACTGTCACGATCTCCCCTATCCCCGGACATTGCATCTGTTACCTCGGACAACACGTTGTTAGCTCTTGACGAGGACACCATCTCTTCTGCACAACGCAATGACCCATGGATCGCTTCGATTCTTGACGCGTTATCCGAGGCACCGACACTTTCAACCACTCGAACCCTTCGCCGCCAAGCTCCGCACTTCAGTATTCGGGATGGCCTTTTGTACCGGCGCAACTATTCAGCGGATGGTAGGAAATGGCTACTAGTCAATCCCCGAACGCTGCACTCTACCATCTGCGCGTCGTTTCATTTCGACCCGCAATGTGCTCACGCCGGTGTTTTCAAGACCTACGAGCGCTTACGAAAAAGGTATTACTGGCGCGGAATGTTTACCTTCGTCCGCCAGTTCATTCGCGGCTGTCACGAATGTCAGCGGCGGAAAATCCCGCCACATCCTGCAACAGGTTCATTGAAGCCACTTTCATGAACAGACCGCCCATTCGACCGTGTAGGAATTGACCTCTACGGACCACTACCATTAACAACGGCAGGCAACCGATGGGCTATCGTGGCAGTGGATCATCCAACACGGTACGCTGAAACTGCTGCTCTCCCCACAGCTGCAGCACAAGACGTCACAACTTTCATACTCAATCGTTTTGTGCTTCGTCATGGTCCTCCTCGAGATATCCTCAGTGACCGAGGGTGTGTTTTCCTCTCCGATGTAATACAAGCACTTCTTCAACAGTGCCATATTGTTCACTGGAAGAGTACAGCCTACCACCCACAGACGAACGGCTTGACTGAGCGGCTTAATCGTATTCTGGGGGACATGCTCGCTACGCATGTCGCTTCTGATCAAACAAACTGGGACCTCATTCTCCCATTTGTGATATACGCGTATAACACCGCTACGCAAGTCACTACCGGGTTTTCCCCATTTTATCTCCTGTATGGTCGCCAACCATCACACACCATCGACATTTACTGCCATACTTGCCAGATCCCTCCGAATATAAGCCTGTCTCGGAAGCCGCTCGTTACGCAGAAGAGTGCCGCAAGCTAGCCAAGCGGCTTACTACATCCGACCAACAGCGCCAGCAAGAGACCCGTGACGACGACCATCGTCCTGCACCAACGTTCGTTTCTGAAGCACTTGTATGACTTCATGTACCACCATGCGCCCCTGGTGTATCACCCAAGCTACTCTCTAATTATCATGGTCCCTACCGCGTGGTCGAGCGTACTTCACCCGTGAACTACGCCATTGAACCCCTCACGCCACCGAGCGACCATCGTCGGCATGGACGTGATATCGTTCACGTAAACCGTCTGAAGCCCTACTTTGACCCGCTTGTCCCCACGTGTTAGATTGTCAGGATGGCTTCAACTTTTTCGCCGGGGGTAATTGTAGTGAATAAGAAAGACGTTGATACCATCAGGTCAGCTATCATCAGCACAAGAAAAAGGCACAAGATCGGCGATCAAGCACCGTCATCTGGGTCCGCCTGCGTTCCTTTAGAGCTACCACCCGCTTGCTCAGTCTTTCAATAAACCCCCTTTACAGAAGGTATTTTTTTAATTGAAAGCAAGTAGTGAGTTAAAACGCGCCCGTCCTCTCGTGCCTATGGTACCTTCGTCTTTGGGGAAAAAAACTTCATGGGCGAAAGCCAATATGATTTTAAATACTCAGCTGTGTATAGAAAACTGTCATGTGAAAGCTCAGGCAGTTTGAAGACACTGTGCGCTTTCATATTCACACATCGTTTTCGGACGCAATGGTTTGAACACTTTCAGCTCCTAGCTTCATTCTAGCTTGTGTTTGTTGTCAATAAATTTATATGCTGAAGGCAAAGGAGGTCTTCTGCAAGCCTACATTTCGCAGCAGCCCATAGAATTATCCAGTAAATGTGCTTTAATCGAAGTGACGTACTGAGGCGCTGAACAGTGAAGCAGCAGCAAGCAAGCTCTCTTCATCGTTGAACCCTCTCATGAAAACTTTTCAGACGTGTGGCCCCGATGTGCACAAGTCGGTTCCACACGACACTGCACTGAAGCCTTTGACAGTTATTCGTTACAATTCCGTGCTCTATAATGAGGTTAGACACACGTTAGGCTTGGGTTTACCAGTTTCGTTTCACATGCCACACATTGCGCCTTTCGTGATCACGGTCATGTATAAGTGTAATGAGTGGTTAAATGCGTTCTCGAACCACAGGTCGTCACAGACTTCGCCGTCAAAACCTAAATGCCACTGGAGAACTTCCCAACAAAAGCGGGCGTTGACCCCAGCGAACGCACTCCCGTAATGATCATGTCGATTCCGTCGTGCCTGCAACGGCGCTTACTCGGTGCGGCGTTCTTGCAAGCGTTCCAGATCGCGAGTGAACTCGGCGGCGTTATTTGCAGGATCTGCCTAATGCTAGAGGCTTTAGATCCCCCGCCTCCAGCGCTTGCATTTCCATTCGTGTTTTAGCGTGCCAGATCATCGATACGTGGTAGCTGCTGGCACTCGGCCTCCCGGGCCTGGTTTTGTCTCCGGACTACACCATCGGCCCAGTGAAAACAAGCTCCCACGTGTTTACACTGTCGGAGTTCTCCGTGGCTTACCCTCGTGGAACGTTTATATAGAACCTGATGCGCACGTACGCGGCGCCTTGCTGCGAAGGGATGGACAACGTCACTCACAATGGAGCCAATGGCGCGCGTGCTCGGGTACGACGCAAAGAGTGACATAACTGATAGTAGAGTCAATGGAGACCACTCGTGACGGCGATCCCGAACAAACTTTCGTTTTGAAACTCGCCCAACCAACTTGCCCAATCAACCGTATAGACTTTCGTTTCTCCTCCTACAGGCATATGCAGCTTTCGCTGTACAAATAGGCGATTTTTTTTCACATGCGAAAGCAACAGCTACATTGTATGCCAGAACTACAAGTGGTAGTTGAATTATTGTGGTCTGGTGCTATATACAACATGGCCTCGAACAGGCGCGGCATAGAGCCGAAAGAAGCGCGCGTGACGTATGCTTCATCGTTGATCGCGGTTACCCTGGCGGCGGCATTTGACCCTGTATAAAACAACGGGCAGAATTTCGTGACGTGAAAATAATTGAAGGACTATGGTAATAGCCAATGTGTGTGTTGAAATGTGGCGTGGTCTACCTTCTGCCGCCACCTCTGTTAGAGCCGCCCAAAACAGTTCATTGCGCCCCGTCGGGGTATCCCTGCCCGCTAGAGGCTTTTGCTTAGATCTTTGCGAATTGAACAATAGTGCAAAGTATCGCGGTCGAAGCTATAGCTAGAGCACATGCCAAGTAATTCCTTTTGGCTTCACTCGTGATCCCCTTGTTGTGGACAAAGCCGTGTTACAATAACGGTGTTGTTTGCAATACGTTTTAACAGTATCACACTTCTAATCATGTTGAGTTGTGAGTATATTATAGCTAAGTGGCAAGATATGTTGCTTCCTTAAGGCCATACACACACACAAAAAAACAACAACGTTGAATGTTCAATGAGAAACACCTAAACAATTAGGTATCACGCTTTCTACAAGTTTTGAAGTAGAAATAATACAGTCAGGTCTACAATTATTTATGGTAAGCTTTCCATCAATCTAAATGCTGATTACAACGTGTCTACGAAAATGTCACTAGTGCGCTATAAAACGTTCAAGAGTATTAGACATATTCGAAAAGTTGGGCTACAAGGCCTTCGAAGAATACTATACACATACCGACGCTTTTTCTAGTATGACGCCGTAAACAGCGCTGTTTGCTTTCAAACCACACAGTGTTCCAAACCAAACTTGTTGGCGTATCATGAATCCTGGCAACTTTGTCGCTTCGAAAATTGGAATTTTCGTATGACCTTGCACATTGTCACGTCCACTCAAGGCAAAAGAGTGCCATGAAGTCGTAATTATATATAATTCTAATTATATATAATGCGTAAAGTTGTCCGCTACAAGCGTTTTCCATTAGGGTTAACTAAATCGGAAGGCAAACAATGCACTTTACAATAATGCGATGGCACACCGATATGTCCATCGATGTCGGCGCGTTGCATTAAAAAAAGTCCGAGAAGAGGAGTCAAGGCGAGCTGACGGTAGGCCAGTTGGCTGCTTTTAGTACTGGCAGGCGGTACACAACTGGTAGCCTGCAACGGGCTACTTCCGTTTCCAGAAGAGGCATTCTTGGTAGTTTCGCACCAGATACATTCGATGCTTGTGATTGCAGCCGAAGTGCTTCGTGAACTGCGGCATGTGCCTCGCTATCAGGGCAAGCCTGCGTGCGAGGCAAGAATAATGCTGTCACGACGTGTTTACCAGTTGTTGTAACAGAAAGTTGTTGTATATGAGTTGTAACAGAAAGGGCATATCGCTGATAAAAACAAGTGGTAAAGCGTTCAAGAACAGGGCGCACATCCGCACGCACTCGCGCACACTCACGCACACAGACATGTACGTGTGCTTG
This sequence comes from Rhipicephalus microplus, assembly GCF_013339725.1. Taxonomy (NCBI): domain Eukaryota; kingdom Metazoa; phylum Arthropoda; class Arachnida; order Ixodida; family Ixodidae; genus Rhipicephalus; species Rhipicephalus microplus. The sequence continues at coordinate 58,987,701 of NC_051173.1, read as the reverse complement.
CGCGTCAACTTGGAACGTCGCTAAACTTTCCACACACGCAGTTCTTCGTATGGCGCCACAGTGAAGATAGGTAAACCTATCGCAATTTCGCGCGGGCTGTCTTAACCACATTCCTAAAATCTAGTTCGCGTGTTTCGTTTCCACTTGTTGATGAAGATTTGAATGAATAAGTTTTATTTCGCAAGCCTTTTGGAAGCACCCATTCCTACTTAATTTCCAGAGAGAAATATTACGAAATAGGCTATAATCTGCAACTGATAATTTAGCACACGCCAATTGCGTTGCTAGAAAGAGACAGCCCAATTTAGGTAGCTGGGAGTGAGCAGCATAACATGTTGATTTGAGGTTGCTGTTTCTTCAGTTTTTTCAATAAAGTATATCAAAGAAGATTTCGAGAGAAAAAATCAGTTTCAGCCAAGGTGGAACCTATGAACGCAACAGCAACACAGAAATGCATGCTGTTACGACCGGCCCTAGGGAACCAAGCAAGAGGAGTTGCGGGGAGAACCGGTTCTTGACCAAATGTGTCGTCGACCCCCACCTCCCTATTCAGGCTCCTCCTCTCGCCGGGAGAATTCCGGAATCTGCTGTGCGTTCGTGACCATGTTTGGGCATTTTTTAGGGCGCCTTGACCCTATATGGACATCGTGTTAGGTTGTGCCACTCCATGTGTTGTGAGAGGTGTTTCCCCCTCCCTCGTGGCCGAGGTGCTGGGGACACCGTATTGGCTGGCGATGCGGACAGTGCGCCCAGTGTCGGCCACGCGGCGCTATAAAATGCCGAAGACGTTTGGTATCTCTCACTCTTCTCTCTTTGGACCAGTTGATCACTTCTACACATGTAAATAAATCTCTGTCGTTCGTTCGGGCGCTTCTTTCTCGCCGAATTGTTGGACGATGGATCCTGCGACGGGGCCAGCTACCGAAAACGAGACCGGCAGGACCCGGAGTCCCAACAACTGGATGGCAGCGGCGGGATGCCGATAACCCCGAAAGCGACCACTGGACGGAGTGAGCCCGAAGTTCAACAACGGGACGACAGGAGAAGGATGACACGAGCTCATCAACTTCCAAAGGGAATCGAACGGCACGACGCCGGAAACATGACTGCGAACTGGGTGAGTGCCGGCTTTCTCTGTTAAATTTTACCAGGCATTTACTCTATGTGTTAAGTAAAAGCTGGTAGAGAGGGGCTGTCTTGGTCATTGGGTTAACAGGTAACTTGCGTCAGGCAGAAATTGGGTGATAGCATGGTTAAGCTCCTTCTGTCAGTGGCGTCAAGGTTAACAGTGGCAGGGCAGGATTCCGTATAAGAGCTTTTTGAAGCTTTATTTGTAGACTAAGTTAACGGAAAACTTGAGGCAAGGCAGGAACCTAGAGCTGTCGTTGCCGTCAATTTTAATTAGTTGCAGGACAGGAATCTTTGTAGAACAGAGACAGCGGTACTGGAGGCAGCCATGAATCTGAAATCCCTGCGAAAGTCCATGTTTTTGCTACTTGCAAGGGAGTGGAATCTGGAGGTGTCGGACTCTCAAAGAAAGCCAGAGCTGATAGAGGCGATTCTCGCATTGGGGGCGGAGGATGATGAGTTGTCAGAATGTGTCGAGGAGATTCAGGAGAGGCAAGCGGCAGAGGCCGAAAGAAAGGCGGCCGCGGCCGAGGCCGAAGGAAAGGCGGCGGAGGCCGAAAGGAAAGCGGCAGAAGCCGAGGCAGATAAGATGCGAAAGCACGAGCTTGAAATGAAGCGCCTCGAGCTAGAGATTAGCCATAATAGTAGAGCAGGAGGCAGCGAGGCATCCGGTACCGCAGAGCGGGTCAGGTTCAAAATGACGTACCTAATGAGATCGTACAAGCTAGGGGAGGACATTGGGCTGTTTCTCGTCAAATTTGAGAGAACTTGTGAAAGGCAAGGTTCCAGCCAGGATACGTGGCCTCAACGCTTGTTGTCCCTACTTCCGGGGGAAGCCTCAGAAGTAATCGCGCGCCTCACGAAAGAGGAGGCTGACGAGTACAGTGAGATAAAGTCGAGCCTTCTCAAGAAATACAGGTTGTCAGCGGAAGGTTTCCGACAAAAATTTCGCAATGCCGTAAAAGAGAACAATGATTCATACCCGGAGTTCGCTTACAAGTTAATGGCCAACATGGGGGAGTGGCTCAAAGAGGCAAAGGCGTATGGGAATCATGACAAGGGGCTCGAGTGTATCGGTCTGGAACAATTCTATCAAAGGTTACCAGAAAAGGTGAGATTCTGGGTGCAGGATAGACCAGACGTGAACACCGTAACGAAAGCCGCAGAGTTCGCTGAAGAATTCGTTACGCGCCTCGCCCTCGGGGCTAACAGCGAGCCTAAAAGGGAAAAATTCCTACTACCGAATAAGGCGCCGTTTAGAAAACAACCGACAAGTCTCGCGCAAAAGGGTGAGGAAAACAAGACATCTAACCATGGGGCGTCGGCAGACGAGAGCAAAAGGAAATTTGAGGCGAAAAAACCGGCGGCTTGTTTCAATTGCCACGAAACAGGGCACTTCGCGAAACATTGCCCGAAAGAAAAGGTGGCCTTTTTATCTATAAATGAAGCCGACGAGAACATGAAGTTGTTAGAGCCCTATATGTACGACCTTACCGTGAACGGCAAGCAGTGTCGGGTTCTTAGAGACTCCGCCGCCACTATGGACGTAGTTCATCCGTCCTTTGTTCAGTCCGGACAGTATTCAGGAGACTGTGCCTGGATTAGACAAGCCGTAGAAGCAAACAGTCAGTGCCTTCCCGTAGCTAAGGTTGTCCTTAAAGGCGCATTTGGTACGTTGGAAACGGAAGCCGCGGTATCGCCATATCTACCCCCTCAGTATCCTTACTTATTTTCAAATAAGTCAGATCAAATGCTGAAGGAGAAAGGTCTAACGTTGGGAGAAGGCATAGTGCAGGCACTGACTAGATCGAAAGCACGTGCGCTGGCTGCGAGAGCAACATTCACTGAGGCAAACAAGCCTCAAATCGAACGCGGGCCTGGTTGCGAGTTGGACACCACGGTAACAAATCGCCCTGTGCGAGAACAGGCTGCAGAAGCCGTAGTCGCGGAGGCAACCATTCCTAAAGGCGACGAGGAACCTCCTCCCGAATTGGAAAGGGTCAATTACGCCTCGTTGACCGAGCAAATAGAAAATGCCGTTGCTCCCAAGCCGATTCCTGGTAGTACAGAGTATAGCACAGAGGGTGACACATTCCAGGTACTAGGAAATACAAAAGAGTTGTGTGTCATGCCAACTTCGGATAATTTCAGTCGGCTGCTGCAGGTGAGCCCCGCTTCATTAATAACCGAACAAAAGGGGGACCCGACGCTTAAGGAATTCCAGGACAGTTCGAAAGAGGGAATCGCCAAAATAAATGTGAGATTCCAAGAGAGGAGCGGCATACTCTATCGAAAATATCTAGATAGGCGAGGAGTAGAGTTTGACCAGGTAGTCGTACCTTAGGCGTATCGTCAGGATTTGCTTAGTTTGGTGCATGAATGATCATGGTCAGGCCACTTAGGCGTAAAGAAGACGAAAAATCGTCTTTTACAGGAATACTACTGGCCTGGATGCTCTAAAGATGTAGAGAGGTTTGTAAAATCTTGCGATGTGTGTCAGCGAGTGGGTAAGCCGGGAGATTAGGCGAAATTTCCAATGAAGCTGGTACCCGTAATCACGGAGCCCTTTCGGCGGTTGGTAATTGACACAGTAGGTCCTTTACCCAAGACAACTTCAGGCTACCGTCACATCCTGACCTTAATCTGCCCAGCTACTAAATTTCCAGAGGTGGTCCCGCTAAAAGAGCTAAGTTCCGTGGAAGTAGTGAACGCACTTCTGTCCGTGTTTGCCCGGGTAGGCTTTCCTGCCGAGATACAATCAGACCAGGGCACCATTTTCACGAGTGCCTTAACGACAACCTTTCTAGAGTGGTGTGGCGTGAAATTATTGCATAGTTCAGTCTACCATCCGCAGTCGAACTCGATAGAAAAGCTTCACTCCGTGATGAAGCGAGTGTTAAGAGCCTTATGTTTTGAACGAAAAGCTGACTGGGAAATGTGCTTACCTGCAACGATGTTTGCACTAAGAACTGCACCACATGAGACAACAGGGTTTACGCCAGCGGAACTTGTTTACGGCCGCAGACTGCGGTCTCCTCTTCGTATACTGAGAGAGTCGTGGGAAGATCAGGGTGATGATCCTGTAGTAGTGGAATATGTCCTCACCTTATTAGATCGTCTAACAAAAGCCCAAGAACTGACCAAGAGTGCGATGACCAAAGCACAGCAGAAGGCTAAGCTTTACTACGATATGACAGCTAAAGCGCGACACTTTGCTGTAGGAGACAGGGTCATGTTGTTGAGGCCCTCCCAAAAGAATAAGCTTGAAGTGCAATGGGTCGGCCCGGCCGAGATTACTCGAAAATTGTCTGACACCAACTATGTGGTAAAACTACCAGGAAGTCGTAAGGTACAACCGGTGTATCATAGCAACTTACTCAAACCCTATAAAGAGAGGGAAGCCATCGTGAACATAACCTTAAATGTTCCGGAAGAGGTTCCGGCAGAAATCCCTGAATTAACTCCCGAATCGGACGAAGTCCCGATCGAGAAAAGAGTTGAGGATTAAGTATCAAAGTCACAACTAACAACGAAGCAGAAGCAGGAACTGCGTGGTCTTTTGACCGAGTTTCAGGACAGATTTGTAAGCGAGCCAGGCCGGACATCCGTCCTCACTCATGACATAAAGCTTACCTCGTCGGAACCGGTAAGATCTAAGACGTATCGGGTGTCACCTCGCCGGCTTGAGCTAATAAAAGCAGAGGTTAACAGGATGCTGGAATTGGGCGTGATTGAGCCGTGTGAAAGTGATTACACTTCCCCGCTAATTCTTGTGGAGGTACCCGGCAATGATCCGCGTCCTTGCGTAGACTATCGTAAGTTAAATCTCATCACCAAGGATCAGACATACCCAATTCCCCACATTGAGGAACGCGTCGAGAGGGTAAGCAGCGCGCAATTTATTTCAACGCTAGACCTAGTGTGAGGTTACTGGCAGGTGCCGCTCACCGAGAGGGCGAGCCGGTATGCTGCATTTATTTCACCATTGGGGACATTCCGCCCTAAATGGCTGAGTTTAGGCCTAAAGAACGCGCCTTACTGTTTTTCAAACTTAATGAATAAGGTTTTGCGGGGTCAAGAGGACTTCGCATTGCCTTACTTGGACGACGTCGCCGTGTTTTCCTCGTCCTGGCCAGAACACTTGGCGCATTTGAGAGCAGTACTGACACGCCTACGCGAAGCAGGTTTAACGGTAAAGGCGCCCAAGTGTCAGCTAGCACAAGCAGAGGTACTCTATCTCGGGCATGTTATCGGTCGAGGGCATTGCCGTCCCTCTGAAATGAAAGTGGCAGCTATCCGAGACTTTCCCCAGCCCCGAACAAAAACCGATATTCGGGCTCTTTTTGGAATAGCTGGTTACTATCGTAAGTACATCCCTAGATATTCCGACATTGCCAGCACTCTTACTGACGCGTTGCGCAAGACCGAGCCCCAAATGGTCGACTGGGATGAGGAGAAAGAAAAGGCTTTCCGCGTTTTGAAAGCGGTCTTGTCGAGCCAACCTTTGCTTAGTTCACCGGACTACTCGAGGCCTTTCATAGTCCAATGCGACGCTAGTGATAGAGGCATGGGGACAGTTCTTAGTCAAAGGTATGAGGGGGATCAAGAACATCCCGTCCTCTATGTTAGCCGGAAACTCACCCTTCGCGAGCAGGTTTACAGCGCTAGCGAAAAGGAATGTGCGTGCTTGGTTTGGGCAGTCCAGAAACTGGCTTGTTATATTGCCGGAAGCAAGTTCATTGTGGAAGTGGACCACTGTCCTCTCACCTGGTTACAGACCATGTCCTCTAAGAACGGCCGCCTGCTGCGTTGGAGCCTCGTTTTGCAACAATGTACGTTTGAAATACGCTACAAAAAGGGTGTACTCCATGGAAACGCTGATGGCTTAAGTCGATGCCCCTGACGCGAGAGGATGTCTCGAGAACTGTGGCATTTTTTTTCCTGACCTAGACAAGGGCTAGTGATTGTTTTTTTTTACTCTTTTAGGTGTACTTGCTTGAAAACGTTGATGACACGGCTATCCAGGGTTTCGGGTTTGGTGTGCTTCCAGTGTTGTTGTTTTGTGTCACCTTAACGTATGAGTAACATTTTGATTAAATTGTGTATTTCCTTTAATATCAGTTAAAGGGGAAAATTGCCTGGTGGAGTTTGGCGGAATTGTCCGGCGCTCACCGGCTGAGTAGTTGTGTTTTCATGTGCGTATGTGATGTCTGTTGAGCCCACAATGAAGCAGGTGGTGCACTCTACTTCATCAAAGACGGTCATCACCAAACCGACTGCCGGCGCTGATCTCTCCGGACAGTGGCTGCAAACCTCAGCCCATTGAGATCTTTACCCCCCCCCCCCCCCCCCGCGCGAGAGACTGTTACGACCGACTCTAGGGAACCAAGCAAGAGGAGTTGCGGGGAGAACCGGTTCTTGACCGAATGTGTCGTCGACCCCCCCCCCCCCCCCCTCCCTATTCAGGCTCCTCCTCTCGCCGGGAGAATTCCGGAATCTGCTGTGCGTTCGTGACCATGTTTGGGCATTTTTTAGGGCGCCTTGACCCTATATGGACATCGTGTTAGGTTGTGCCACTCCATGTGTTGTGAGAGGTGTTTCCCCCTCCCTCGTGGCCGAGGTGCCGGGGACACCGTATTGGCTGACGATGCGGACAGTGCGCCCAGTGTCGGCCACGCGGCGCTATAAAATGCCGAAGACGTTTTGTGTCTCTCACTCTTCTCTCTTTGGACCAGTTGATCACTTCTACACATGTAAATAAATCTCTGTCGTTCGTTCGGACGCTTCTTTCTCGCTGAATTGTTGGACGATGGATCCTGCGACGGGGCCAGCTACCGAAAACGAGACCGGCAGAACCCGGAGTTCCAACAGGGCAAAGTAAAATTAGGGGCTAACTCCTTTTTGATCCGATTTCGCGCAAATCTGAAAAATGATAGTGCCAGTGGATACGGGCACTCTAAGGAGGGAAGCGCCGGGTTTTCGTGCAGTCAATCGTCGCAAAACAAAGTAAGCCGTGAAAACACAGCAAGTGCACTGCATAAGTGCAGGCTTCAGATGTTTGCTGATGAAGCACTTGCGAAGGCACCCTTTTGATGAAACTCCCAATGAACTATCGAGCACTAATGTGCCTACTAGCCCCTTCATAACGGCAAACATTCACGCTGCTTCAACCGACGTAGACAAGAGGGGTGTTTCCTTTCTTCTTGAGGACCCATCATAAGCAGTGCTCGGACGCGGGGCGATGCTATCGTATGCGGTCTTGCTGTGACGCAGCTAGCCATCTCGCTTATGCTGTTTTCAGTGCTGGCACCCCTTTACACGCACGCTGAAGATATGGTACGGGGTGCGATGTTATCAATTTGTGTTGTACGCGTAACCATACGACGACAGCTAATACCCAAGGAGAATGTCCGTGTAATCGCTATCAGAAAAGAATTAAACATTGGAACGATAGTTGTAAACTCGCATTACAGCCAACGAGATCTAAACTCATGCATTTGCGTTGAATAACATGAACTGTCACCAAAAAATGAAGTTCTGTTCCAAGTTTTGTTGATTTAAAAATAAACAATTACCATCGCAAAACAAATCTTGACAAAGATTGAATATATTATGGCATGCTTGAAAATATTTGGAACCGCTAATCTGAAACCTGTTTTTAATATTCGATATTGCATTTGCAAATGCTGTAGTAAAACAGACGAATATCGATGATTTATTTTTTAGGAAACTTCTCTAAGAGCTAAGCAGGAAACTTAAGAATTCCTCCTTCTAATAATAATAATAATAATAATAATAATAATAATAATAATAATAATAATAATAATAATAATAATAATAATAATAATAATAATAATAATAATATAATGATTTGTCTATTGCCGGGCAAATGTTGAAAAGGTTTCAATTTACGCTCTCCCTTGACGGCTGATACATCATTCATTTACGCTTAATAAATGATCGAGGAACTTCCTTCCTACTGAGAGACCTCTTAGTGACACGATTTTAACTTCGTGTAACTGCAGCGCGTAATCATGATGACTGTTTAATATACCAAAACATGCCTTATAATTTGCTACTGTTAGAACAATCACTGAAGTGAACACTGAACGAAGACGATGAAATAACAATCTCTATAGAAACGCAGATTGAAAACTAAGGTTTCATTGAGAAAAACAGTAAGTAAGTAATGAACAACATTCAAAAAATTCCACAAGCAAAGAATCACAAAAACAAATCTGTCATCATATGTGACAAGTATTCCATAAGTGCTTAAATTCTGCACACTGAGCGAAATGGCTGGTAGGCTAACGTACTTCTCGCTTTTTCTTGAAAAGTGGAAGGCCTCAGTGGCTTCTCTTGCTATCTACTTTTTTATGCTGTGACAATATCACGGTATCACAAAAGTAGGGGTCCATCCACATTCCTGGTAATGGGTGGTGCACCGTATCGTACGGCAACGTTTTTCAAGGCCTGTGCTACACAGTGAGTGCACGGTATGGCCGGATAGTTTTTTCTCTAGTGGTATGTTCTTCATGCCAATCCTGTGTTTTATTTGTTCTCAAATATTGCGTGTCTTTTTGCAGGCTGGGCAATGATGTGTTCCAAAAAGACCTCTCATATTGTTACAACCAATTCATTAAAGCTTATTTGTAGCCAATTCTGACAAGATTTTTGCAATACAGAACGATTGTTTAAAGGATACGTTCTACTCTGATATTCTTGCACATTGCATGTTATATTTAGTATTGACTTAAGCCAGCGCGGATCACAGCGCCAACAAATACATATAAATGAAAAACTTCACTTTCAAGGTCAAGAAAAGTAGAGCTCATTTTTTTTTATCATCTCAACTATGAACTTATGACCGCTGTCGTTTTCGCGGAATACTTCTAAGATATTGTCATGGAGTCGATGACGTGGACGATTGAAGCACACAGCGAGTCAAAGAATAAATTGGTTATTTGGGCGAACCTGTGCCCAGTAAACGCAAAGTAGGAACACAGTAGCTGTCTTGAACTGATAGCGTTTAAGAGAATTTTATCTCCGGATATATCTTACACAGCTTATGTGCACACATAAAATTGGACAATGGTGAACAATGCGTATGTACAATGCAAGCTGTTATATACAGCGAAAGAACTTATAGCGTATGCAGTGACGTACAATGCGAAAATTGTTCAACAAAGACAGGACATTCATGACATCGAGATGATTAAACTTAAATAAACAGTAAGGCTATAAGAACAAACAAGGTGAGGTCATTCACAGTGTAGCGTGATATTTTGCATTCACTTGTGAGGACAATTTGCTCTCGCGCTCCAGAACAATATTGCACAAAAGGACATGTTTCTAAAGAAGAAAAGAAAAATAGACACTGTAATACCACAGTGGTACAAGCTATAGCCGACCTCCTCAATAGGGGAGGAAAGGCATGGACACTCTTGTTTTTTACGATAATAAATTGCGTAGACCACCGTCGGAGGAAAGCCTCCTCTCCCTGCATGACTAGTTCTGCGTTAAGATGCATAAGCATTATGTTTCTTAGCTTATGTAGTAGGGGAAACATGGCTCTCTGGGGGCGTCCCCTCAGGCAGGCCAGTCCCCTTCGTTTTCATAAGACGAAGGCTCTGATAGCCATTAAGACTTCCACTGCATACTTGTTTGGAACATCCTGGTAATTATGCGCCAAAAGGTGCGCGCTACTATATATTCACGGAAGACATGGTTTAGTGTTTCGACGCGACCGCATTGCGGGCATGTGGCGGAGGGCGCCACGCCCCTTGCCGCAAGGCGGTCGGCCGTTGGTAAAGCCCCACATTCCCTGAGCCAGTTTAGGTCACGGACCTCGGAGGGGAGAGACGTGTTTGTAAGAGTCCAGCGTCTTTTCGCCCGGAGTTTCCGGCGTTGTTCTTCAGATAGGCTTTTAAATGCTAATAATTCGCTCATGTCGGTGGGGGACATTTCCATAAGTTCTTGAACTAGAAAATCGTTTCGGCATTGTTGCAAAGATTTTATAACATGTGTGTAATACGATGGTGGCTGCTCAGCAGCTGGTCCCGTGTCGTTTGCTAAACCAAAAAGTCTTCTATAGGTTCCTAGCAGATACACTACAAGTTGCCTGCCTCGATACGATGATTTCTCTAAGAGTGCCTATGTGTTTTTGAGAGCCAACATGCGACACATTACATCAAGGTTGGGTACACAGAGCCCTCCCCAATTTACTGGTAGGTGGACCAGGCTCTGGCAACAGCTTCGGCGCGGCCGTCCCAGAAAAAGGAGCCGCACGCAGTAGCCACTCTCAGCAAAACCCGTCGAGGTGGTCGGGCAATTCTGGCTACATAAAGGAGTGGCGCTGTTATGCTGGATTTAATTAGGTAAGCTCTTTCAGTAAAAGGTAATTGAAACGTTCTGGCGACTTCAATGCGTGTGTCCACTTTGTGTTGGATTTCTTTTCATCTGGTTTCGGCTACCTCACCAGTCGAAAGGAAAGTTACACCTAAGACTTTAACGCCTTGGACAATTTGGACGCCATCAGGAAACTCTTCACTGTGCATCCCAAAGCACAATGCCTTGCTTTTTCCGGGATTAAGACGTGCTCCCGACAGGTAACTATACGTGTGGAGCATTCGCAGAAAGGCTCTGTAGCTATCTATATTCCGAATAAACAGTGAGATGTCATCGGCGTATGCCGCTACTTTCACTTCGCCCAAGCCTGGGAGAGGAAAACCGCGTATCGAAGTGCAGTTCTGGATTTGTTTCAATAATGGATCTATGCATAATACAAAGAGGAGTGCGGAGAAGGGACAACCTTGTCAAATGCCCCTACTTACTGCAATATGTTCAGATGTATAGCCATTCACTACTTATGACATTTCTAAGTCTGTGTATAGCAAGCGGAGGGTGTCGGTTAAATGTGCTGGGAAGCCGTAACACTCAAGCACAACGAAAAAATAGTTCCATTCTAAGCGATCAAAAGCTTTTTCCTGATCCAAGGAAACAAAAATGCCAGGTATTTGTGTTCTTGTAACGTACGTGAATAAATTGCGAGTCAGCGCAAGCGAGGAATAGATCGTACGACCTGGGACACAGCATGTTTGTATGTCGCTTACTATTTCTGGTAGAATGGTTGTTATGCGGTTTGCAAGGATGGCTGTCAATATCTTATAATGCGAGTTAAGTAGGGAAATGGGCCTCCACGCCCTTGGATCGGACGGCTCTCTCTCGCTTTTAAGCAAGAGTATAACTCTGCTCTCACGAAACGTATTCGGGCTGATTCCGTCAGCAAGAAGCCCATTTAGCATTGTCAAAAGGTGGTCTTGTATTGTTTCAAGGAAGGTTTTGTAGAAACTCAAAGGTATCCCGTCAGGGCCGGCGGCGGCGCTTGTGTTCATGCGCTGAAGCACGATGCGTAATTCATCCAGCGTCACTGGGCTGCACAGACTATCGCGGAGCTCCTCCGGTACGCGGGAAATTGCCTCGCAAAACTCATTAACTATGGCGGTATAGTTCACGTCGTTTGCGTTCTCTACCCTGAAAAGATTCGAAAAATGTGTTTCAAAGACCCTCATTATTCTTATGCTATTGTAGACTGTTCGCCGTTCGGCAACTGAACGAAAGGGACATGCATTTGTTCACCCAAGGAGCCATTTCGAACACTTCGAAGAACAACTGGATCTGAAACCGGTCGTCCGTTGATAAAAGACTGCACAGCCGTGCACGAACTAAGATGTAGCAAAAGTTCGTACCACGCCTTTAACTGATCGAGATAATCGTGCATAGCGAACGTCAGTGTCTCGCCTCTGCGTACAATGCGCGCTTTTCGTAGCGTGTCATTTATCTCTGTCGTCAGGCGCGCTTTCCTTTCGCGCCCCGCTTTGATAAGCTCGGCGCGCCAACTGTGTTTCAATGCGTCCCGTTACGGGGTTGAGGCGGCCTTGTGCATGCTTGCTCTAGTGCATTGCGCAGTAATGCTACGCTTTCCGGGTAGTGCACGAGTGTGGTGTCCATTTTCCAATGGTTTCTTAATGTAGTGGATTGTTCAAAGAGAAGTTTACAGACACTAGAAAGTGGTCTGTAATGCATGGAACGTCCGGTGGGAAATGTAGGACCTCGCAACTAAGGACATGAGTGGCTAGCACTTCTGGAAAACAGTAGTGGTCTAGCCAGGTCATGTTCGGACCCCGTTGCCAGGTTGCAACGAAGTCATTCCCGTGAGTGTCGACCCACGCATCCCTGAGCTTAAAATTGCGGATGAGTTGTCGCAATGCGCTAACTCCGCTATATTGTCTGCTTTGTCTGCGTCCGCGCGCATCTCTGTTGGTGTCCTCAACACAGTAAAATCCTCTACTAAGAAAGTAGGGTAGCTGTCAAACATAAATGAGTCAAGTGAATTGAGAAAATTGACCGTGCCACCACGTTGAGCTGGGGCATATATTACGAGCGCCCTTACTCGTCTTCCATGGAGGTGAAAGTCTACTGCTAGGGTGCGGCCGTCAAAACCATAAACACAGTGCGCTCTTCGACGTACCGCTGGTGTCAAGAAAACAACTCCGACTCCACACATCTTTGAATCAGTCAGCAAAAAAAGGGCTTCGACTCCAAAATGTGAACAAAAGGATTGCACATCAAAAGGGGTTCTAAAGTTACTTTCCTATAAGAAAAGGATGTCGACATGACGTGACCTTGCGAAGTGCATGAATTCTCTCTGCTTATCTTGGCATCTGAAACCCCTGACGTTTAAGGAAAGAAAATGCACCGTAGCCATTTTGAAAAAAGGAGAGTGCGCGCAAACTTCACAGAAACCCCTTGCAGGGGGTGGGGCGAGCGCTCAACGAGCGAACAAAACTAAAGAGAGAAATGCTCTGACGTCGTCTGAGCATTAGCGAGTTTTTGGGGCTTACTACTGTCCGTAGAGCCCTCAGAGTCCGTGGTTGGTGGGTGGGCTCGTTTGGTGGCTGGACGGTCTATTTCCATGGCGCTAGCACCGACACTCGCACCGGCGGCCGCAGCTGTAATCTGGTAAATGGGGTTTGACAGGGTCAGTTCCCGGGTCTGAGCCGAGTACTTGCTGGCGTGGGTGCTTGTCGTTGTCGGTGGCATAATCACCGTTATGGTATTGTCTGGGCCGATGACCGGAGCGTCTGCACGTCCCGTTGTTCGGGTGCCATGTCCCATCGAAGCTCTCGGTGCCTCGGAGCACTGGTGGTGCCAACTGTGTCAGAGCTGTAGTTCCCGTGGTTTCTGCTAAGTACGGGCGCTCGGGCTATCGAAGCTCTCGGAGCTGCTGGTGGTGCCAACTGTGTCAGAGCTGTAGCTCCCGTGGTTTGTGCTAAGTACGGGCGCTCGGGCTACAGCTTTGGATGAGCTGTGTTCTTCATAGGCGTCCGGTGAGAAGTCACTGGTCTCGGACGGGGCGTGAAGGGTTGATGAGGCTTTCTCAAACAGGGAAGGCAGGTCTTCTCCGTCTTGTGGTTCCGCATAGGCGTCAGTGTCGCTTGTGTCAGGGTCGCTCGCAGGCTCGAGCACCGAATAATCATCTTGCAATGCGGGCGTGAGGTCGGTGCACGCTTGTCCTTCGGTTGCCACTGCTGTAGCCGCTGCGAAGGTCTTCGGACGTACGCAGTCAGCTGTTCCATGGCTGCCCGAGCACTTGCGGCACGGTTCTGCGCATCCCTCTGTGGCATGTCCAAACACATTTCAGCGCGTGCAACGAGGCGTGGCACAATATTTGGCGATGGGGTCAGTATTCCTGCACTTAGAACACACTTTCTTGACACCCCGGTAGTCACACATGACATTGTAGCCTTGAACAGTCAGAAAGTTCGGTATTTGGCTTTTCTTTTCCACTCGCACCACACGGACACCTGTGCCAACCCCAGGGCGGCCCTTGAACACTGGCTCGTGGATATGTTGCACGTTGCCGTAGGCGGAGAGAGCAGTCGCTAGGGCTGCGTCGCCTACCCACAGCGGTACCCGGAAGACTGTGACGTGGACTATTTCAGGATCTACGCTGACTAGTGGAATTGATTCGCCGTTCAAAAGAATGGCACCCTGGCTCTTCAGCTGGGTGGCTGCATGGACTTTTGCGGCTGCAGCACTGAACTTTGTACCTCCCTTGTGCTGGAGGGACTTGATACCGGCTGGGCCGGTTACTGCTTCGAGGGCATCTATGATGTCGTCGACGGTGCTCCCCTCTGGATCACTGAAGTTAAAGCAATAAGCTTTTTGTGGTGGCGCTGCGAAAGTTATCACACTTCCGTCCTGGCCCTGGCTCCCACGGGTTGTGCTGTGGTGCCCGGGCGTTGGTTCACGATGAAGGCCTGGACAGAGCTGGGGGGTTGTCCAGGGGTTCGCTTGATGCTCGATGAGATGGGGTCGACGACTGGCAGCGTGCCTGGTCGCAGGAATCCGGGCACCAGGTAAGCGGCGAATGGAGCGTCGGTCGTCGATCAACTACTGAAAAGCGGTGAAGTGCGTCGGTATTTATACTCTTGCCATCGAATGCTCTGGCGATATCGCGGGTGGTGACGTAGGTTCCAGAATAATCTGTACAGTTCACAGAGTGGGCGTGATCTCATCGAGATGGTCTTCTACAGTCCTTAAGCTTCTAGAAAACTGCAGGCGCGGTTTGCACTGAGGATTGTGCATTGTGTTTGGGGCGATAACAAATTTTGAGGAATAGAACGTGCATTGCCCCGTCTGAAAAAGGCATCGTCCCGATGCTTTAACTAAAGATGAAGGTACAAAAATAGCCCCACCGCGGTGGTCTAGTGGCTAAGGTACTCGTGTGCTGACCCGCATGTCGCGGGATTGAATCCCGGCTGCGGCGGCTGCATTTCCGATGGAGGTGAAAATGTTGTAGGCCCGTGTGCTCAGATTCGGGTGCACGTTAAAGAACCCCAGGTGGTCAAAATTTCCGGAGCCTTCCACTACGGCGTATCTCATAATCTTATGATGGTTTTGGGTTGCTAAACCCCACAATCAATCAATCAATCAATCAATCAATCAATCAATCAATCAATCAATCAATCAATCTGTAATGATGAATGTAGTGGGTCATGCAAATCTCGGCACACTCACAGTCAGTGCTAAGCACGAGACGCTTGCCCCGGACTGTCGCTGATTTTGCTAGCTAGGCCTACGCTCCTACCTGGTCTCGGAGAACAGTTTTGACTTTCTCCGTTCTATATTATAATTGGTGGAGTTTGCGGGGTCTCCTTGCAATCCTGGAGTTGCGAAGCCGGACTCTACCTGCTGTCATGACCACTGCATCTGCCACAAGCCCTCCTCCTATGGCTTCCCAGGCCATCGTGTGCTCCGGCGCGGTCCGTCAGCGGGATCCTCCCATAATCAGCGGCACTGACGACCACGACGTCGACGACTGGCTGGCTACTTACGAACTCGTGAGTGTCTTGAACAAATGGGACGAAGCCACGAGACTGGCCACTGTTGGCATTTACCTCAGTGGCATTGCCCACTTATGGCTTCGGAACCATGAGACCGACGTTCCCACCTGGACAGCATTCAAAGCAAAATTCAGCGAAGTCTTTGGTCGTCCTTTCCGTCCGCAAACTTCGTGCGGAGTAGCGCCTTCAGTTGAGATCTGAACTGACTGGTGAGAACTTTACAAGTTACATAGAAGACGTCATTGACTTGTGCAAACGCGTCGATGTGAACATTGACAGAGGTGGACCGCATCAAGCATATTTTTAAGGGTATTGACGAGGACGCTTTCCAGATGCTCTCATTTCAAAAAGCCCTGCTACTGTCGCCCAAGTTACCGAGCTCTGCCAAAGCTATGATGAGCTCCGCCGGCAACGTCTCGTCACCCGCCGTGCTGTCCCACATCAGGAATCGATGTCCGGCTTAACTCCCTCGCAAGACCCCGTCCTCCTCTCGCAGATCAAAGATTTCGTGCGCGAAGAAGTTGCCCGCCAACTCTCGCTCATCTCTGGCCTACCGGAGTGCAGTGCACCGCTTAGCCCTACTCTACGGGCTATTATACGAGATCAAGTGTCTGAGGTCCTTACTCCGCAGCTGGTGCCACCAGTCAATGCACCATTGACGTACGCCGAAGCAGCAGCACGACCACGACCACAGACATTCCAAGCGCCGCCTCCACAGCCTGCTCCTGTTTATGCCGCCCAGCCGCCACGACCTCCAGTTCGCCGAGTCCCTAATCCATGGCGCACTGCCGACAACCGACCTATCTGCTTTTCGTGTGGTCTACCTGGGCACGTAAAACGTCTGTGCCGCCGCCACCCACTCCACTCACGTGAAAACCTACGTCCATATGAGAACGATTACACGTACACTCAATACACCCCAGACCCCGAATTGTACGCTCCTCGTCCAAGCCACCGACCAGCTCCTGATCGCCGATCTCCTTCTCCACGTCGACGCTCGCCCTCCCCGATGCGCCGACGCCCCCCTACAATCGACACGTAAAACTAAATGACGCAGTTCCCGAGGCAAGAACTGCGTCCTCGTCGCAAAGCACAAGCCCTCTTCGTTCGCCGCCGAATGTAATTAATGCCGTTCTTGAAGGTGTACCCGTACTTGCCCTTATTGATACTGGTGCCGCAATTTCTGTCATCGCCGAAAAAGTTTGCCGTTCAATTCGAAAAGTGACAACGCCTTACTTGGGTTCATGTCTTCATACTGCCACTGCACAGCCTGTGCAGCCTGTGGCCGCGTGTACTGCCAGACTTGTAATTCAAGGAGTGCCCTACACAGTGCAGTTCGTAGTACTCCCGCACTGTTCTCATGACATCATTTTAGGTTGGGATTTTCTCTCCTATCACCAAGCCGTCATTGATTGCGCCCGTGCTGAAGTCGCCTTTTGTCCCCTTGGTGATGTGCTACCAGTGCACGATCGCCCTTCCGACGTGAAGTTGGTCATTAGTGACGACACCCAAATCCCTCCACGCGCTACTGTCTTCGCACCTGTGTCGTGTTCCACCGTCGTCGACACTACCGCATTCTTCACGCCTTCCACTGCCTTCGTTCATCGCCACCTATCACCGCTCCCAACCGCTCTCGTTACTCTTCAAGGTGGTGCGACCAACGTGCCTGTGGAGAATCCGTTCCCATTCACGATTACGCTACTTCGAGGCGAATGTATTGGTTCGATAGAATCATTCG
Source organism: Rhipicephalus microplus (assembly GCF_013339725.1). Lineage (NCBI taxonomy): Eukaryota > Metazoa > Arthropoda > Arachnida > Ixodida > Ixodidae > Rhipicephalus > Rhipicephalus microplus. Next base: position 58,970,427 of record NC_051173.1, on the reverse strand, counting down.
AAACCATCGCTACACTTGACGTTCCTGATGAATCATCGGAAGTCAGCGCCCTCTCCTGTAGTTCCGTGAATGACCCTTCCACTACCGACATTTTCAACCGTGTGATCGACGAAGGCCTAAACCCACAACAGAGGTGTGAGCTTTTGAGCCTCCTTGACAAGTTTCGACCATCTTTTGACAGTCACAGCGCTACTTTAGGTCGCACATCTACCGTATGCCACCAGATCGACACAGGTAATCACCCACCACTACGGCAGCGACCATACCGTGTTTCGCCGACTGAACGCCGTATCATCGATGAACAAGTAGGTGACATGCTAAAGCGAGGCGTCGTTCAACTGTCAAACAGTCTTTGGGCGTCGCCGGTTGTTTTAGTTAAAAAGAAGGATGGCAAGATACGCTTTTGCGTATATTATCGTCGCCTAAACAAAATAACACAAAAGGATGTTTATCCTTTGCCTCGAATTGATGACGCCCTCGACTCTTTACAAGGCGCAGAGTTCTTTTCCTCCCTTGATCTACGCTCTGGGTACTGGCAAGTGCCCATGAATCTGGATTATAGGCCAAAAACTGCATTTGTTACACCAGACGGCTTATACGAATTTAACGTGATGCCATTCGGGCTATGCAATGCGCCGGCAACATTTGAGCGCATGATGGACACTATCCTACGAGGCCTCAAATGGAACACGTGTTTGTGCTACTTAGATGATGTAGTGGTATTCTCGCCCGATTTTCCCACGCACCTTCGTCGCTTGGAACAGGTTCTACGCTGCCTCTCTGCATCAGGCCTCCAACTCAACTTGAAGAAGTGTCACTTTGGAGCGCGCAAGCTGACCATTCTCGGACACGTCGTGTCGAAGAATGGCGTTCTTCCTGACCCCGCTAAGCTACGTACTGTTCGCGAGTTCCCGAAGCCCGCGTCTCTCAAGCAGCTGCGCAGTTTCATTGGGCTTTGCTCATACTTCCGCCGCTTCGTCCGAGATTTCGCCTCGATCATGGCGCCTCTGACAGACCTACTTCAGGGAGACCGCAATCTATCTGCGTGGTCTCCAGCTTGCGACAGTGCTTTTGCGAAGCTCCGTGAACTGCTTACAACACCACCCATACCGCGTCATTTCGATTCAAGCGCTCCCACAGAAATCCACGCAGATGCTAGCGGTGTCGGTCTTGGAGCTGTACTCGCCCAACGAAAGCCTGGTTACCAAGAATATGTTGTTGCGTACGCGAGCCGCACTCTTACAAGAACAGAAGCAAATTATTCGGTAACTGAGAAAGAATGCCTAGGGATTATCTGGGCCATTACAAAATTTCGGCCTTATCTGTACGGCCGCCCTTTCGATGTTACCGACCACCACGCGCTCTGCTGGTTATCCTCCCTCAAAGATCCCGCAGGACGCTTGGCACGATGGGCTTTACGGCTCCAAGAGTACGACATCCACGTCATTTATCTCTCAGGCCAGAAGCACGCCGATGCCGACGCTCTTTTGAGTTCGCCTGTTTCTACTGATATTGCGAGTGTCTCCATCCAAGACAACTTCCTTCCACTATCAGGACCCATCAAAATGGCTGCGGAACAGCGCAAAGATTGGTGGATTGCGTCTCTGATGGATTACCTATCTGAAACACTCGCCCACCCACCATCTCGAGCGCTACACCGACAAGCCTCTCACTTCGCCATCCGTGATGGAATACTTTATCGCCGCAACTACCACCCTGACGGTCGCAAATGGCTACTCGTCATACCCAGGCATCTCCGCGCCAGCATATGTGCTGCTTTCCTATGCCGATCCGCAGTGTGCGCACGCTGGTTTGTTTAAAACCTACGCCAGGCTACGTTTTCGGTTTTATTGGCGCGGCATGTACACATTCATTCAAAAGTACATTCGATCTTGCACAGAGTGCCAACGCCGCAAGCACGATCCTAGCCGTCCTACTGCACCAATGCAGCCGTTACCGTGCCCAGTGCGACCATTCGACCGGGTTGGAATAGACCTTTATGGTCCTCTACCATATACATGAGCTGGGAATCACTGGATTATTGTAGCGATCGACCATCTCACAAGATATGCAGAAACGGCCACTCTACCAGCCGCGACGGCACGTGACGTTGCGTCTTTCCTGCTGCAACGTTTTGTTCTGCGTCACGGCGCTCCACGTGAACTTTTGAGCGACCGAGGCCGCGTCTTTCTCGCGGATGTTATTCGAGAACTTCTTGCAGAATGCCATGTAATTCACCGCTGTACTACCGCATATCGCCCACAAACAAATGGCTTGGACCGAGCGTTTCAACCGTACTCTTGGCGACATGCTTTCTATGTATGTCGCCTCCGACCACACCAACTGGGATCTTATCCTTCCTTACGTAACGTACGCTTACAACACGGCACCTCAAGCGACGACACGCTTTTCTCCATTCTTTTTACTTTATGGTCGAGAACCATCATCTCCAATTGACACCATTCTCCCCTACCGACCCGACTCATCCGAAGGCACACCAGTTTCCGAAGCCGCGCGGTATGCGGAAGAATGTCGGCAATTAGCTCGCACCCTTACAACACAAGAACAAGGGCTACAGAAATTTCGTCACGACGATGGACGGTCCAACTACCAATTTTCGCCCAACTCTCTTGTTTGGCTGTGGGTGCCCCCAAGTGCTGCTCCTTGTACCTCTACAAAGTTTGTCAGCAGGTACCATGGACCTTATCGCGTCATAGAACAAACTTCCGCTGTTAACTACCTCATCGAACCCCTCACGGCCACTGTGGACCTGCGTCGCCGAGGCCGCGAAATCGTACATGTGAATCGCCTCAAACCATATCACGAACCACTTGTCCTCACGACACCTTAGAACACTTACTTGGCACCATCTTCAGCGAGGGGGAAATATGTAATGATGAATGTAGTGGGTCATGCAAATCTCGGCACACTCACAGTCAGTGCTAAGCACGAGACGCTCGCCCCGGACTGTCGCTGATTTTGCTAGCTAGGCCTACGCTCCTACCTGGTCTTGGAGAACAGTTTTGACTGTCTTTGTTCTATATTATCAATCAATCAATCAATCAATCAATCAATCAATCAATCAATCAATCAATCAATCAATCAATCAATCAACCAATCAATCAATCAATCAATAAATAATCAATTAATCAATCAATCAATCAATCACATACAGGTACAAATATAATACAAGAAAGTACAATTAATAAATTACAATACAGGAATAATACAAAAAATACTGTTTCACTTTCTTAACGCACATGAAACGGCTTGAGGAGTGCCACTTGGATGGCTTCAGGTCGCGATCGGCGTCGTTGAGAGTTCGTGATACCGTCGGAACAACCTCGTAATCAAGTGGGCCGAGACATCGAACCACCCTGTACGGTCCGAAGTACCGTCGCAGAAGCTTTTTACTGAGTCCACGTCAGCGTATCGGCGTCCACACCTAAACACGTTCACCAGGTTGGTATGCCACGAAGCGTCGTCGAAGATTGTAACATCGGCTGTCGGTCGTTTGTTGATTCTTGATACGGAGACGTGCGACTTGTCGGGCTTTTGCGTCGCGTTCAAGGTACTCACTCACTTCGGGGTTCTCTTCATCGGTGACTTTGGGTAACATGGCATCGAGCGTCGTTGCCGGGCTCCTTCCGTAGACCAATTTGTATGGAGATATCTCCGTCGTCTCTTGCACCACCGTGTTGTATGCAAAGGTCAGGTATGGAAGAATGACATCCCACGTTTTGTGTTTGACATCGACGTACATTGCCAGCATGTTGGCGATCGTCTTTTTTAGCCGCTCGGTGAGGCCGTTGGTCTGTGGGTGGTACGCTGTCGTCCGGCGGTGGTTTGTCTGGCTGTATGCCAAGATCGCTTGCGTTAGGTCAGCAGTAAATGCTGTTCCTCTGTCGGTGATGAGGACCTCCGGTGCACCGTGACGTAGGGTAATATTATCGACGGAGAACTTAGCTACCTCAGATGCACTGCCTTTGGACAGGGCTTTTGTCTCTGCGTAGTGGGTGAGGAAATCGGTAGCTACCACGATCCACTTGTTTCCGAAAGCCGACGTCGGAAACGGCTCCAGTAGGTCCATACAAATCGGCTGGAATGGTCTGCGAGGTGGTTGAATTGGCTGCAGAAATCCCGCTGGCCTTGTCAGCGATGTCTTGCGTCGCTGAAAGTCCCGGCATGTTCTCACATAACGAGTGACATCAGTGGTAAGACGTGGCCAGTAGTACCTTTCTTGTATCCTCGCGAGCGTGCGGGAAACACCGAGGTGCCCTGTTGTCGGATTGTCCTGCAGGGTCTGCAGGAGTTCTGGCCGCAGAGCTGAATGCACCACAAGGAGGTACTTGGCTCGGAGCGGTGAAAAGTTTTTCTTTTGGAGAAGACCGTTTCGCAGGAAGAACGACGCAAGTGCCCGCTTGAATACCTTCGGGACTTCGGCAGTACTGGCTTCGAGGTATTCTATTAGGGCCTTAAGTTCCGGTTCGGCCCGCTGTCGTTCAGCGAAGTTGTCGGTAGTTATCGTTCCCAAAAAGTAGTCGTCATCCGGGTCGTCGGGCGGTGGTTGGTCGACAGGCACACGAGAGAGACAGTCGGCGTCTGAGTCTTTCTTGCCGGACTTGTAAACGACGGTAATGTCATTATCTTGAAGTCTCAGGCTTCATCGTGCGAGGTTACCTGAAGGGTCCTTCAAGGTAGCTAGCCAACAAAAGGCGTGGTGGTCGCTCACAGCTTCGAAGGGCCCTCCGTAGAGGTAGAGGCGAAATTTCGACGTAGCCCAGATGATGGCGAGGCACTCCTTTTCTGTTGTGGAATGAATAATTGGCTTCTGCTTTGGATAGCGACCGGCTGGCGTAACTAATAACCCTTTCAAGTCCGTCAGTCCTCTGCACAAGAGCGGCGCCGAGACCTACGCTGCTTGCGCCAGTGTGTATTTCTGTCACGGCGAATCGGTCGAAATGGGCAAGTAACGGAGGCGTCTGGAGGCGATGTTGAAGCTCCTGGAAAGCGTGTTCCTGCTCCGTTTCCCACTTGAACTCCACGTCGGCCTTGGTAAGGTTAGTGAGTGGATCGGCGATGGAGACGAAGTTTTTCATAAACCGCCTATAATAGGCGCACAGGCCCAGAAATCGGCGCACCACCTTCTTGTCAGTGGGTGGCGGGAAGTCGGCGATGGCGGCTGTTTCCGTGGATTGGGACAAACTCCAGGCTTGCTAATCACGTGCCCCAGGAACAAGAGCTCCTCGTACGCAAATCTCCACTTTTGTGGCTTCAGTGTGAGTCGTAAGTCTTGATGGCTTGAAGTACAGCTTCAAGGTGCCGAAGATGCTCGTCGAAACTAGAGGAAAATATGACGACGTCGTCTAAGTACACAGGGCAAGTCTGTTACTTCAATCCTGCCACTTATGTATCCATAACGTGTTGAAAAGTTGCAGGCGGTGAGCAAAGACCGAAGGGAATCACCTCAAACTCGAAGGCGCTTTGGTTATAAACACCGTCCGGGGTTATAAACACCGTCTTCTCTTGGTCTCTTTCATCGACTTCGATTTGCCAATAGCCAGTCTTGAGGTCCATTGACGAAAAGTACTTGGAATTATGAAGCCGATCAAGTGCGTCGTCTATTCGTGAGAGAGGATACACGACCTTTCTTGTAATTTTGTTCAGGCGGCGATAATCGACGCAGAAACGTAGGGTCCCATCCTTTTTTTTACTAACACCACGGGGACGCCCATGGACTCTTGGACGGCTAGATGATGTCATCTCGCAGCATTTCATCAATTTGTCTCTTCATGGCCTCGCGTTCTCGCGTTGAAAGCCTGTACGGACTCTGACGGAGTTGTCTGGCATTTTCTTCAGTTATGATGCGATGTTTCGTGATTGGGGTCGGCCGAACTTTGGATAACGACGAAAAGCAATCTTGGTATTGTAGGAGCAGGGCGTTGAGCTCTTCTTGCTTATGATTCGGAAGTCTGGGATTGACGTCGAAAAGTGTGGGTGGGGCTTGGTTCCTCTGAGCAGGTTCCGCAGAATCGGCAAGGGCGAAAGCACTGATGGCTTCCACAATTTATTCGATGTATGTCACCGTCATTCCTTTGTTCATATTGTTACGTGATTTCGTCTGACTGAAAGAGGGCATAGTGGGGCATACCCAAGTAAGGTGCCTCGGATTGAGAGTAAAGAAGTGGACGTTGTGAGTGAGCTGCGTTGTGGCTGTGGACCGACAACTGTTATTTTCCACGTAACATTTTGGTGGAAGTGCTGGGTGCTCTTCTGACAACGGAGCTACGCAGTGGACGCCTCCTTAAGTCTGCTACCATGGCTCCGGGTGAGGATACGGCTTCGCCACCTACCTCAGCAACGACAGCAACCCGGTACGTCGCCCTAACGCAACCCCGTGATCCCGGTACCTTTACTGGAGAGGACAACGTGAATGTGGACAAGTGGCTTAGCATGTACGAGCGCATCAGCAAGCAATATGGCTGGGACCCAACCGTTATGCTTGCGAATGTCATTTTCTATCTTGACAAGACCCCTCGCACCTGGTTTGAGACCCACGAGCACGAAATCACAAGCTGGGAAATGTTTAAACAACAGCTCCGCGACCTTTTTGGCAACCCGTTTGGTCAACAACTTGATGCCCGAAAACAATTGGCTGTCCGTACACAGACGTCCACTGAGCCCTACTTGACTTATATTCAAGACGTCTTAGCGTTGTGTCAAAGGGCCGATCCCAACATGACTGAGGCCGACAAGATTTCGCACGTGTTAAAAGGAATCGCCGACGATGCGTTCAGTCTACTTGTATTCACCAACGTAACGACCATGGACGCCGTGATCAAAAAGTGCCGCCGTCTCGAGCAGGCGAAGAGTCGACGCATTTTGCAGCAGTTTCAGCGCCTACCCAACACCGCGGCAACGTCGTCTTGCGAAGCCACTCCTTGTCATCCGTCTACAACCGACGACGTGACGCGCATCGTCCGACGTGAACTCGAGGCCGCTTACCCGGCTGCCAACAAACCGACGTTGCCCGACGCCTCAACGCCAGCTGTCGCCTTGATCCAGGCTGTTGTCCGCCAGGAATTTGCTAACCTTGGTATCCTGTCCACTGCATCCACACTGGATAATACTGGCCCCTCGATAGCTTCTGTGGACATGAGACGTCGCCGTCCGTACTCTATTCGAACCAGGAACCCGTCTGAATGGCGAACAGCTGATGATAAGCCAATTTGCTTCCGCTGTGGTCGCGCAGGACACATCGCTCGTTACTGCCGCAGCCAATGGCCATCTATGTCTTCTGGCTCGTACTCCGCTTACAGTAACTCATTCCGTCCACCAAACCACCGTTATCCGACCTGCACCGAGTCTACAGCATTTACTGCCCCTGAGGACTACGGCCACCGTGCCCCGTCGTCGCCACCGCCTCAAAGCTGCCCTTCTCGTTCAAACACGCGTCGCCGCTCTCCCTCGCCATCGTTCAACCGCCGCGCGTCCCCGGAAAACTAGGCTGCGCAGCTTCTGGAGGTGAAGCTGCCCTGTCGACCTTACCAAAAAATCCTCTGTTGCCTTTACGTTTGAACCGGAACACCCTAGAAGTATATGTTGATGGTACACCTGTTGAAGCTTTGATAGATACGGGCGCTCACGTCTGTATTATGAGTTCGCGTTTTCGTCGTCGCATGAAGAAGGTCCTCACGCCCCCCTTGACCAGTGTCGTCCAAGTTGCAGATGGTGCAAAAGTCCCTGTCGTCGGTATGTGCACAGCTCAACTTACCGTAGCCGGTCATCAAGTGGTCATCCTTTTTACCGTGCTTGAAACATGTCCCCACGACCTCATACTAGGCCTCGATTTTCTTGCCGCCAATTCTGCTCTGATTGATTGCTCCGCTGGTGTGCTCCGCCTTGAACTGCCACAAATCAGTGCCGCCCCGTACCAACCTACATGCCGATTACAATGCAGCGATTTTGTTCGCCTGCCCTCGAAAACTGTGACGTACGTCGATTTTCTGTGCTCACCAGCTGTGCCCGACGGTGACTATTACGCTACGCCTCTCACCGACGTACTCCTTGCGCACAATGTTGCAGTGCCCTATACGGTGCTCAGCATCACAGATAACAAAACTTGTCTACCTCTTGTCAATTTCGGCTACATGAATCATGTGCTTCCACAAGGCATTTCTGTGGCCCACCTGTGTCCGTTGCTCGATTCACAAATTGAAGTGCTTGCCTTAGACACACTTGCTTCACCGCAGCGCACATCACTCGCAACACATTCGGGCAGCCGTCAAATTGTAGACATGATCGCCACAGATCTTCTGCCTCCGCAAGTTGAAGCCCTACAACATCTTCTCGAGGCCTACCAGGATATTTTCGATTTTGGTGACCGACCTCTTGGGCAGACGTCCTTTGTCCAGCATCGCATACACACAGGTGATGCCAACCCTGTTCACCGCCGTCCCTACAGAGTGTCTGCTCTTGAGCGGAGCATAATTCAGAAGGAGGTGAACAAGATGCTAGCGAAGGACATTATTGAACCATCCTCCAGTCCCTGGGCATCCCCGGTGGTATTAGTTAAAAAGAAGGACGGATCGTGGCGATTTTGTGTGGACTATCGCCACCTTAACAACATCACCAAGAAAGACGCGTACCCTCTGCCCCGCATTGATGACGCCCTTGATTGCCTCCATAGTGCCGCCTACTTTTCTTCCATCGATCTTCGTTCTGGTTATTGGCAGATTGCCGTGGACCCCATGGACCGAGATAAGACGGCTTTTGTAACACCCGATGGCCTCTACCAATTCAAAGTCATGCCTTTCGGCTTATGTAATGCCCCCGCCACCTTTGAACGAATGATGGACTCCCTGCTCCATGGATTCAAGTGGTCTACGTGTCTTTGTTATCTGGATGACGTGATTGTGTTTGCTCCCACTTTTGAAGCGCACCTTGAGAGACTGTCAAAAATTCTTGATGTATTCCGTCTCGCCGGCCTTCAGCTGAATTCATCTAAGTGCCAGTTTGGTCGCCGTCGCATTACAATACTTGGACATATTGTTGACGCTTACGGTGTACAGCCTGACCCAGAAAAAGTTCGAGCTGTGAAGGACTTTCCTGTGCCGAAAACCGCCAAAGATGTCCGCAGCTTTGTGGGGCTTTGCTCCTATTTTCGGCGGTTCATCAAGAACTTCGCGGAAATCGCTCGGCCCCTAACAGATTTACTCAAACCGGATGAGACGTTTACCTGGGGTCCCTCGCAAGCAGCAGCATTTTCCGACCTGACCACTTGGCTCACTTCTTCTCCTGTGCTGGCTCACTTCGACCCTACGGCACCGACGGAAGTGCGCACCGATGCCAGCGGTTACGGAATAGGCGCTGTGTTGGCTCAGCGACAACGTGGGCAGCATCGCGTGATAGCTTATGCCAGCAGGCTGCTGTCCACCTCGGAGCGTAATTATTCCATCACAGAGCGCGAATGCCTAGCGCTGGTGTGGGCAGTCGCGAAATTTCGCCCTTACTTATACGGCCGACCATTTATAGTTCTTACCGACCACCACGCTCTCTGCTGGCTCGCCTCCCTCAAAGATCCCACAGGTCGTCTCGCCCACTGGGCACTCCGCCTCCAGGAGTATTCTTACACCGTAGTGTAGAAATCAGGAAAACTGCACAAGAATGTGGATTGTCTGTCACGCTACCCTGTGGCCGACTGCGATCCTACGAGCACTGATTCTGTGGGCTGCGTCCTTTCCACCTCCCAGCTGCTTCATCTCGGGGACGAGCAGCGTCGCGATCCGGATATCAGCCGCCTAATACAACAGCTCGAATCTTCACCGCAAGACGCTTCCGTTCGCATGTTTACCTTAAAGGACCACACCTTATATCGGCGTAATTTATCGCCCCATGGTCACGACCTACTTCTGGTCATACCAAAGCACCTGCGTTCTACAGTCCTACGCGAGCTCCATGACGCGCCAACCGCGGGTCACCTTGGTGTCTCTCGCACATATGACCGTGTACGCCGCCGCTTCTACTGGCCTGGCCTTTCACGTTCTGTACGTCGCTATGTCAACGCTTGTGAAATTTGCCAGCGTCGCAAAAAGCCGTCGAGACTACCTTCCGGATATCTTCAGCCCATCGACATCCCATCGGAGCCATTCTTCCGTGTTGGTTTGCACCTTCTCGGTCCCTTCCCAACATCCGCCTCCGGAAACAAGTGGGTCGCGGTGGCTACGGATTACGCGACCCGTTATGCAGTTACGCGAGCCATGCCAACAAGCTGCGCTACAGACGTCGCTGATTTTCTACTACGCGATCTCATTTTAGTGTATGGAGCCCCTCGTCAACTGCTGACAGACCGAGGCCGTACGTTCCTTTCGAAAGTGGTTGACGATATTCTGCGTTCCTGCTCTACCCAACATAAGCTCACGACATCGTACCACCCCCAGACAAACGGGCTTACAGAACGTTTAAACCGCACCTTGACAGACATGCTATCGAAATACGTCTCGGCCGACCATCGTGATTGGGACCTTGCACTACCCTACGTGACGTTCGCATACAAATCCTCCCGGCATGACACTGCCGGGTACTCGCCATTTTACCTTCTGTTTGGACGCGAACCAACATTGCCGTTGGATACCTTCCTGCCAGCCGCTGCGCAGTATACTTCTGAATATGCACGCGGCGCTATTACCCGAGCTGACCATGCTCGTCAGCTTGCCCGCAGCAGATTAATGGCGTCCCAAGACTCGCAGAAGCATCGTTACGACGAGCGGCATCGCGACGAACACTTTCCAACAGGCTCCCTCGTTCTTCTTTGGTCCCCTACTGCGACATGCAGGCCTGTCAGAAAAACTTCTCTCTCGTTTCACGGGCCCATACCGCGTGCTTAGACGAGTGACCGACACTACATATGAAATTGTCCCTGATAGTCCATCAACCTCTTCCGCTCTGCTGTCAAGGGGCATCGTCCACGTATCAAGGCTCAAGCGTTACCACACTGCTCCTGCTGTGGCCCCGTAAACTCGCCGGGTCGGCGCTTTTGCCGCCGGGGGTCGTGTTACGTGATTTCGTCTGACTGAAAGAGGGCATAGTGGGGCATACCCAAGTAAGGTGCCTCGGACTGAGAGTAAAGAAGTGGACGTTGTGAGTGAGCTGCGTTGTGGCTGCGGACCGACAACTGTTATTTTCCACGTAACAATATGTTTGTACTCATTGCTGAAATTCGTGAGCATAACCATGCTTTGTCTCCCCACAGCTCTGCCATTCCTCCTGCGACGCAATTATTTCGGGTGACCAACAGATGCTGACTGCCTTCAACGACGCCTTCCAAGTCAGGTGATTTAGGAGCGCCGACTGAAATAATGACGCTAGAGCGAGGCGGAATGGTGACTTGTTCTTCCAGGACATTCAAGGCATGGTTTCCAGATGGCGTGCGTGGCGGTAGTGTGCCCTGCCTCGCCGCAGTGGTAGCAGAGTGAGCGGTTGTCAGGTGCACACCAGACGTCGGTTTTCCTCGGCGCACTGCGCTGGCCCGCTGGCGAACGGTACGACGTCAGTTGGGGTGGTGGTGGCGGTGGCGTCTGGCGACGGAAGTTTGATGGGGTGGCGTTTTGGCGTGGACGGGGGGAGCGTTGTGGCGGCGAGCTGCAGCAGCATAGCTCATGACTTGCAGCTGCAGCTCTTGAGGATGAGGAACGCCCAGCGATAGCTGGAGCTCCTGGCATACGACCTCCGCGATGGATTCCACGTGAGGCTGCGCTGAAGGAAGTAATTTTCGCAGCTCTTCTTGCACGATCACTCGTATCGTCTCACGCAAGTCAGTGGTTCCTAGCACTTGAATTCCGGCGTAGCTTGTAGACAAGAAGCTACCGTTATATTGCCGCGTGCGCATCTCGAACGTCTTCTCTATCGTAGATTCTTCTGAAATGAATTCGGCGACGGTCTTTAGTGGGTTTCTGATCAGCCCGGCGAAGAATTCCTGCTTTACTCCTCGCATGGGCAGACGGACCTTCTTCTCCTCGGACATGTCGGAGTCAGCGTGGCGGAAGAGTTTAACCATATCTTTCATGAATAGCGCCACGTTTTCATTTGGCATCTGCACGCGGGTTGCGAGGAGAGCTTTGGCCTTCTGCTAGCGCACCACACTTGCGAAAGTGGTGAGGAACCTGGCGCGAAAGACGTCCCACGTGGTAAGGCTTCGCTCTTGATTCTCGGACCAGGTCCGAGCAGCATCTTCTAAGGTGAAATACACATACCGGAGCTTGTCATCGTCTGTCCAGTCATTGAAGGCGGCGATGTGGTCGAACCTTTCAATCTAGCTTTCCAGGTATTCCAGTGGCGAACCGCGGAATTTCGGCGGCTCTTTGGGTTACCGGAGCAGGAGTGGTGCGCTTGGATCGTCATCGACCCCGTGACATCGGGTGGAGGTGCTGTTTCTTCTATGTACCGGATACCTCCGTCAAGCCGTGAACCCAGCCCACGCCGTGAAGACACCGACGCCAGCAACGAGCAGCGAGTTAGCCGCAGGCAAGAAGGTCTATCACCGGAGTACGGGCTTTTACTGGACAAGGCTCAGAAAACCAAGACGTCGACGTTGACCACCGCGATCATGTCAGCGTCTGTTCTACCCCACACATCCACCAGATGTCACGGGGTTGATGACGTGGACGAATGTAGCACACTGCTAGTCAAAGAATAAATTGTTTATTTTGGCGAACCTGTGCCCAGTAAACGGAAAGTCGGACTACAGTAGCAGTCGTGGACTGAGAGTGGCGAACGGAGCATCGGCCGTCGATCAACTACTGACAAGCGGCGAAGTGCGTCGGCATTTATACTTTTGCCATCGAATGTTTTAGCGTTATCGCTTACCGTGATGGAGGTTCCAGAATAATCTGTACAGTTCACGGAATGGGCTTGATCTTATCGAAATGATCTACTACAGTCCTGAAGCTTCTCGAAAACTGCAGGCACGGTTTGCACTGAGGATTCTGTAGTGTGCTTAGCGCGATAACAAAACTTGAGGAAGGGAACGTTGCAATATTCACGAAATGGTAACAAGAGTCACTCACAGCAGAAAACAAAAATAATCAACATAACGGAAAACGTGTTTGACCATTCTCTGGTAACCCTGTGTCAACTTTCTGTCCACAAAGCTCGGGGAAATTTTGCAAAAAACAGACGCCATAGTAGACCTAATGCAGACTACGTTTTTTTCTATGTTAAATTTTCTAGGTTGAATGAATGTGGATTTCAATAAAATGACCAGTAGATCAAGTAAATTTCAAGTAGCCTATCAACTGTAAAAATTGTGCTTTCAATATTGAACTTGCATATGTACATTCTCACACATCTCAATATTTCATCACGCCCTATTCTGTACAAAAATCTTTACATGAACACTAAAGATCTGAAAGAAATATTCCCAGATTTTCTAGCTGCAGAAGCTCTGCCAGCACAAATGAGTTGGGAATTCGAAAAGTATGAAGAGCACTGAACGCAGCTAACTATCACTGAAGGTATTTCGACAATGTCTGCTGTCATGGGCCCCTCTCAGTCACAATATTTCTAACACTATATCAGATTTCTTTTATTTTGTACGAAAAATGCACCTAAATTACTCTTCTAGTGGTATTGACATCGGTGGTATTGACATCGGTGGTATTGGCATCAATTTTCTCTATCTTCATGCCGTTCAGGAAAATAACAGCACCTAGTTTAGTGTTAGCCATCTTTTGTTTCGCATTTTGAATGTCCTTTTCAGTAGCCTCATTAGCCCTCTCCCTGTGCAGTGAATGAAGCATGACATTGCCTCTTAGTGTTTTTTTTTCTGCGATGTGGAAATTTTGTTAGAATAGGCTACAAATAGGTCTTAAAGAACAAGTTGCAATACCAACACAAAGAAGTTATCTGCAAAAGGTTGATTTGATTGATTGATTGATATGTGGGGTTTAACGTCCCAAAACCACTATATGATTATGAGAGACGCCGTAGTGGAGGGCTCCGGAAATTTAGACCACCTGGGGTTCTTTAACGTGCACCCAAATCTGAGCACACGGGCCTACAACATTTCTGCCTCCATCGTATCTGCAAAAGGTCACTGCCCAAGCCTGCGAAAAGCTTCGAAAACAATTGAAAAGATATCAAACATAAGAACCACGACCCACGAGAGCTAAAAAGTACGCTGTCATACCGTATACTCGGAGAGGAGCACATGGTTTGATAAACGTACGTGAATGATATGATGCCATCTATCGTTAAGAATACAGCTCTGCACCCAAGAATTTATTACTTATGCAGTACTTGCAAAATATGATTGTTTGGGGCCTCTTTTGCTAAGTTGTACACCAACTACGTAAGTGATTCTTTTTTCTAGTAATATTTACTTGCAAGTATTTGCCACCCTGTGACTCTTAATTATTTCTACTCGTTTTGTGTGCGCTGCATCAACGAAGAATGAACGCATACCAACTCGCTCAAGCTTCCATTCTTTCGCATTTTACTCGGGAATAGCCTTACCTTTGTTCGGACGTTTTCACTCCATAGTCCGAGTTCATAGTCGAGGCAGTGGTGACATTGGTACGAGCACAAAGTTCCTATAGAAAAGTCAGACATGAAGGAAAACGTAACATATGTGAGTATTTCAATAAATACAATAACGTCAGGCAAAATATCAATCTTTGAAATTGTAGCAATGGCCTCATGTGTCTGCTACCGCTACGCGAATGGTGAGCTAGTTCGCTAACAAATTGTTGAAGTTTCTCTACTCACGAATCGTGGACGTCTTATGAAAAGTGAATCTTATGTCGTGGAGGTGTTACGCGTGATGACCTCAAGGACTACACGCCCATAGTTTTGCTCCTTGATACCCAGCGGAAGGAGGGACATCTTTTCCCCACAGCTGTATCTCTCGCACGCCCCTTTACTCTAATACTTGAGCTACACCAATCGGCACTTTAGACATAAAAAGTGATATCATATGTGGTGAATAATTTTAGTGACCCGTCCTGTTGGCCTCCTGATCTGTCATGGTGCCCGACCGTTGAACACAGGGTGGCGGTGTCAAATACCCATTGGAGATGCCGTATTTTTGATGGAGATTAAAATGCTATAGGTACATGCTCATAGATTTAGTTGCCCATTCAAGAACCCCAGGTTGTCAAAGTCACGTAGGCCGCCACTACGGCCCACCTCATAAGCATATCATGATTTCGAGACGTACAAAACCAAAAATTATCATGACGATAATAATTTTTTCTGTACACCATTACTGATCTTTCGATGATATATGCGTGACTTGTCAAGCGATTTTGGCAGATTAATCAGTTATCTGAGCTGACTGAACGCTGCGGTGTTCTCACGGTCTCAAAGCAGCAACCAACTTTCCAATCATTCGCAATCGATGAATCGTTGTTTACGGTGCGAGCATATGCTGCGGAGCCACCAAAACTCGACAATGGGAAATGTAATGTCAGTTGTCGCTTGTTCCCGAGAAATGCACCACTTGTTTTTGTATACTTTTGTACAGCTGCGCTCGCCTCCCTCACAACAAACTCTTCGACATCGTCCAACAAAATATACGTAGTCTCCTGACATATTAACAAGAATAAAACAATAAAATACTTGTCTGATTGCAATGCACGTAACAATACACTTACCTAAAGACTGATATAGTGCACAAATTGTCTAAAAAGGCGTTAATTTCTAGTATTTAGCAAAACACGCAGTAAATTTGAGCCAGAATGCGGCAAATGTTTTTGAGACAAAATGCATAGTGTGTAGGCAATAAAGTTCTCTGGCGGTGAGCGGTGTGATCCTTTTACGAAGTTTTGTCCTACACCACTAGAGTGGTATTTGTGGAGTGGTTCTGTTTCAGTAAGGTAAGAAAGCTTCACTAGCCTGTTTACATTTTGCTTACCGAAGCCAACGCTACGTAGAATTGCGTCGTAGAATGAACAGACTGGAGAAAGGGCAATCTGATGTCCTCAAATTTTTCCTTATTGAAGCTCACCTGCTCCACAAAGGCCTGCGCAGAGGACCGAAAACAACCTTAGAAGGTCTTGCGCAGTGCATGCGTACTGCTTGCTCGACAAATACATAGCATTACATTCCACACTGGGCAACCATAACGTAACATGAAAGCTCTTATCTGAAGAATTGTGTTGATCTACTGCACCGGGTGGCCAATCCTTTTCTGGTGAGGAAGTACACTACTGGTTAGGAACATAGTGCAAGCTGTGATCATAGGCTCAGTTTTGAGAATCCGACGTGGCAAAAGGAGTGCACTATGGCGAGGATTAACATTCCTGCAACCACGTGAAAGTGAAAATGGTTTCTTGCTTCGCTCAGTACAAGAGAATTTCGCAGTTCGACAAAGGCAAGTTGTGCTGAGAACACGTGCAAAAAAGTTTTTTTTTTGCTCTCTCTTTAACTGGGTAATGTCCACGCTTACAATCCCCCCCCCCCCCCCCCCAAATCTCTCAGAAAATTCTTGAAGCCATGACACGGTTATAAATGGTATTCTTTCGCTAGTACTTGCAAGACCATCGCATTTTTAAATGGAACATTTCTATTGCCTGACATTATGGCATTTTCATAAAACCATTTCTTCAAATAGCTTCTGAGAAAGACCGAGTGAAATATTCATGGCATCGTAGGAAGGAACACGAATTGTTGCTCACGTCGTGCAGCAGGTTCGCAGTGGAGAGTTCGGCGACAGTCTCGTACGTCTCTACAGAGTTTTCCACCTGTAGAAAGAAAACACACACGAGAATCAAACCACCGAGACACTACTTGGAACTTCTTTCAGAAGGCGATATCGTGTTATTTGGTGTCGATTGAAACAACAGATTTTGCGATAAACACAAGACGCGGAACGCATGAACACAGTGAACAGCAAGTACTGGTTATACGTATATTTTATAAGGCGGGTAAACAAAGACTGCATGATTGATGTATCCTTCGCGTATAACTTATTGAAGTCCTGCACAATCATTTGAAGTG
Source organism: Rhipicephalus microplus (assembly GCF_013339725.1). Classification (NCBI taxonomy): domain Eukaryota; kingdom Metazoa; phylum Arthropoda; class Arachnida; order Ixodida; family Ixodidae; genus Rhipicephalus; species Rhipicephalus microplus. The sequence continues at coordinate 58,953,432 of NC_051173.1, read as the reverse complement.
ACAATAGCTACATTTAGTATTGTTTGGTGGCACTGTATGTTCACATGCAAGGCTGGTTTTTCCGTTGAAGAAACACAAAAAGACAGTGAATCTATTATTCCGCAGCTTCTCATAAAAAAGTGGCCATTATTTACCAGTTTATTGCTTTTTTCTAGAATGCTGGGGAAATTTATGAACGCTGATTTGAAGCTGTAGCAGTGCCAGTGAACTGCCGACCAAACTTGCGATAAGCTAGACTGACGTTATATTTAATATTCGATAGTGGCACTGCAATTGCTCATGTATTATTTGACGCTGAATATTAAATCTGCATATATAGTACAGCACTTCTGTAGGAAGTGCCAGTTAGTTTTTTAGAGCCACCTCCACTATGCTTAACGGGGCGTTGAACAATATTTCTTGCAGTTCAGGCCATCTTTATTGGGTTGCCCAAGTCTATGATCGGTATTTTTTTAATTGCATCCCTTAATGTGTCCGCGGCTTGTTCTAACATTTGTTTTGTAGCTGCAGTAAGTCTGTCGTAGGGTACAAACATGGAAGCGATTGGGTATATTACTGGCATTACTGTATTATTGGTTATTACTGTTATATGTACTGATGCTTCAGCGAATCAAGGAAAGGTGTGCTGAAAGCACGCCTATGCACGCTTTTGAAAGAAGATGATATAAATGATGAGGAAGATGACAAGGGTAGGACTTGCCGATTAACGGGAGAGCAGCGTTTATGAAGACGCAATATGGAACTGCTTTAGCAAATGCGCAATCGACCATCGGCGTCGACAGCGACAGTATGACTGATGCAAAAATTATCAGCACACGACGACGTCACACGTGTGACGCCATCACGACGTCAAACAATGTCACATCACATGATGACACCATCGCAGGATATCGTCACTCGGTCAGACGTGTGCCAATCACGGATACAATGCAAAACCAGGCGACGTGCATAATGCATGCAATACCTCAGATTCTAGAGGCTGTGGAAAAGCACAATCACGAAATTGACTATGATACTATCTTAGGCGACTGCTCAAGAGAAACTGCAGTGTTTGTTACGACTGTGTAGTTGTTCGGAGGGAAGCATACAAGGGGCTTCTTTTCTTGTCTGACAGCAAATGCGTCTCGTGATGCTAAATATTCTGAAAACACACGTTCTTGTCCTCAGTTAAGTTTAGAACGAGCCCCAAACGTATAACAGATTGCGAAACACCTTTTAGCGCTTATAGGTATTTGGCTGTTATCATTCATGCTCGGCCACCATCACGATTGTAATCTATAAGACTTGCAGTCACTTCAACTGACAGTGTGGTAACACTTGGCAGGAGGTCAGCGTATTATCGCTCAAATGGCATTGTACTGTTTACAAGTAGTATTGCACCACTTACAATTGTGTACATCATGTCCTCAAGAAAAAGGCATCTTGCTTAATACTTCCGAATGAATAATGCCAAAGTTTATACCAAAGACCCAAGAGAGGCAAAAGCTGATGCGAAGAAGAAAGCACCTCTCTCCGGCTCACTGCCGCTCGGGACCCGAGATTCATGAGCGAAAAAGTATCAAATACATTCGATCGCAAGGCAGGACATCTCAGTCCCATGCTTATTACCTTAATAATTGTTGTAGTTTAACGTCCTGAAACACCCATATAATTATGGGAGATGTAGTGGAGGAGTCCAGAAGTTTCGAAAACCTATAGGTTTTTAACGGGCGTGGGATGTGCCTACATCTGCACCAAACCACGAAACTTGAGAATGGTGGGATGCAATCTATTATTTCCAAGTGGACAGTGGAAAGCGCGCTACCAGAAACAGGAGCTCATGGTCGACACAATAAACGTACAGGGGACAGCACTCTATTGGACCTCATGATATGGACGTAATATACTTGTTGCAAATAAAAACATGAATGATAAAGCGAAAAATATAGCCATTGATAATAATGTCTTCGCATAGTTCTTAACGTAGTGCGTCGTTCTTAAGTAGTGGAATAATTGTCCTCAATTTGTGGCAATAGATGCGGTAACGATTCGATTGTGAATTGCTATAGACGAGAAGGCCTTCGACACCCTAGACCACATCGCATGCTCACAGGCTAATCCACGGTGCATTACTGCACGGCAACGCATTCCCACATCTCTGCTTCCTTCGCATTCTCCGACCAACTTCCTTCACGAATGTCCTGGCTGCGGAGTGGTCCCGACGTTAGTTCCCGTAATGATGGACTGTCAGTGAGTTGCCTAAGGCCAGGCGCTCTCGCAACTCCTCTTCTATAGGGAACCAAAGTTCAAGTTTGAGGAGCGACGCCTGGCTCTGGTGGCAAGCTTTGAGGAAATTGAGGATATCCGCGGCACAGGGCGTACACGATTCAGTGCGTTTCGCTGAAGTGGGAACGCATTGTGTAGTCGGTGCAAGGACCTTCGACGCCATGCCGTTAGCTTAGAACGCTAAAAAAAGACGGTCGCTTTGAGAAGTTCCTTTCCCGCGATGGAAGAAGAGACCTCATGGAAGGGTCAGCGATGTCCGAAGTACTGTTGTGTCGTGGGCTACCACAAGCCTCCGTCAGGTTTTATAGACTTTTGCTTTTACTTCGTTTTTTTATGTACAGAAAAATAAATAAACCTCAAACAAAAAAATACCAAGTCAAAACAACAACTATATGGTTTTCATAAACGTCAACGCAGCACATTGATAGAGTACGCGGCTTCATATGGACAGAATGAGACTTACGTCGAGACATACGTCATGCACGGTATTGTCACGGACCTGATAAATACATTTCGCAGTAAACGGGCGTCATCGTCTTCTATCGTGTTCCCCACATCCTAAACGTGAATAAAAAGCTTTACTCCTTTTATTCAATTCGCTTTTCGGAAGTGCTCATCGAGCTCAGAAGTTTTGTAGAGGCTGCATTGCAGGCGGGTAACTGTGAGGCGACTCAAACGCACCGCGTGCGGTCTGCAATAGCACGTGAGCGTGCGGCAGCGTGTGGGAGTGGAGGAAAAACGCGTGATATAAATCCACAATTCCTACTTTTCTACCAGAGATGGCGTTGCCTGTCCAGAAGAATTGCAGCACGACCATGCGTTGCTTTGGCTTCCTATTACAACTCTGCAAGCCTGGATGCTCAGGTTGCGCCTAGAAAGTCCGAGTGGCCAGCTGGCGCATGTCAGTCGAGCGCGTGACGCGCGAATGGCTGTAGGGGCTCTAAGCCCCACGTAATATTTATATACTTCTTTTGAACGATTCCAATAAAAATATTCACTCTTTCTGTCTTTCTTTTATTCAAAATTTATTGTTTAGCAAAGTTCAGCGGTATATTTTATCGGTGAAATATTGTTACGCCACGTATGTGCCGGACGAAGAAGAAAAAAAGAAGCAAGGGGTGTGGAAGAAGAAGATCATCATCATCTGCCTGGGCCGATACGGCTCGTCCCTCGAACCGTGTATCAATAAACCCCCAGACGCCTACTGAGGTCGTAACAATATAAACGTCTATTAGGTGGTCCAACTGGGAATGAAATGTTAGAAAAAGAATAAAACGTCGCAGCTTAGTTAGCTTCTGGCTTACCCCATACTGGGTCTCGAGCTTCTCCACGCATTGCTGTACCTTTAGATACTTCGGCAGAGTTCCCGTAGGCTGAGCGACCCACCACTGACCTGCGTGAGATATTTTAATAAATGCAGCTTCTACTGTAACTTCCTCTACTGCAGGTGCTTCTATCATAAAATAATAAACATGAGCCAAACAAACGTGGTGCAAACAATATAGCCTACTTGTTCTTCAGGGGAATTAAAGAAATACCCTCAAAGCTTTGGCATCCGTAAACCCATTGAATACATTGTTTTTACGAGAATGGAGTCCGGGTCGGTATCACAATCTTTCTGGCGCCAAGGAAGTAATCTTCCGGTTTTCGCAAAGAGTTCGGCAATCTCCACCAGTGGCTGAATGGAATACCCTCGTTGCCACTAGTGTGTGGTTAACGAAAAAAAAAAACTGGAAATGTAGAACTGCCACAGTTACCTCAAAAACAAATTTTATTGATACTGAAACTTCTTTCACTGCACAATGCACTAATAACATGCATTTGACATAAAATACTGCGCGTGTCAAGGTAGATATTTTTCGTGCTCTGTGTGGCGAGAAACCATTGTATTGCCGTATACAATGGTCTAGCCCGTGCACGCCATTGTGTTTACATCTGCACTTCTTCTTCCGTTATTTTTTTTGTGTGGCGCTACTTCGTTATCTTCAACATTTCGAACAGTCATAGGAGTGAGTGGGCCAAACTGAGAATAGATGAAAAAAACAAAAAAAAACAAGACAGGGTGGGACGTAGGGACATTGTTAAAGGAACATCCGTTGGCCTTACACGGCACAGGATAGAAGCATTGAGGCTAACACAGGGAGGCACTTGTTTCGAAGAAAGAGAGAGTAGATATTGCATATTTATTCTAAGCGGATCCTTTTTGATCCCTTCGTTCTTTCATCTAAGCACCACCCTATATTAGCCCCATCGCTTCTACGGAAAGCCGTACAAGGCTAACTCTATATTGTTTAAAGAAAGCATAGTGTCCTATATTGTATTTCAGTGAATTTCTTTCTTTGACTCTTTGATCTACAAGCGACGTATTACATGCGGACGTAAGCGCAGCAGCATAAAATGGGGCGCTGGCGGTTTTTGTCCAAAGCTCTGAAAGCGCCATTTGACATGACGCCAACCACTCCAAATAGAGCATTGCAATCAGGGAGTGTTACGGAGTGTGTTGATGCCCGTGCAGCCGTGGTATCACTTTCATACGCACGTGGGAAGATGCACACCAAAATGCTGCTTGGCTTCACGTAAGTGTGTAGGAGTACGTGAGTTCATGTATGTGAATTCATTCTATAGCCACATACTTACTTCGGTAATCGAAGACCTTGAATAGTTCTCGAACGATCTTGAACCCGTAAACTGGGAGGCTGAAGGGGCTGCAAAATGAGTGCGCTTGAATTATTTAAAATTAAGCACGTGTACGATCATTGATACAGTGTGATTTGCCGAGACGTACTATCTCTTCATTCACAAACAATATGTGGCGCAAGAAACATAGTCAAAAAGAAGAGACAACGTCCAAAGGCTATGCCTCTTGTCCCTTTTTACGTTTGTGTTTGGTGTGCTTCTAATAGTTTCCTGATGTACATACAACTAACCCGCCCCAATCACCACAAGACTCAAAGTGCGACACTCAGCCGAAAGCCTGTTTCTTACAAACATTTACTGCGGACGACCTCAACTAAAACGTTGTCCAGTAAAATCGAAGAAAAAAAACAACTTCTGGGAACATTAGGCACGTCTTCTTTTTGCACCATTGCTATTCACAATGCCCAAATACTGTCATGCCACCACGAGAAACTCCGGAGCATCCTCTGAAAGATGGTCAGTCAGCAGACATTCCCTTGTTTGGCTGTGCTAACCCCAGAATTCACGCAGTAGGGTATAACTAACACCAGCAGCTTTGCATATTTCTTGCATCACTGAACCCACCAGACTATTGGCGACACAATAAATCTTATTCATCGATGCAAGGTGCACAGTTTTTGTAAAAATACGTGACAACTCGCACTTTCGATGATAGCCCGCGAGCACACACATCAGCTTCACGGAGTTTTTTGTAGCCACGTATACGTTAGTTGATTGTTATTGTCTCGGCTTTGCAGTTGAAACTCGCCTTGTCTCACGTGTGTATAGCATTCTACAGTGTTTTTGTAGTTCGTGAATTCCATAACATTGTACGCGGAAAGTCGCGCGGGCTCATGATTTCCTCTTCCTAAAGTTGACCACAGCTGCGCCGCTTGTTTTTGTGCGTTTGTTTATAGATGGCAGCACACTGCTAGCGATTCGCTTGTTGACGGGTTTCAGAGCGAAATGTTCCCGGCACCCAAATAAACATAGTGAGTAACGTGGTGCAGGTGCTATCGAAGTAGATCGGTGGAGGGAACACCTCAGATTGCTTTCAGTAATGATGTAGAAAGAAATCACCTTGACGATGAGGTTTTTCACTGGAATTAGAAGGCTCTCAACGCACTGAGTGACAACGAACAATAGACGATCAGCTGCTAACCCACGAGGAGTGAGTGGCACTTGATGTCCCCCCGTGCGTTGGTGTTTTTTCACGATCTTAAGTCACATTGATTGCATTTATTGTATACTAATGTTCAGCGAGTTCCAATATAAAAGCGTAGTTCTTCAGATGGGAAGCTGCTTAGAGCGGAGTTCAATCCCACTGTGTGCAGCGTGACCACCCTTAATGCACATGCGCATTCCCTTCCCTTCCTCGGCTACGTTCGCTCCTCTCTACAGCGAGTCATTGGCGAAGGCAACTGAAACGCTTCCTCAGCAGAGCTGACCTCCACACCTACACTGCACACGCACATCCCCCCTCTCTCTCTCCTCGCCTACGCTACCCGCGGAAACTCCTTCCACGTTAGTGCGAGAAAGCACGTCTGCTTGGGTTATCACGGGATTACGTTTGGTGTCTGTGCGTTGACGTTGATGTCAGTGCGTAAGAAAGGATCACGTTCGTGAGTGTGTGTTGAGGGACCAGCTGTTAAGCAGTGCTATAGTCATGGTCACCGGCAGCGGCCACCGGCATCAAGCGATGGCCACCAGCAGCGTAATTTGCAGGTAGAGATTCTGATCGGTGGTGCACCTGCTTACCGCGACGTACACGAGTTTCTGTGGATGCCATTCACCATCGTTCCGCTGTTATGCATTCACACATAGTTCCCTTTAGCGGAAGATGGTATAATTTTTTTCTTGTCCATTGCGTTTAGCCCAATTACTATGGGTATTAGAGAGCGCCGCATGCCGCCAACACGCTCGAGCTCGACCAGCGAAGTGGAATGGTTAAAGCAGTGAAACATTCAATCACAACTACAACTCGCGCCTGCCTGCTAAACTCTCCTGTACTTCAGCCGTACTTGTCAAGGGCGTTGTTGTTCGACTAATTTTCGTTTTTTTTACGTTGCGAAAGCATACGCGTGTATTCTTCCTGATACTCCTATTTCGATCACACTGATGGAAGATGCAATATCCGAGTGCAGTGGTTAGATTCTGAGCACGGCTGTGGCACAAGCACTACTTGTGCTTGTATTCTGGTGAAGAAGCAACCATGACAGCACAAGTAATGAGGGCGGCGTGATATGTTTGCGAAAATTGCCCACGTTAAACACTGTGCCCCGTGCAGCCACAATTGCACTCGCTAGTGGTCTGCGGTAAATCTGTCAGGCCGGCTCGGTACATAGTACCTCGGAGTGCCGTTCAGTTTATACATGGATTACAGTTCATGCAGTTTTCTGTGGCACACACAGGGTTCCGCAAAGCGTTGGTCATGCATGGTAACGGAGCTGAAGTTTTGCCTTTCAAACCATGGCGAATAATCAGGTGGTGAGCTTCCATTGATTTCAGAAAGTATCGTGAACTCGTATCGTGAACTCGTAAGTGCAACTCATGATATTATCGGGTGAAAGTGGCATGGTTCGTATGTCCGCACGTTCTGTCTATTTTTATGTTTGCTAACGGATTATATTTGCCTCCGGTAGCCATTTCGAATCGTACCTATAGATCATGGGTATTGCAAATACTAAAAGCATGGGAATGTATTTCAGTAAGCAGGTGAATCTAAACTTTACCAAGTATAAGAACTACTAAGCGAAGAATTCTCTTGTTCTTTCGTGATGAGAGCGATTCGCGGTAACGCATGCAACATCGTGAAGATATTTGACAGTAATGTCATGTTTTTCATATACATTCATACCAAGTTGCCCAGATTTATCTCTGTCTTCCAACAGTTTTGCTGCAGAAAGAAACAGGTTCAAGGAGGTCAAAGCTTTGGATACGGCATGCGCAAATTGGCAATTTCGATTAGTAGCGGTCAGTACTTCCGAAATTCATTGCGGCCCTTTCGGGTCGCCTACCACTCCATTAGAAATTACATGAATGGTTAACCCATACACCTATATATATTTTTTATTGTACGTAAACTAGTCGGACAGAAATGGGATGGTTTGTCCGTAGTTGTTGGTTTTTCCTCAGTGCAGCAAAGCGAGAAATGGCAGGAAATGCGCGTTCTGACATATTTCTCAACATAAGCGACTGTTTATCTTTGATTCACAGCTTGGACTGGACCTGCATAGCCTGTTTCTTCGCCAGAAGCAATTGCTCAAAGCCGCCTCCAAGTCATTAAGCACATTGCAGGCTAGTACTGCAAAACTTGTAGCTTGGTAAGCTGGTTCAAATTTCAAGGTATAGTGGTGTGCGTAAATAAAGACAAGGCCCCAAAAAAGACGGGGCAGTGACAAGCGCTATTTTTTAACTGAGTTTGATTAATTGTCACCCTTCAAATATATACTCATGAAAGAACGTAGTCACAAGGTCAAAACCAAACAGCCTAGAAGAAGCCGCGCAGAAAATTACGCTCACTATCAAATAGGGATATTGAAGTGTCACTAACACAAGCATTGCAAATATAAAAGACTTTCATCAGTTCGCGGGCTGTGGTATCACCGCTCCTACCGAAAATCTTAATCTTCCTGAAAATTCGTGAGGAGATATTGGGTAGGACCGGTGATAGCACAGCCCGCGAACTGACGGAAACTTTATATATATCTGCAAGAGGCAATGCTTGTGTTAACGAAACATCAATATTCTTATTTGAAAGTGAGCGTAATTTTTGGCGCGGTTTCTTGTAGGCTGTTTGGTTTTGACCATGTGACTAAGTTCTTTCATGAGTACATATTTGAAGGGTGACGATTAATCAAAGTCGGTTAAAAAATTGCGCTTGTCCCTGCTTCATCTTTTCTGTGTCATTGTCTTGATTTGCGCACAGCAGTTTACCTTGAAAGGGCTAGTACCATATACGAGCCACGGAGGCAAGTACCTGTTGCAGCTGCATAGCTTGCACATCCTGCCGGTTTCAAGACATTAGAGCACATTACTATTAAGCTGGGAAGGTGAATTACGAGCTCCCATCTGTACCTGAGCCAGAGAGATCTCATAGCGTACTTTCCCTGCAATGAACCATACTGGTACTCTGCTATTCTACCCTTCTACTCTGCCCGCACGCCAAACTCTGCAAAAGAGATGTGACGAGGCAACGAGTGATGACACTGGAGAAGAGGCTCCCGTGAGTCGATTACTATGTGGAGAGCAGGTGACAAGTTTTGTCAGTAAATCAAATAGCGCTCCTGTGTGCATGTTTTTACGTAACAATGTATTCTACCCGTGTCACACTACACACCTGACGCAACAGTGATAATAAAATGCAAAATAAAGCCAGCCTTACAGCTTACTATTCTTGTCCATGTAGGCCCACGCGAAGACAGAGTACGGCACGTCTGCAAGAAAAAAATGCTTGAAAACACGCCGCTTACATAACAACATTAGGAGCACTATGACATCAATTTGTAGGCATCGTGATAAGCAGGCTGCAATCTGTTAGAGGTGGTAGTGTGGGTGAATCGTGAGCACCTGACTCAAGAAAGGGGTTTTACTCTTTGCTAGTAAAGACACATTATTGTCGATCATGGTATAGCCATTCCTAAACGTGAACACCTGTCAATCCTGAAGCTGAGTACATCATGGGGGGAAAATGAATAGTGATAATGTTAGGAAACATTCATTTTAAGGTGGTCTTGAGCACCGTGACATGATTTCCGTTGTGTTCGATCACTTCCCTAAAAACACAAAAGCAGAGTAGTTGGAAAGTATACTCGTTGTCTAGCGAATAAATTGCTACCTACTATCCTAAATAGTGAGCGGTGACTAGCGGGAGGATTCGGTTCCTTTTAAATTCCCGACATGTGGTACTTTTAGGGGATTTCAATTGTGTCTTAGACTCACACGCAGACGTTCGAGGTCCGGGTCGCGGCCGGTCAAACTGGAATGCCAGAGAACTCGAACGTCTAGTGCAGCAATTGGCATTGAGTGACATTCATCAAAGTGTACATGGCAGTAATTATGCCTATACTTGGCGTCGAGCAGCGTCGAGCAGCCGAATTGATCGCGTGTATGCATCCCCCAGTCTCATTACCTACGTTCACGACACCGGGGTAATGTCATTGCCACCGACACCAGTATACATTAGCGACCATCGGCCGGTTATGTTCTCTCTCCACCTGCCAGCGGGGACGCCAACGGTTCACAGACCATGGCGTCTCGATTGCCGCGTCCTCCAGGACTCTCAGGCTACGGAGAAATTATCCCGAGCGTTACGCGCATCGCTCATTGGGGCGGATGTAGCTGATTGGGATCGCCTCAAAGAACAGTGGCGGCATCATTGCAGTGCGTCGGGCAGAGGACTTTGCACCCGTATGTCAAAAGATGCGTCATTGTTAATCCAGAAGATACGCATTGCCAATCGAGATCCCAGTCCTTCCACTGTAATGCGGGCATGGCAAGAGGAGCTCGTTGAACGGTACCAGCGTATTATGCGCGCTTCTTCACTCTCGGCGGCAGCCTGGCGCTGTAGACGTGCACCCTGTGCGCACTCTGAGGTGCTAAGGTATGCACGCAGAGCTCTGCTTTGTCCACCAGGCTCGCCCGCCCACTCGCTGAACTCCATCACCCCAGCTGCTGCGGGTACGCGCGACTTTCAGGAATTCACTCAACACTTTGAGTCAATGGCTAAATCTGGTACTAATGTCTGTTACCCAGGATCCGTTTCTTCGCATCCTCTGCTAACAGATTTACCTCATGATTCCAACATGTCAAATGACGTCCTCCTATCACCGCCATCCGATGACGAAATCAAAGGCGCATTAGACGCAATGAAAAAGGGATCGGCCCAGGGGCCTGACGGACTTCCTGCAGAGTTTTATGTACAGTTCTGGCCTATCATTGGTCCAACTATGTCACGCGTCATTCGCAGGTGTTTCCAAGATATTACACTTCCAACTTCTTTCCATAAAGGCCGTATAACACTAGTTCCCAAGAAAGACCCAATGTCCACGCGCCCAGAAGATTGGCGCCCTATTACCCTGCTCAATGTAGATTACAAGCTCTTGGCTAACATTTTGATGCGCCGAATCAGTCCATTTCTTGCAACATTAATCGCTCCCCACCAGGTCTGTTCTGTTCCGGGCCGAGAAATACACACCCATACGTGGTTAACGCGGGACATCATTCAATACACTATTAGCCGATGTGCGCAAGGACTGTTGGTTTCATTAGATCAAGAGAAAGCTTTTGATTTCATAGAACATGACTACATACTAAATGTTTTACATGCATACGGATTCCCGGATAAGTTCATTGACCTTATCAGTGCGATGTACACTAATTTAGAAAGTACCCTTTACTTAGATTCCCGTGAGAGTCACGCATTTAGAGTCACGCGTGGGGTCCGTCAAGGGTGTCCCCTCTCCCCAGTGTTATTTATCCTTGCATTAGAGCCCTTCTTAAGGGCCGTTGAACATCACCCGCAGATTCGTGGCTTACCTCTACCCGGTAACACTCAAGTAAAAGTCGCTGCATATGCAGATGATATCACTCTATATGTACATAATGAACAGTCGCTGCAGCATGCTCTTGATACATTTCATGATTTTGGTATTATCTCCGGTGCAAAGTTAAACTTTTTTTAAAAGCCAGTATTTTTTCATTGGCAACCCCAGCGGTCGTATCAACATCACGTCGCCTTTACAGTGGTCTCCTGATATTTCAATACTCGGAGTTACTTTCACTGTATTTGGTATACAGGATAGCATCTGGTCATCCGTTGTACAAACTCTTCTAAATGATATCAAAGCAGCCAGGCACTTCGAGTTTCCTCTCTTGGAACGCCGATACTTAACTCAAACGGTGTACCTAGGAAAATTTTGGTACCTTTGCCATTGTGTTAAACCACAGCTCCACGTCTGCAGGAAAGTGCAAGGCTGCATCAGTTCATTTTTTTGGTCTGGTGGCACAGAATTGTTATCGCGTCCAGCGTTAGCTCAGCCGCGAGATCAAGGCGGTTTTGCATTCCCTGACGTTTCCGTCGCGGCTTCTACATTGTGCCTCTGCACTCTATTGCGAATACTAAGCAATGATGACATGCCCGCTCAGACACTGGCTCGCTACCATCTGGGGCCATCACTACGTGTCTTCTTGCCGGATAGCCAAATAAACAAAGGTCCCCAATCAACTGAATTACCATCTTTGTATCGAGCCCTTCTGGCATTTCACCGACGTTTGGAAGCTACGTGCCCAGAGATAGAGGTGGCCGATTCTAAAGTGGTGGACACAATGGCCACCCTTCTACGGCCCTTGGTGCCCCAGCATCGTCAATCTGTATTGAACCGCGCTTGGAAACCAATAACTGCCGCAGTGTTGCCAGGTCATCTCAGAGACTTTGTCTGGAGGTTGGGCTAGGGCTTGCTTCCCACGCGAGATCGGTTGCAGCGATGGCAGGTTGTTCGCACTTCCACTTGCCCTAACTGCGTCATGGTAGAGACCAATCGACACGCGACGTTTGAATGTGTGGTTTCTCGCCGTTTTTGGCGTGCGGTTAATACTGGGTTTCGGGGACAGGGTGTGCGAACTTTCGTGTCCGACGGCCGATTTCCGCGTAGCCGCTTCTCCGCTCTCTTAATAGTTGCGGGGCTGTTCAGCCTTTGGAGAAACCGATGTGAGGCCGTAGCTGCCAATTGCCGCCGGCGTGCCTTGTGGCCGATACTGGGGAGAATGAGACGAGAGATCCTCGCGTTCCCCTCCGAAGAGCTTTTCTTCCTCGGGGAGCAAGAGTTTTTGCGGCATTGGTCGTGCCCTTTCGTGAAGGTGGAACACGAAAGGATACAACTCATTTTCGACCGACTTGGTGCTAAGCAGCGCCCGTTGAGTTGTTATATATGATTTCATTTGTTACAAATTGTGTTTCATTTGAATCTATTGTATCGTTATACCCTTGTATCGTGATATCACATTGAATATTTGTGTACATGTATGCCAACATAATCATGTATATTAGAGCAAATGTCTTCACTGTAACGTAGTGATGTTAGTCGTGAAATATAGATGTGCCGATGTATATGTGCCCTGTTACTGGAATGGTATGAAGCCTTTGTGTTCTGTACATGCTGTAAATAAACTTTTTCTAAACAAGGATTAGAGGAATTGAAGTCACTGGATCAGTAAAATTTACTCGGATGCAAGCAGACACACTGTGGTTCAACGTAACAGGACAACATTGCGGTAACCATGCGCACGTTTAAGTATATTACGTTTTTAAAGACATTTCATATTTTTCAGCTTGGAAGGCATTGAAGTGCTGGGAACTAGAGAACCTAACCGTAAAGAAGATACTAAATGATTTATAGCTGTTTTGAGAACTTGGAAGTATTTCAGAGACGTGCTAAAAGACGTGAAAATAGGGACAATCAAATAGTAGTTTATCCGTTCATCCGGTATGCGATGACGAATGTTGTAAAGCGAATTATAGTTAATATATGAGCCGCTCAACTGAAATAGTGATTACGGTGCTGAAATACTGAACCGAAGGTCGCGGGTTCGCATTTAGACGGAGGCAAAATTACAAAGGCTCGAGTACTTAGATAAAAGTTCATAATAATGAAGCCCATGTTATCAACGTTTGCGGAGCAGTGCGCTATGACATGCGTTGTGATCATATCGTGGTTTTGGTACGTAAACCGCTTTTTTGTTATTTTATTATTATTACTACAGCATTTACAATTTTGCAGATAGTTTGCTTCAAGGTATAATTAACCAGAACAAGATTAAAGTCTGGGCACCTTCTTCATAAAGTTTGAAGAATTAGCCAGACAAGCTAATGAGGGACAACACACAGCGACTATCCACTGGGCTTTAATGTCGTCATCATTTGAGAGAACTAAGAGCTTATGCGCTGTCTGAGCAAATATCTTGAAAAAATAAGCAGCTTTAGAAAATCCAGATTCGAACGCCAAAGTGGCAGGAACCTATGTTCTCTCTGCATAAAAATGGGCCCCCCTATCTACTTGTTTCACTGTGAATGTCGTCTAAAGACGATAGTCCTTGCGTGTACACAGAGTAAACAAAACGTTTATTGGATGTTCTGCGCGAGAAAATCGGTGAATTATATTCTGGAAGCGCTGCGTCAGAGAGTCTCGATCCGTGCAGCAAAGACGAACAAGTGCATTGAGGAACGTTAGACACGAGCGCCATCTGGCAGTTATCTTCGAAAACGAAGGAACGTGTGAGCACCCGTGGAGAAAGATGCGCGCCTGTCTCGGAGGCGATAAGGAGTAGAACGCAAAGCGACGGGCAGATGCCACCACCATGTCGTCCTAGCAAAGCGTTGGAAACACTTGCCTTTTTGAGCTTCGCGTTGCACTGTCATCGCAGCGTGATAAACGCTACGGTCCTTAGAGTTACTTGTGTGTGCCTTCTCTAGTATAAAGGCACACATACAAAACATCGACGTGTTGTTATGCTAGCTCAGATATGCGAAATAATTGCTTTTTAATTGACAATCGCATAACTATGGACGCTACTACTTTAGAAAAAACTGGTGGGTGCTGCAGATGGGGTTGGCCGTCTGAGTTATCGTACGGTGCCGCTAGGGGAATCGTTACCACGGACAAACAGACAAATATACAGACTGACAGAAAGACAGACAGAAAGACAAGACAGACCATAGTTTTGGCGTTGAAGGTCCTTAAGAAATACTATCTTCAAAAAACGGATGTGTTACTGTACGGTGACAACTGTGTCATAGCGACTCGACGCTGCCACCGGATATCACCTCCACCTGTGACTTGTAGCGCTAGACCTAAATGCTTCCACTACGTTATAATAGTTCAATAAATAAGATAACTACCGATATTCCAACAGGACAACGCCATTTCAGTGGTACGTACATAGAGTGTTCTGATGATGAACATACTCTGGTTCGTGTGCGAACGTCTGTAGAGGCCAGCTGAAAAGTTAGAACAATAATGCTGTACATAGTGGACCACAAGTCAGCAAAAAGGAACGTGCCATATTTGCCAGAAGTATGAAGAAATCTTTATAACATACATTTTTCTTGTTGACTTCGAATGACATAAATACAACCTCCTCGTTTTTTGTGCGACTCGCACGTCTGTCATAGAAGGTGTTTTGCATACATTAATGACTTTCGTTGCGGAGATAGAACATGTATATAAAAATGTACATCAAAATTATATACTATATAAGCCTCAGTTTTGATAAACACATCATTTCCCAAATACTTTCACAGACTCCACAAATATATATATATATATATATATATATATATATACGTGGTGTGTGTGTGGTGTGTGTCTACATTGAAAAACAATTTAATGCTGCAAAAGTATATTGATGTTTTTATAATACACTTTGCTTGCCAATTCAGTTAATTTCATGGAAGTAATATTGATAATATTTTGTTCCAAAAAAGATTATTTTCATCCCCCCCCCCCCCTTGAAAAAGGGACTCTTGAGCTTAGCCTTCGTGAGTTAGAGTTAAGAGATATTCTGATCGCATAGTGCGTACTTTAACCACTTAGTGTAATGAAATAATTTACACCCACTACGTGGCCTGATGGGCACAATAGCGTGCGTGCATTTTGTAATGGGTGACTGGCTTTAAGCTAGTGAAAGTCATTAATTCTATGTTCTGACGTCCGATTGCAATGTGCGATTGCACCCCGCATTATTATGGCAATGTTTCATTTGTGTTGTTTAGCATGTATACAGGCCGCGTGTATTTGTAAAACATGAAAGTTGCTTTCATCTAATTTCCGAGCAGAGGAAGTCATTTTCACTGTATCAACAGGCTAAGGCATGGCTGTGTGGTATAACACTTGCTTACCACAGCAAACGACAGGGCTAGATTCCCACTCAGACCCAGAACTTTATATATTTATTTGATTTACATCTTTCTCAATTTTCCGTCACACAAAGATGATGATTTCTCGCACACAATCAACGGCGCTAACAACTGAATATCTGCAAAACGAGCTCATTAACGTTCTCGCGTTAATGACTGGGCCGGAGCGAAACGCCCGGCGTAGCCTCTGAGAAAGGTAGAGGATTGGGCTTTACAAAGCCTTATTACAGCGAAAGTTGTATACTGACTAAGCGAAAAAAAAAAACGTTTGCCACGAGAAACGCTAGTGGTGATTTTGTGCCACGAGAAACGCTAGTGGTGATTTGTGGTTGTTCTTCATTAATAGGGGACACCAATTCGGGTTCCATTATATCCTTGGTATTTTTCATTTATTCTGCTTCTTCATTTCACATTTCGCGCGATAGTTGGCTACTGATACCGGTGAAGGTGGTAGTGGACAACTATGGTGCCGGAATCGGCCCTTGTCCTTATCTTACAGCATATTTCGCGGTAAAACAAAGCTTAATACTGAGAATGATGCCATTTCCTCGCGACAAAATCATTTTTATGAATATTACAACCATCTTTAACTTCTACATTTTTTTCTACACAAGTGGTGCCATCATTGTGGTGAAAATTTGTATACGAGACGAGCGGGAGAACAATGATTCACAGCCTGACATGCTTGGTTGATCAGCAATACCACATTTAGATAAAGATGAGCTAGCAGATCAATAGTCAGAAGGCCTGCCTATATAGTGAACTCTACCAAATGTCTGTAGTTAATGCAAGACCAATGAAAGTTTGTTGTTACTGCATGTTGCATTGAAAAATTTGAATTAATTGATTGCATGATACCGGAAGGAAAAATACTTCACCCTTGTCATTGCGCGCGTTCTGTGCAAGCTTTCAGGTGACGGTTGCGCAGTGACGCTGGTATTGGGGCTCATTTTGTACGAACGTTAGCTGTACGAACAACTAACAACTCACCCAAGGTCGTATATATAGTAAGGAGAACCAATATTTCCGTTGCGCTTGACCCTGCTTTTGCAGGGCCTGGCGGCCAAAAGATGCTGCGCTGCAGGATAATATGCAAAAGAACACAGAAATAGTTTACACTATAGAGGCGGACAACATGCGCCCCACGGAGCAGTATTATTGTCTCCACCCAAGTCCTCAGGAACCCGCTTCTCTTTCCTGCTCAGTTTCTACCTGAAGGCCAACGTGACAGTTTTCACATTAAATAGGGTCTGATGTTTGTAAATCGCACTCTTCTCACATGCCTGCTGATAATAACGATTTCTATTCCCGATTCACACCTTCTTCCCAATTCCGCACTTTTTGCTTTTTTGTTTTTAATGAGCCCTGGCATACATCTTGAGCAGTAACGACACATTAGTAGAAGCCATACGAAAAAGTTTTATTTCTTGCAGCAGCGCACTCTTATGAATAACGCTGCGTGCTGGTCAAGCACACGTCATCGCTGGTGTAAAGTTATAGGACCACGTAGGTGATACAAAACATTCATTCATGCTTTTTTTTAAGCTACGCGCATTTTTTTCCGCGATCATAATTCGAGATTTGATAGCGGTCGAGCGGACGTCTTGTGCGATTACTTCTTCGCTAAGGGGCCCCTTCGGGTGATGTCGTGGTTGACATTATTGTGATGTTTTAACGCTCCGCTGCCATGTGTTCTACTCCAGCTGCGATGCTGGTTGCTGTATTGACGCAGCGTCATCTAAGCGTACATCCTTAAGGTGATCTGCAGTAGCATCTCTAACCATCGAGTCACCAGGGGGAGCATCTTGTGAGGGTTGTGGTGGAAAGTCCTGTTCATGGCACATGGAGTGCACTAAAGATAAGCCTTTGCGATAGGCGTATGGAGTGGTGTCTTTAAACCCGAAGTCCAGCTGGGTCTCAAGTGGTCGATCTGTATGAAATGAAAACGGTCGCAGACGTTGACTAGAAAGTGGAGTTGCTAACTCGTTGTACCAGGACAGCTTCCTTCCATGAAATTGGTTCCCCTCTCGTAGTTTTCACTAAAGTTGCATCACGAGCTTCTCTTTTCCTGATACCACTCCTCGGCCTTCATTGCGATGGGTGGCGTCTCGGTCTTGGCTACTTCTCATATTGTGTTGAAGACTTTGCTTTAGGAACGAAAGCTTCACTCAGGGTTGTCGTTTAAGGTACAGCTCAGCCGGCGTTATTCCTGTAACATAATTTGATGTTCCTGTGCGTGAGTAAGACGTCATCATGTCCTTGATACGGAGTTCTGTGTTGGCCTGTCAGGTGATCGTGAAGGGCTTTATTAAGTAGAATGACCCGAGTAGATCAACGTTTGGCATAGTAATATTTGGCGTTTAACGTACAAAAGCCACCTATATGATTATGACTCACACCGTAGTGGAGGGCTCCGGAAATTTCGACCACCTGGTGTTCCTTAACAAGCACTAAAATCTGAGCGCACGGGTCTACAAGATTTTCAACTCCACAGAAAACCCAGCCGCCACAGCCGGGATTGAATCCCGCGACTTGCGGGTCAGCAGCCGAGTGCCTCAGCCACTAGACCATTGGGCAGGGCAACATCGTTTGACAGCTGAAGCTTTCATATTCGTATTCCGTGGTGTCTACATATCTGACAACCTTTAGTTTGGCTAATTACTTGCAGACCGCTTGCAACTGTCCCTTTTCGGTTCAATTTGGCCAGGTTTAGTTCTGATACCTTCATTTTTCTGCCTCATGATTCTTTCCGCGACTCCAGCAAGCAGTCCGTTGCTCGTTATCATGCCCGTATTTATACCATTCAGCTGGCCTTGGTCTAGTTCTTTTACCATGGTCTCGGTTGACGCGAACGACCTTGACGCTGTATAGTATTCCTTCCAACAAATGGATTTGATTTCCGTGTTTCGGAGCAAGTTATTTTTCTAGCACCATTTTGCATGCCAGGTCAAACGATAACCCTGCCGTTGCACAAAGAGCCCGTTGCGTTTTTTCACGCAAAGCACCCACCAGTCTGTTGCTTACATCAATTAGAAACATGCCGAAATCGCAGTCTCTTGCAAGATGCTCCAGTTCAGTGATCAAATTTTTGACACTTTCTTGGTCTGTTAGCCCTCAGCGAATGATTATACTTCCATTCTGCGGCGATTGAGTGAGCTGGGCTGAAATGAGCTTGTAGGAGCTCTTTAATGCCATCTTAACTCTTGTCAAAAGGCGAATGAAGCCCTATTATCTTCTTCAGTTTTTGGAAAGCTTCCCGTCCGAACGTTGAGAAACAACTCCAGCTTGTTGTCTTCAGGTACACCATTTATGACTACGTAGTCGTCGAAGCTGACATCCTGCCAAGCTGAGGACCATGACTATCTCTGCCGTTGCTGCTTCTGCCATAATGAGGAGGTTCACTTATCTGTGGAGCTGGTTTAACCTACGTGTGTCCGTATTGCCGTTTCTTGTTCGTTTGCTGCAGCCCGCTATCGAATTCAATGCAAGGGATCGTGACGCCTCGCTTCACCGCAAAGTTTTTGCGCTACTCCACGTAGTCGTTGAAAACCTGCTTGCCAAGGCTCCGTGTAGCCTTGCTCCAACAGCGGTTCAGCTTTGTCCCTGCATGCTGCAGGCCAGCGGCGGTGAAACCACCCATTTATTCCATATTCTTGAGCAGTCATGACGCAGTGGTGGCAACAATATGAACAGACTTTCTTTCATACAGCAGCGCACGGTTATGTATAACGCTGCATGCCAGTCAAACAAATGTCATCACTGGTATAATCTTATCAGACTGTGTGGCGGATACAAAACAAGCCCCCCCCCCCCCCCCGTCCTGTTTCAGCTTGATGAATCTTGGTCGTCAGTGTAAAAAGGAAACCGACCCCCAATGTACTATATCTGCATCATAAGCATCAAGATTTTTCGATGCTCATGGAACACATCCAAGATCCGTGTATTTGATCTGTATAAAACCATCGTGAATTGTATTCGCACATTTCCGCGTAGCACTCCCATCAGACAACCTTCTAGGCGGGGTTGAGAGCTTTTTGGAAACACCATCACATCGCATGACTGCAGCTACCATAGGCCTCCATTCATTAAAAATTTTTTTCAACCACTTCTGTCGTTGCTACTATTCAGGCACACCCGACCTGTTTTTACTCACTGTCTCTAAATGACACCTGAAGCACGATACATCGGATTCTCTACACCCCAAACAAACGAACAAACGGACAACAAGGCGTGTTTTTTGTGATTGTTTACACTTTACCGTGCTGTGTCTCAGCTGTGTCATTTTGCGCAAGTGCTTGGCTACATTGTTAGATCAGTTTATGTCATTAGCTGAAGATAGTATTCATTGCCATTGAAGGCTGATCATACGAGAACTCCCGCGTTTCTACTTAGCCATACTCACCTTGCGCGGTACTTAAAAGTGTCAAAGAATCCTTGACTGAGAACTTTCCTGAAGGATTCAAACGCGTTCTGTCCAGTAGTAACCTGTAATATATTGTCACAAGTTCATGACGTCGACGAAGGCAGATTCTGTAGGTCGAAGATCAAACTGTTTATTTGGAACTAACTTGTGACCGGTCAACGAAAAGACAGATTACAGTGATGCACACTGCCATTGATAGTGGCGAATAGAGCATCGACCGTCGATCAAGTTACAAGTGGCGAAGCGCGTCGGCATTTATACATCTGTCGTCGAATACTACAGCCTTATCACTGGTCGTCGCGCAATTAAGCTTTGGAATAATCTCCAGAGTTGATGGACTGCTCGCAGTCTTAACAAAACGATCTACAATAATAGCGAACCTTCCAGAACTATAAGGCGCAGTTTGCGCTGAGTATTCCTGACGAATTCGTGAGCGAAAACCGACTGAAACACGAGTGAAAAAAAGAAAACGAATCCGCGGGGCAAAATCAATGGTTGAACTTAAAAACGCCTCAAGTAAATATTTTTCGTGGGTGGCGGTAGTGTTCATGCTATATATATCCCCTAGGAGGGTGCAACGCCAAGTAAATCGGCAGCCTTGCTACCATTTCACATCCAAATAATTGAAGTGCTAGTTTAAAGCGTGATAACCACAGTGATATGAAAATAAATTTAAAGTTTAAATTTGCGGTTCCTCTTTAACCTGATATTTGAAGACAATTAATTCGTAATAATACGAGACTTTAGATACGGCGATTAACGTGAGCTGTAATGTTGCTATAGGAGCACTGTTTCAAGTAACAGTGTGCCACAACGCCACTCTATTTTTCTGTTCCCACTGCCAATACACTTGTTAAGCTCCCCCAACACCACAACTCATCCTTTTGGGAATGAGCAAAACAGAAGGAATTATGCCTTGCGAAGAGCGTTGCCTTTCGCGTACGCAAGGCAGCTGAAGAACTTAGGCAGGTGCTCACTTTATTGATGTTTTGCATTTGATAGTGACCACGTGGGTATGAGAGATTTGTACTGAGTGGTTATTTAACCCCCTCGTTGCATAGCGTATGTGTTTAGACGCCTAGGCGGCGCAATATTTCGCTCCTGCTATGCAATAGTACGTGTGCTCAGCAGACCCTTTCCACTACGTGACATCAATATGATGCCTTTTTTGACGTTGTTTTAAGGAAGCGTGAAGCTACGTGTTTGAACACATCTTTGCCATGCAGATGAATTGGGCTTGATTCTCAATAGAACCGATGTGTTTATTACTTAATCAATTGGCATCTTCCTCAATTACTTGCTCGCGACGAAAACTTTCAGTTCCCATTCCCAACTAACCATGCCCACAGCGACACTGACACGAGAATTTCTGCGAAACAAGCTTTTAACGCTATCGCACATGACTTTGAATAAGGCAGGTAAATTTAATTGTTTCAGTCAGCACAGAGTGTTTTTTGAATTATATTGCTGCTTGAATGAACAGGACAATGTAAATTATTTCAACACTATCCCAATGTCACACAGAAAAATACCGCAGTCTGACGTTCAAAACAAATTGTGATGCGCAGAAATAGCAAAGCCGTCTCGTGTGCACCATCAGATCTGCGTCGTTTTTACGTACACAAAATACACTTACAGTTAAGCCAATGAGCCCGTCAACGAGTGGGTGAGGAGCACGGTCCCCTAGTTTCCAGGGGTAGACGAGTTTGAACTGAACTTCTTGCAGCTGTAAAAAAATGCCCCTGCTTATTTCTACAAATCGTAATGTGCGCATTGATTAGAATGCCAAGGTATTTGAAGCTATACACACACAAAAAGCTACTTCGAAAATGGAGGATTAGCGAGTTCTCGGCTTCTGACCCCAAGTTAACGGATTCGATTGCGACCATCGCAATCGCATTTCGGTGAAGGCGATGTGATAGAATACTGGCGTACCCTGCGTTATCAGTGCAAGTTGAGAAAACACCAGATGGCATTTCCGATGGATGCGGAAATGTTGTAGGCCCGTGTGCTCAGATTTGGGTGCACGTTAAAGAACCCCAGGTGGTCGAAATTTCCGGAGCCCTCCACTACGGCGTCTCTCATAATCATATGGTGGTTTGGGACGTTAAACCCCACATATCAATCAATCAATCAATCAATCAATCAATCAATCAATCAATCAAAACACCAGATGGTCAAAATTTCCGGACGCCTTCTATGGAGAGTTAGAGCGTGATTCTAAATCAGATCTTGAATTTGAACGTAAAGATGCTGTTGTTATTATTACATTTGTGTTATGTCTTTGCTAGCCCTTGAACAAACTAAAGAGGTAATACTTTAACTTCAACAAAGATTAGGAAGCGAACATCAGAATAATAACAAATTTATTGTTACGGGGAAGACATACTGTGCACGCAAAGCAGAATCGATTTGGTGTCGCTGACAATGGAAATGTGTGGAATACTTTATGAACAGCTGTGTCCAAGTCACCCCTTTTTTATTCGCAACAATTTCTTTCAGACGTGATTGTGAGGAACCGAGCAGTATACGAATTAGTGAAGATGCGATTATTCATTGAGTGAACTTGTATCCGCGAAAAGGACCACTCGCATGTCAAAGATAACGGTGAGCACAACCGTGAATCGTCGATGATTTCTTGAGTGGGTCAGGCACGGCCGCAATTATGCTAGTGGCATTTTCATTCAGCTGTCGCTTGCGCTCATATGAGTTTTCAAATTCGAGAGTGAATCACGCAAGTCATGCGCGCGCAGTCTTGCCTGGCGCGGGTGGGCCGGAAAAGGACATTTTCGAGCTGGGCCGGGCCCGGGCCGGCACATTCGGTCCTTGAAGTGCTCAACTCTCTGGCCAGTGGAAATACTTAAGTTTCACGCAAGTACTTAGTTTAAAATTTATTCTGAAATGCTAATGCGGTATTCACGCAACCTAATCATCACAAAATGCAGAACACATTAGCAGGCGTTCACACAGACCAAGGAATTGTGTTTTAAAGAACAATCAAAAAAGAATATATTATTATGAACTTTATTGCTATATCTGTGGCACCTTTGTGTAATGCCCAAGCAGCTACAGCGACCGCTGAGTGGTAACAACGCACTGCGAAAAGCCCATAGAGACAATAATTCACACACATTACACTTCGGTGTAGTGATTTTCTCGTTGTAATAACCTGCTGATAAAAAGCAGACTTGCACATTCAGGGAAGCTTATTTTTGGGCTATATTTGAACAACCAGGCTTCGTAAGTGACTTTTTCGAAGGAAGCTGGTTCATGGATAACATGGGTCTACCGCGTGCTGAAGCAAGAAGGAAGTGCTCGCGCCCAATAATAACTAACCAGCTTCTTTGCTTGAATGACGTCATCCTCATTAAGAATGGATCGTCCGAGCCCTATAGAAATATATTCAACCAGCTTCTTCAGTGCCTTTTCCGCCTATGGGAAGGAAAACACAAAACGATTATGCAACACCCATAGGCCAAAATGTATGAGCAGGCTACTGAAGTTATAAACGTCAAATATAGTGGTATATGGTATTATGGTATATATATATATATATATATATATATATATATATATATATATATATATATATATATATATATATAGTGGGCATTTGTTACATCGGCCTCATCACTGCATGATCACAATCACCATCATCCGCTTGTCTCTTTGTCCTCATTGCCACTCTGGTCATCATCATCATCATTGTCTGTGTACTGGCTCTGCCAGTTCGTTTTGCGAGGTCTTTCCTCAAATAAACGCTGACGCAGCCAAGACTACCACGACTTCATAAACAATATATGAAAAAACTTCGAAAACTATATATATATATATATATATATATATATATATATATATATATATATATATATATATATATATGACAGACTACTTGCATAATCGAATAAAAGGAATTGTCAAGCGCGCAAAATGTAGGACAGCCCTTTATTTCTTGAGTTGTAAGAGCTGTCCCTTCAACTTTTTATCGTCTATACATTGCTATTGCAACCGAAGCTTTCAGCATATGTCAATAATGTAGTGATCTGCAATACATAGACTGACCGAGCTGTATTACTCAAGCAAACACGGAAGTTTTACTAAAATAGCGTTGCATTATTATTTGAACCACATCCTAGCAGTTGGCGTTTTCTGGGAAAAATGAAGAGTGGAATGATGTGTAGGTTTCTGCTAATATATAGAAACTCCAATTTCGTAATTTAAATTGGAGGCAACATTGTAAATTTGATATCACCACACCTTTAGGCGACACAAAAATGGTTTGTGAAAGCCGTCAACTAGATCAGTTGTCACAAAAGTTGATTTTCACTATGACCTGTTGTTTCCCCTATTTACAAACGATGGAGATTGTTGAATAGTTAATGTGGCCCTTCTACTGAGCACTTGTACTCTGTCCAACACACTCATCACTGACGGCGCCAAAGTACTGAGTCTTTGCACATCTGAGCCCCGTGCGACAGGCATGAGAGTCCTCAGGAAACGTGAAACTTCCCTAATCTCAATGTAGGTGCAAAGTATGACTGCAAATACTCGCTATCTTTTAATTGAAGTACGTTCAGAACCTACGATGGCTGCTAAAACTCTCTTTCGCCCAGTAATATGGCCTCTCGCACTTCGCGAGCTTATCGCGCGAAATTTTGATTAGGCATATCTCGCTTTGCTCTCATTTAAAAAAACTATTGGCGAGAGCACTCGGCCACCCGTTCTGCGAAAAGGCCAACAACGCCTCGCCAAACAGCCCAAACATGCTTGGCGGAGTTGCAGTGACCTGCAGTGATGCAGACAAGATATAAAGTTGTGAGCTTTCGTGTTGCATACATAACGTCCGTGATGGTGTTGTGTAGATAAATTGAGGGTGTAGTATACCACCTTCTGCCCTTCTGGGAGGGGTGGAGGAACTCGCCTGGCTTCAAGTTTTCTAGGCCTCGCCCAACCTGACCCTCAGGTGAGCGTCGTTCACATCAGGAATTCTGCTGCATCAACAAGTGCCATGACTCATCTGTGACAGTGTGTTAATGGCTAAAGTCTGTGTGGGTTGTGTTTTGTATGATTGGCTAAAATCAAATTAAGAAGTCAGGCTCAGGTGTTATAACGGTGGTGCTGAGTTAGACAAGGTTCGTTGGGCCCTGTTATATAGCTCGTTCAGTTTGATCATCGCTGAGCTATCATTTTTTCCTGTGTAAATAGGTTTGTAAACAGTGCGCCAGAACTTTTACGTTACCTTACTTCTGCTCACCAGTTCCTAAATCATAAGGCTCAGTCCTGCTACTAAAGGAAGTCAGGGTCCAACACCACGCTGACATCGCAACTTTTGGTGGCATCCGCTGGAGTGAGCACACCCCAGACCACACCAACTAGTGACAGCGGTGGGATGGAACATGGCACCAGTGCCACGGCAACATCAACTATCTTGGCTATTCTGGCGGCAGATTCTTTCGCGCTGAAAGGTGCCGTGCACTCCAAATAACGCATACAATGATAATTGGCCGTTTCGATGCTATGGGTCTTCATGATTGATGTGGAACTGGCGATATCAACGACAACACAAAGATTGATGTTTACATTTATTTACGAAGTGGGTTTGCGCACATACTTCAGCGAGGTTGATACATATGAACAATTTTTGCTGCTGCAAGTTAGGCATCACTCAGCTGAAGCTGTTCCTTTTGATAGGTTGCACATGAGGACAATATTTCGCACGCGTACAATGTTCTAATTGTGAACAAATAAACATTATTATGTTTAAAACTTGTTAGAACAGCGCAAGTGACACGAATTCTTGCTTCACTCGCAATTCCTTTGGCGCTCGACAACACCATTCCGCTCTTTAAAGATCAATGGAGGGCAATCTCTATTCATGCACCATACTTAGCATTGCTGCACATGGGCTAAACCATTTATTCCTCCTTTTGACAACACATAAAAATTTCTCTAAACTTTCAACGGCTGGTGTTAATGTTATCACGTGCCAGTATATAGATTCTGTTCAGCCAATTCACTGTGTGCGCTTTTTCAAGGCTTTCCGGCGTGGCCCTCATGGCTCTTTTCCTGAAGTGGAATTGGTCTCAGGGGCGTCCCTGTAGTACCCCTGTCACACGTAGAAACTTGAGTGCACTTTGAGGGAGCACATTTCGCTGCGAGTCTTACTGTCTTACTAATACATGTGATGAATGAATTAACCTACCAAACAACCTTCTTTGCCCTTTAATGTTTCGTTTCGCAACTATTTTATTTGTATGTGTATTACCACCCTGCTTGGACCTCGAGTGTGCAGTATAGAATAAATAGGTAAAAAAATTGCACATTGTCGCACGAGCAAGTTTAGTATCACTCGCTGCAAAGTACACTCACTGGCAAGTGCTTTCCCCAACGTCACTTCGCTGCGATGATGTGTGTAGCCTCGGTACCAGTGGCTTGCATAAAAACAGACTGTTGTCTAAAGCGCCGCTCATACAACTTTTAAATATTTGCATTTGTTATAAGAAACACTCGCATTTATTAAAAGAAATGAAAATACAACAAAAAAGCTTGTTATTCTAACCCTGGGCCGTTTGCGACCATGTATGCTAGGGGGATGCGGGCACGGCATGCTCTGCAATGGCTGCTTCCGTCGCGGTGTTCACTTCCAGGCACAATCGCACACGTGTTGGTCAGTTGATCTCTAGTAATTTTCAATGGCGTGTGCCACTGGCGCTACTTTCACGAAGATGACGTGGTCTAACGATGGGACACGGGAACTAAAATAGCGAATACAGTGTTACGGGGAGAAAGGCGTCTAAGAATTTAATGACTACGAATTTACAGGCAGACGTACAAGATGAAGCCCTGTCTGCACGAGAAATGAAACTTAGTGTTCTTTTCTATCTAGTTCGCCTGTGGCGCTCCGCAGCATCACACCGACGGCCAAGACACCGCCTCGGTGCTCGGTTGGTTCGAGTAATATTGCTTCAGCCGAGTGACGTGAACGACGTCAGAACACGATCGTGCGCTCGTGCTGCGTAGTGATTCGATTTCACAGGCCACGTCGGTGCTTTGGCACACAACACGGTACGGACCAGAGTACGGTGAAGTCAGCTTTTCGTACAGGCCAATTCGCCGTGATGGCGTCCAGAGAAGGACCGTGTCACCGCGATGGTAGTGACATCGTGGTAGCGGGCATTATAGAGCAGTCGTTGGCACTCTTGCGAACAACAAAGACACAGGCGAGCAATCTCACGTGCCTATAGAGCTCTAGAGATGACATCGCGAGCGTATTCTGGTGTGTAAGTAATGGTACGAAGGAGCGTGTCGAAAGGTAGCGTGGGTTCTCGTCCGTACACAAGAAAAAATGGCGAGAATCCTGCAGTATCGTGCTGGGACGTATTGTTGGTCAATGTGACAAATGTAAGGGCAGTGTCTCCATTCTGTTGGTTGGAACAAACGTGCATGGCCAGCATTTCTGGGATAGTGGGTGAACGGCTGCTGTGAACTTGTTTTTTGTGTCTTGGATAACCTGTGATACATGAAGTAGCGACCAGACCGGTAAGTAGTTGTCGAGGGGCACGTGGTGTAGATTGACGTCTTCTAGAAGAACGAGAGTAATGCCGGTTGCACAACTGCTAGAAAGGGCCCACGTGATGGCATACCGAGTTGTGTAGTCCATGGCGACTGCTATCCACTTGTTCCCACTGACCGATATAGGGAGAGGTCCAAGTAGGTGAAGACCTATCCAATAAAATGGTTCCGATGGTATCTAAATGGGCTAAAGACGTCCCGCTGGCAGAATTACTGGTTTTTCGCGGTGCTGACAGGTTTTGCATGAAGCGACGTAATGGTAGACAGATCGGTACATACCCAGCACCTCCACTAAAATGTTACGGGGTGAACGGTGTTTGAGAATATATTCACGGCGAATTCACAGGCAGGCGTACACGATCCCAGTCTGCACGAGAGTTCTCACATCGTATTCACCCTATCGAGTTCATCTGTGGCGCCTCGTAGCAGTATGTTGCGCTACCAATTCGCCATTCGCCACTTCCATGGTTTCCAAAATACACCTCCCGTTCTTGTGTAGCAATGAATCGCCAAAATGACACTTTGTGAGCGTAAGTACACTCGCTAAAAGTGCACCTAAGTTGCCAAGTGTAACAGGGGTATAAGTCTTAGCGTTGCGTCTTCGTGCGTAACAATGTCTATTGCGTTTTATTTTTGTACGATCTTACATTTCCATCCTCCACATTCAGAGGAGTTCATGCTTTCTAACTGGTTCTGTCCTCTCAAATGTCAAAATACAGTAGCCTAGAAAATCATGCGACACCGATTCCACTAAGTACTGCCGCGCCCACTTACGCCAAGAGGGGCACCGTGAGAAGCATGGTTGTGGTACACCCAAATGTAGGACGCGTTTTAATTGGAAAACAGCGAGAACAAGCCTTATCCGTCCTTTGGTAATTGTATAGAAAATAGTAAAATGTTATGCAAATTTGTGAAAGTCGCAAGAAAATTATATTTCTCGACGCAAGAAATTGAAGTACTTATTTGTGTCGACTCCGGCGCTGTAGGGTCTGTCTTCTACGAAAGCATTTATCATAAGTAAAGTGAGCACATATTGTCACAATGCAGAAACAGCAGCAGTCGAATCCAGGAAACTCACTTTAATTGTACAAGAACACTGGCAAACTGATCGGAAGAGAACCTCGTCTTCTTCTCTCGCTGCGCGTGTTCTTCGTTGTTCTCTTCGTGCTGCATATTCAATGTGGCATTTGCCCCCCTCTAGAGAGCAGCGTCCCGATGCTCTTCTACAAAAGACGGTGTAGTAGATGTATGGTGTAAATCAGTCCGAAAAGTAGGGCTTCATTCGCACAACGTGCACGATTTCTGGTTTTTGCTGGCGAGTTGTCGAGGGGCTGTCAGGAACGACCACGTAATTAACGTCGCTCAGGCGTTGTAAAACTGTGTAGGGGCCAAAATACTTCTTCAGCAATTTTTCAGACAGTCCCCGGCGGCGGATAGGACTCCATACCCAGACTTTGTCGCCGGCCCGATAGACGACATGTCGGTGTCGCAGATTATAACGTTGGGCGTCATAATTTTGCTGCTGGGTGATTCGGACGCGCGCAAGCTGCCTCGCTTCTTCTGCTCGTTGGATAGAAGATGCAGCGTCCAAATCGAAGTTATTGCAGTCGTGCAGTAACATGGCGTCAAGCATCGTCGTCACTTCACGGCCATGAAGGAGACTGAACGGCGTTCTTCGTGTAGTTTCTTGCTGCGCTGTATTATAGGCGAACGTGATGTACGGTAGAATGTCGTCCCAGTTCTTGTGATCCACGTCAACGTACATACTCAACATGTCGGCAATAGTCTTGTTGAGGCGTTCTGTTAAGCCGTTGGTTTGTGGATGATGGGAAGTGGTTTTCCGATGGCTGTTCCACTGAGCTCAAGCACTGTCTTCAGGAGCGCGGCCGTGAAAGCGGCACCTCGATCCGTTATTATGATTGTTGGAGCACCGTGCCTCAGGACGATATTTTCTACGAAGAATCGTGCGGTTTCAACGGCGGTGCCACTTGACAAAGCCTTTGTTTCCGCATAGCGCGTAAGATAATCAGTGGCGACTATTACCCACTTGTTGCCAGCATGAGAAGTCGGATATGGTCCAAGGAGATCCATTCCAATTTGGGCAAAAGGTACCGTGGGCACTTGAATTGGTTGTAATAGTCCAGCTGGTTTTAACGGTGGCGATTTTCGTCGTTGGCAATCGAGGCACGTGCGCACGTAATGCTTCACAATAGCTGGAAGTCTTGGCCAGTAGTAATTCTGTTGGATTCTGGCCAATGTGCGTGTGTATCCGAGATGACCAGACGTTGGCTCATCGTGGCAAGCACAAAGTATCTCCTCACGAAGTGACGTCGGAACGACAAGTAGGTGGGTGCTTCCTCTGGGAGAAAAGTTCTTCTTATAGAGAACACCACTACGTAAGCAGAATGACGGCAGGCTCCTTGCAAATCTTCTAGAGACGGTTGTTGTCCGGCCATTCAAAATTCAATAAGAGGAAGCAACTCACTGTCTTCTTTCTGCTTGTACAAAATCGTAGTGGTGTCAACGACTCCTACAAACGCCATGCTGTCATCTTCTGTGTCATCGTCGCGCTTTATCGGTGACCTTGATAAGCAATCGGCGTCGACGTGCTGCCGTCCGGACTTATGCACGACCGTCATATCAAACTCTTGAAGGCGTAAGCTCCACCGTGCGAGCCGACCAGACGGGTCTCTCAAGTTGGTCAGCCAGCAGAGGGAATGATGGTCGCTGACTACGTGGAAGGAACGACCATAGAGGTACGGACGAAACTTCATAACCGCCCATACGACAGCAAGACACTCTTTTTCCGTTGTGGAGTAGTTGGACTCGGCGCGGGAAAGCGTCCTACTAGCATATGCGATCACACGCTCGGCTGAGTCTTGCCACTGGACGAGTACAGCGCCTAAACCCACGTTGCTGGCATCTGTATGGACCATGGTAGGAGCATCCTCATCAAAGTGAGCAAGCACAGGCGGAGTCTGCAGGCGTTGTCGGAGATCGTCAAATGCCACCTGTTGATCGTCGCCCCATGTGAACGAAACGTCTTCTCTTGTGAGTCGTGTTAACGGCGAGGCTATGTGGGAGAAATTGGCAATAAACCTTCGGTAGTATGCGCATAGGCCAAGGAAACGCCTGACTGCTTTCTTGTCTTTTGGTACCGGAAATTTTCTGACGGCCGCAATCTTATCGGGATCAGGTCGAACACCTTCATGGCTCACCACATGGCCTAAAAATTGAAGCTCCTTGAAACCGAAATGACACTTCTCGGGTTTCAGTGTCAGGCCGGCAGACCTTATTGCCCTGAATACCGATAGCAGCCTGCTCAGGTGTTCCTCAAATGTTTTTGAAAAAACAATGACGTCGTCCAGATAGACCAGACATGTCTGCCACTTAAGGCCTGACAGAACGGTATCCATCAGTCTCTGAAATGTTGCGGGGGCTGAGCACAATCCGAATGGCAAGACTTTAAATTCATAAAGCCCGTCAGGCGTTACAAAAGCCGTTTTTTCTCTATCTCGCTCGTCGACCTCAATTTGCCAATACCCACTTTTGAGGTCCATTGACGAAAAGTAGCGTGCATACCTCAGCCTGTCGAGTGAATCATCGATGCGCGGTAATGGGTATACGTCTTTCTTTGTCACACGGTTCAGCTTGCGGTAGTCGACACAAAATCGCAAGCTTCCGTCTTTCTTTTTAACCAGCACTACCGGCGATGCCCAAGGACTTCTTGACGGCTGGATGACGTCATCATCGAGCATTTTCTTCACTTGTTCCTGGATTGCTTCACGCTCTTTCGGTGCTACGCGGTATGGGTTCTGTCGTATTGGCCTTGCCGTCTCCTCCGTTATTATCCGATGCTTCGTCAGTGGCGTTTGACTGACCCTCGAGGTCGATGAAAAACAGTCTTTGAACTGGTGAAGAAGATCTACTAGACGCTGTCTCTGCGCTGGTGACAAATCCGAGCTTACGTCAATAGGTGGTGGGGCTGACGTGGCTTGCGGCTCGTCCTGTTGTACTACACAGCACTCGCGGATTTCGGTGATCTCGTCGAAGTAGGCAACTGTAGTGCCTTGTGTAATGTGTCGTCGCTCGTTGGTAAAATTCGTCAACAGAACCTCTGCTTCACCGCACACAACATTGACGATACTTCTGGCAATTGCAACACCGCGAGAGAGTAGGAGCGTCAATACTTGTTCAGCGATTCCTTCTCCAGTATTCTGCTCGCTGCACGTGACTGAAACAAGGCGGCACGATAACGGAGGTACGGTCACATCGTCAATGACTCGTAGGGATTTTCGGTGTAGCGCTGCGCTTTGATCCGCTGAAAAGGTCAGTACACCGTCCGGAATATTGATGATGGCACCATATTCACGCAAGAAATCCATCCCCAAGATTGCCTGTTTGCAACACTCAGAAAGGATAACAAAAGTTGCGACGAAGGATGCATCCCCTATCTTCATTCTTGCGGTGCACTTTCCGGTAGGTGTGAGTAGCTGCCCTCCAGCTCCTCTAATCTGCGGTCCTGTCCATTCCATTCTAACCTTCCTGAGCGTGTCTGCCAGACTCTCACTCATTATTGAGAAGTCCGCGCCAGTGTCGACCAATGCCATGACGTCATGTCCGTCAATCGTAATTGCAACTTCGGCAGTAACAACCCCATCTTTCGTCGATTCATTGAAAATGTGTCTCTCTTCGCTCGGCAGTAATGGGGATTTTCAGCACTTCGACGATTCGCAACCTTCCCCCTGAGGTCGCTGCTTTTAGTTTCCCCGGCGTGGACTAGGAGATCTCCCTCTTGGCATGTCAGTGGTGCTCCGTCTAGAGGATGGAGAATAACGCCCAGGAGAGGGTGAGCGTGACCGAAAGCCAGGAGGAACATCCCGCGGGGTCATGACACTCGTGTCGACGTCAGGTGTTCCGTTGAAATGGCGCCGAGGAACCGTGGAAGGAAACCCTTGGTACCCTGCGGCGCGATACGCGCAATACCGAACGATGTGGCCTGCTTCCCCACAGTGAAAGCACAGGGGCCTATGATCAGGGGTACGCCAGATGTCAGTTTTGCGAAGTGGTGGCCGCCTCGGCATCGAAGTTTTTCTGTAGTACCAAGGCGCTGCCGGTGGATGTTGCTGGTGGTACTGATGTGGTGTCGGCACGTTCGCTGGCTGTCGGCGGACTACGTCTGCATAGCTTGCCCTGGGAGTGCTCGTGTTCGGCTCAGGAAGCGAGAGCGCTTGCCTGATCTCCTGGCGTACAACTTCCGTTACTGAGGCGATCGCGCAGTCATTCGGTTTGGCGACGAGTTTCTTGACCTCTTCTTGTACGATTTCTCGTATTAGTTGGCGCAAAGAACCTTCGTCGGGTGTTGTTGCTGTGGTAGTGGCTGCCACGCTCATCGGTGCACTGTGGGTTGGGCGGTAATACTGGCTATAACGTAGATGCAGTGCGCGTTCGATAGATGTCGCCTCCTTGCAGAATTCATCCACACTTGTAGGCGGGTTTCGTACGAGACCAGCGAACAGCTGCTCGTTAACGCCCCGCATGAGGTGGCTAACCTTTTTGGCTTCGGGCATATTAGGATCTGCTCGACGAAATAGCCGCGCCATGTCCTCAACAAACATCGTAACGGATTCATTTGGTTTCTGAATCCGTGACTCGAGGAGACGCTGTGCGATTTCTCGTCTTTCAGTGCTCGCGAACGTGTCGAGAAACTTCTGCCGGAACTCGTCCCAAGACGACCACACGCGATTCGTGAACCACGTTCGGGCTCCGTCTTGAAGCGGAAAATAAACGTAGCCCAATTTCTGTGTGGTGTTCCAACCGTTAACATTCGCTGTGTGCTCGAATTCCTCGAGCCAGTCATGTGCATCCTCATATGCGTTTCCGTGGAAGTCAACCGGAAGTCGAGGGTTCAAAACAGTCACCTGTGTCGTGCTTGGGCTGGACATGTTGGGGCCAGTGCTTCCAGGCGCCGTCATGCTTTCTGGCACAGTCACGCTTTCCGGCAATGGACCAAACTCCGGGCTGAGGCCTAACAGGCGCCGGCTGCTGCGGTGAACGGGGGTGTCGATGCGCGGAAGTCTTTCTTGACCAGATGCGGGGCTGTTGTCAGGCGTCCCGAACATGTACCCAGCGCCTCCACCAGTGTCACAATGCAGAAACACCAGCAGTCGAATCCAGGAAACTCACTTTAATTGTACAAGAACACTGGCAAACTGATCGGAAGAGAACCTCGTCTTCTTCTCTCGCTGCGCGTGTTCTTCGTTGTTCTCTTCGTGCTGCATATTCAATGTGGCAATATGACTAGGCCATGAAATTCTGCAGTGCATGCACCCCGTGCATTCATCTTAAAGCCTAGTGCGCTGGCTGCGTCCGCATCAAGGTGGTCTGTAAATAATATTTTTTCTATAAATTGGCAGAAAAGGTGCGTCCCATGACCAAACTTCTATAGTCTTTCTCTGAGGCCAATTTTTCACGCAAAAAAAAACAGAGACGTATTACCCACACAAATCATGGCTTTGTAATTAAACCCTCCTAAAGTAAACTTTATCGAAAATGGAATTCGTGACCAGTCCCACATTGACCTTTTTTCTCTGGTAACACCCATTTACGCAATGCTGAGTAAAAAGACAACGCCACTCCTTGCGCCACAAACTTGCGGGCTCGTCTCCGTTCGTGCTCGTGTGGCACTATCGCGGTTTGCGTAAAGCCCCTGAAACTTCGCAAAGTAGTGAGGTATGTGGTTATACGCTCGCCTCCTCTCTTTTCTCCCTCCTTCGTCCTCTCCGAGGCTGGCACCACGTTAATACTGGCCAGGTGAAGTCACGTTGGACCA
The DNA here is from genome assembly GCF_013339725.1 of Rhipicephalus microplus. NCBI lineage: Eukaryota > Metazoa > Arthropoda > Arachnida > Ixodida > Ixodidae > Rhipicephalus > Rhipicephalus microplus. The sequence continues at coordinate 58,918,752 of NC_051173.1, read as the reverse complement.
CACTAAGATTTCATTTATTTACAGTCGCTAACGACTACCATTTTCGCTCTCGAATTGCAGACTCACTGGGGTACAGCGCATCTGTTCTGTATAATACAATCTTGATAGATACGAAATACTTTTCACAGAAGAATGATGTCATTATTGGTTGCTGTCGGTGGCTGTGCCGCCTCCAGATGCCAGAACAAGTCTAGTGATGGTCGAAAGCCCTTCGTAATACCATTCAATAACCTGAATTCACATGATGTACCAGATCGCGATAAGAACATGGAAACTGCGTACTACGTCAATATATGTCAGCCATTCCAGCTAGTAGAATGACTGACATATGTGGAATTACTGACGAAGCCCAAATCACTGCTGGGATCCTCGGGGAGCAATACCGAAATCCTCGCTTGAAGTGTGAATTCTACGCTATTGTGCAAATTCTGGCTGCGCAGGTACCCAAACAACGTCACATGTCACATGACTGATTCTTCCGCAAACACGTCCATATTGCGAATGCAGCTGTAGGTGCAATGAGTTACGAAAAAGACATGGGTGCATAGAATCAGAAGTAAGAACTTTACGACGGCATTTTCGACTCGACTTTGTGAAGTTGCGATCCTCAATCAGTATGCTTCGATGTTTGATCAATTTGATGCCTGCTCTAGCGCCGTAGACATGCCGCAGTTCGTCACCTTCTTGAACTGTGGTCTCAATAACGCTTCTGCGGGACCTTTCTTTTTCGTCAATAATACATGATTACGTTTTCTGCGTGGCGTTACGCACCGACTGGCTTGAGTTAGAGGTAATGGTTTAAGTGGTTTGTGAGCCTAGCATGCACGCGGAAAAACTATAAAAATTTTATTGTGAAACATCAATGAATCCTTGGTTCTCTTTTAAATAAAAAAACAGGAGTAGAGAAACTCATAATAAAATTGGTACTCTACGTTGGTTTTTGTTGCGAGCTCGTATATTTCAGAGCACATTGCTTTCTATGGCTCTATTACGTCGACCCATCAGACCACACACTTGCGATGCGAGGGCAGCTATGCAAAGCGTCCACGCCTTGTCGTTGGGTAGGTGCATCATTTAGGCACCTCAGGTGTGTCTGAAATTTCGCGTAATAGGTTGCGTGCTAATTCGTGTAAAGGTTTATTGCTGTGACAGGAACTCTTGCGAAGTTATCGCGTATGGTAGGGCGCTGATTCATTCATTCGTTAGCCCGTTCTTTCAGCGATAGTGTTCGTAAGTAAGATACGTCAAGAAGGTGAACTTCCGAAATATGATTGGTGTATCTAATCGCAGCACAAAACGATCGCAACTGTTCGATTTTGTCAGCTTTTTATTTTTATTTATTTATTTATTTATTGATACTGCGATCTTTTACAAGATCATAGCAGGGTGGTACAAAACATAAACATAAACATCAGTGGAAACAGGCAAACAAACAATCAAAACAAATGTAATACAAACTTATGTAACTGATAGCTGCAGTGATTCTTCGAGACAAGAGAATCAACAAAAAGCAAGGTACAAACATAGATAACAATCATTTCTGCAGTGACTCTTCAAATGCAGACAATGTATTTAGGGTAACAACATCGTTATGTACATTGTTCCAATCCACGATAGTCCTCGGAAAAAAAGAATATTTGAAACAATTTGTTCGTTGCATCAATAGAGAGATAGTAAGATTGTGTCTCTGTCTTGTTCCGTAACCCAATGAAAAGTGAACGATATGTGATGTGTCAACTGCATAGTGACCTTTTATTAACTGGAAAAGAAATTTTAAGTGCAATATTCGATTTTGGTCCGGAATGTTTGGAAATTTGCTTTTCAAGAGAAGTTTTGTAATTGAAGTAGGACCGTACGAGTTATAAATGAACCTAACAACCTTTTTTTTTGCACCTTTTCAAGTTTTTGGATATCAGTCTGAGTGAACGGGTCCCATATGACCACAGCATACTCCAGTATAGGACGAATAATGGCATTGTAAGCGAGGAGACGAATACTTAGTGTGGTTGACCTTAAAGAACGCCTTAGGAAAAAAATTTTATGGAGAGATTTAGCTACTACAAAATCTATGTGCTTTGACCAGGATAGATTTTTTGTAATCCAGAGACCAAGGTACTTGTATTGGGTTACTTCTGACAGAATTGTATTGTTGGTGGAGTACTGGAACAAAAGAGGGTCTTTTTTAAGGGTAATTCTCATAAAAACTGTTTTAGCGAAATTAACAGGCATCTGCCATTTGTCACACCACGAAATTACTTTTAGAAAGTTCCGATTTAGTTTAATTTGATCGTCAACTGAGGTGATCTTTTCGTATAAGACACAGTCGTCGGCGTACAACCTAATGTGAACAGAAAGATCAGTGACGATATCATTTATATATAACAGAAAAAAAAGAGGCCCAAGGATGGATCCTTGAGGAACGCCTGAGTTTACAGGAGCGTGTTTAGAAGATGCATTTTTTACCGTAACAAATTAACGCCTGTTTGTTAGATATGCTGTTATTCAGTCAAGGATCTTTTTGTTTTGTAGAATACAAGTTAATTTGTGAAAGATGTACGCATTCTGGCGCATTATTATTGTGACAGCCTCACCAAACGCGAAAAGATGCCTCACCGAACGCGAAAATTAGCTATCGGCGACTTCGCTGTCCCGCATCGACAGCGTCAACGCGAGCTGCTGCTTCCACTGATAGTGAGTGTGAGTGCTCTCTGCACATATTGTATACCTATAAGTGGCACTGCACGCAGCTGTCATGGACACAGCTATATATAAGTTATACAGCTCGCGCGAATACTCTCGTCAAGCTGCCTCGCAAGCAAGAGCTCTCCCGCAAAAGGGTGTCTGCTACACAGGATCAAGGCAGGTGGCCTACGTTTGCTAAGAAAGTGCGAAGAGAGGATACCAAGAAAAAAACTGGCCCCTGTATCTGCATGTAATCTGGAAATGTCGTCAAAGGACGATAGTGTTGCATGTTGAGAGAGTGAATAAAACATTTATTTGATGTTCTGCGCAAGAAAATCAGTGAATGGTATTCCGGAGGCACTGCGTTAGAGTGCCTCGAGCATGCAGCAGAAGCGAACGAGTGCATTAAGTCATGTCACACGTGAGACATGAGCGCCATCTGGTGGTTTTTTCTAAACAAAGCACGTGGCCCTGAGACGGGCGTGCGCGCCCGTCTCAGAGGTGATAAGGTGTAGAACGTAAGGCGACGGGTAGGTGCCACTACTATGTCGTCTTAGCATAGCGTTGGAAAAACTCGCTTCTTCGTGCATGCGTTGCATGGTCAGCCCGGCGTGATAATCACTACGGTCCTTAGAATTACTTATGTATGCCTTTTCTAGTAAAAGACGAACACGCAGAATATATACGCGTTGTTATGATGCCTCAGATATGCGCAATAATTGATTTTTAATTGACAATCGCACACGTATGGACGCTGAATCTTGAGCAACATTTCATTTCCTTCCATTTATTTACTCTGAAGGCACTGGGATTAAAGAGAGGAGTGGGACAGCAAATACCAATAAGGAGTAAAACAAAAACAGCAGGATTAGAATACATTATAAGGCACTTTCGAAAATGATTGATTTGAACGCGTTGGCGTCTGTGATTGAAGTGATCGATGCGGGAAGGTCGTTTCAGTAAGTACATGTTCTAGGGATGAAAGAGTTGAAGTGCTGGTTCGTATGGCAGAAGGGAACCCCAACCTTGTATTGATAGTCATTGCGTGCTGATATGTAGGCTGGTGGAAAAAACAGTGAATCAGAGAGGGTTCTGTTAGTGTGATAGATCTTATGAAAGAGACAGAGACGTAAATTTTTGCGTCGAATTGAGAGGTTATACAAATTTAGTTGAGCCTAATTTTAATGTGACACTTGATGTTCGAGAGTAATTGGACAATATGAAACGTGCTGAGAGATTCTGAATAGATTCAATCTTGTATATGAGCATATGAATATGAGGATCCCAGATAGACGACGCATATTCGAGTTTTGGCCGCACTAATGATTTATACAGGAGAAGCTTTAGGCTATTTGGAGCAAGAGAAAAATTTCGACGTAAATTGCCAAGAGTTCTATTAGCGTTGCAAGTTATGTAGTCAACGTGAGCCTGCCATAACATTGGTGGGTGCTGCGGATGGGGCAGGCCGTTCGGGGTATCGGCTGGAGCTGTTTAGAGCACCCGGTTCGCGGTAACGGTGGACAAACAGACAAACAGACAAACATACAGACACACAGCCCGAAGTTTTTGCGTCGAAGGTCCCCAAGAAAAACTATCGTCTTCAAAATGTGAGCGGAGTAGGAGGACTGTGGCTCTTTTGCGAAGTTCCAGGGGCTTTAGGTGAGCGCAAGCACACTGGCGCTACAGGCACAGGCTGCAGCTGTGTAGTTGTGCGCCTCTGTGCGACGTCACGTGCGCGCCTTGCATTCTGTTCGAGCTGTGCTCTAGAGACGAAGATCTCATCTTTCCTTCCTCCCGCAGTCTGTTCGTATGCGTCTACTCTTAGCAGCTGACTTGCCTGATCCTGTATTAGCAAGTATAGTGCGTGCTTGCCTCGGCTTGTGCTCGCTTTATTCGCCATGATTGAGGTTAACGATGTTGAATTGATATCCTCGAGGCTATGTGCAAAGATACAAAAAGGAACGTTGAAGAAAATTAAAAACGCAATACGTGCAGTAACGTAGCCAGCGGGTGGCATACAAGATCCCTCTCCCCAACCTTTTCTGGAAGTTTTAAAGCGAAAGCTGTATACACCTTTTCACAGGAAGGAAAAAAAAAGGCAGATCCCACGTACAGTGGGAATCAATGATATTGTCGCGACGTCAAGACAGAAGTCGTACTTGAAGACGCTAAGAAAACAGCAGCGGGTCGGTCTTTTTATTAACCGCGCGCGCGAGAGAGTTCCTCGTCTTTGTCGTTGTTGCGTTCTGTATAAAAGCGTGCAGATGCGCGTATGCGCTGTCGCCTTCGTCTTTTTCGTGGGACGTGCCCCGCCGCGGTGGTCTAGTGGCTAAGGTACTCGGCTGCTGACCCGCAGGGCGCGGGTTCGAATCCCGGCTGCGGCGGCTGCATTTCTGAGGGAGGCGGAAATGTTGTAGGCCCGTGTGCTCAGATTTGGGTGCACGTTAAAGAACCCCAGGTGGTGTAAATTTCCGGAGCCCTCCACTACGGCGTCTCTCATAATCATATAGTGGTTTTGGGACGTTAAACCCCACGTATCTATCTATCTATCTTTTTCGTGGACGCACGTGACATTTGCCTTCCTCCAAAAATGGCATCGTCCCGATGCGCAGACAAGGCACTCTACTTATAAAAACGCACTTATGCACCGGCGCCCACAGGACAAACGAGAGTTAGCTGGACAAGTAGGGTTTCATCCGGATGACATGCACGATTTCGGGTGAGCAGTTTCGGCTACTGGAACTGCAATCGCCGTCGGGAATGACTTCGTAGTTCATATCGTTCTATCGTCGGGTGACTCGACATGAGCCGAAGTATCGGCGTAATAGCTTTTCTGAAAGTCCGCGACGACGTATTGGGATCCAGACCCATGCCCTGTCGCCTGGTTTGTAGGTTACCAATTTATGCCATAGGTCGTACCGTTTGGCATCTTTGTGTTGCTGGTGACCAATACGCACGCGGGCTAGCTGTCGGGCTTCTTCGGCGTGCTGACCAAATTCTTCGGCGTCACCGTGAGTGTCGTCACACTCGTGCGGCAGCATAGCGTCCAACGTTGTAGTGACTTCGCGCTCGTGTATTAAACTAAACGGCGTCATTCCGGTAGTTTCCTGCCGGGCAGTATTATAGGCGAAGGTCACATAAGGCAAGATTTCGTCCCAGTTGTTGTGTTCTGTGTCGACATACATGCAGAGCATGTCTGCGAGGGTCTTACCGCTGTGTTAGTGCGTTCGTTTGTGGGTGGTACGCCGTTGTTGTTCTCCAGTGAGCTGTACCACTGAGCCTGAGAACCGACTCCAAAAGTTTTGCCACGAACGCAGTTCCTCTATCCGCGATGAGAACTGTTGGAGCACCATGCCGAAGGACGACGTTTTCTATGAAGAAATGAGCCGCTTCTGCTGCTGTGGCCCTCGGCATGGCTTTAGTTTCTGCGTAGCGAGACAAGTAATTGGTGGCGACAATGATCCATCTGTTCCCTGTGGTAGAAGTTGGGAATGGGCCCAGGAAATCCATTCCGATTTGGGCGAATGGCTTTGCTGGTACTTGAACGGAATGTAATAAGCCTGCCGGGTGGTGCTTTGCGTCTTTGACAGCCGGCACATGTTTGGACGTGATGTTTCACAGCAGCAGGTAGCTTCGGTCAGTAGTAACTGTTTTGCAGACGGGACAATGTTCAAGTGTAACCGAAATGACCAGAGGTGACTTCATCATGGCAGTCTTCCAGAATTTCTTTTCGCAGTGATGCAGGGACGACGAGCAAGTATGGCCTGCCGGTGGGAGAAAAGTTTTTCTTGTATAGGACGTCGTTCCTTAAACAAAAAGATGGCACTTCTCTCGCAAAAACTCGCGGCACGTCTTCCCGTCGTCCTTCTAAGAAATCGATAAGCGAAAGCAGGTCAGGGTCACTGCGCTGCTCTTGTGAAATAGTGGCCGTGTTGATGACTCCCAAAAATGCGGCGTCCATATACTCGTCATTAATAGTGGCAGGCTCGACGGGTGACCGCGAGAGACAGTCTGCGTCGGTGTGCTTCTTCCCTGATTTATAAATAATGGTCATATCAAACTCCTGAAGCCGAAGGCTCCAGCGTGCTAAACGGCCGGATGGGTCTTTCAGGTTAGTGAGCCAGCAAAGCGAGTGGTGATCACTGAGGACCTTGAATGAGTGGCCGTACAGATACGGTCGAAATTTGAGAACCGCCCAAACCACGGCGAGGCACTCTTTCTCGGTAGTCGAGTAGTTCTCTTCCGTGCGAGAGAGAGCTCTGCTGGCAGAGGCTATCACTTTCTCGGAGTTATCTTGCCATTGTATCAGTACGGCGCCCAGGCCTACATTGCTTGCGTCGGTGTGAAGTGCTGTTGGCGCTTCCTGGTCAAAGTGCGCAAGAACCGGAGGTGTTTGGAGGCGTTGGCGTAATTCGTTGAACGCTGTTTGTTCCTTTTCGCTCCAAAGAAAAAAATTTCCCGCAGCTTCCCTCGGGGGAACACTGAGGAGGATGCGGACCATATAATTGGTTAACGGGGTGTTAAAGTGCGACTTACTTGGGTCGATGGCTAAATTGGTTAACGTGGTTGTGAAATGGGGTGTTAAATTGCGACTTACTTGGGTCGATGGCTAAATTGGTTAACGTGGTTGTAGGAGGGGGTGTTAAATGAGTGAACACGTACACACGTATGCGAAAGGGCGGCGCTGGTCGAAGGGACGTCGATCATTGTGTTTAATAATAATAATAATAATAATAATAATTTTTATTTCCATCAGCGATGGAGGAGACTGCGGGTAAAAGTTGCTTGAAGGCACAAGCAACTTGACAGAGGCCCGCAGCCACCCCTACAGTGCAGGCAGCGATGGCAAACATTCACATAAAGAGAAAAAAAAAATCACAAGAAACACATATTCGGAATACAGATATGTCTAAAAAACACATCAGTAAGGAAGAATGAAAAAAAGCAATATTTTACACTATTTACTATGTTAGCATGAATTGATGAAATGCTCGCGCAGTGTTCGTGCAGAAGTTATTTTCAATTCAATGTGTAATTTATGAAATGAATTTAAAAGGGTTGGCAGCGTGTATGATAGCTTCTGCATAGAATAGCTTGTCCGCGCAGTGACCACCTTCCACTGTTCTATGTAACGAGTGCCGTATGAATGGGTGTTTTTGGCAAGATGAGATAACTCGTGGAAAAACTTTAGGTTTTCTTTTATCTCTCGTTTGAACGCTATACTTAACTTGTAATTGTATAGGGTAAACACGCGGATGACATTTCCCTTCAAGAATAAATCTGAAGTATGGGAATTGTAGGGTACATTGAAAAGCGCCCGTAGAAATTTTTTCTGCAGTACATGAAGTCTTTCAAGATTTGTATATGTCGTCGTACCCCATACCAAAAAACAATAATACAAGGAAGAAAAAAGAGCGCATTGTAAACAAGAAGCTTTATTTTAAAAGGTAATATCAATCTGTGACGCGCCATCATACCAACCACACGAGATAGCTTGCCTAAAACTGATTCGATGTGTAAATCCCAAAGCATATTTTGTGTGAAGGTAACTCCCAGTATTTTCACACTACTCACTATTTCTATTGCTTCATTTGTGTAAAGAAGGGTGATGTGATCGCAGGTTATCTGCTTAGATTTTGGTCTGAAAATCACGGCTTTTGTCTTTTTAGTATTAATTTGCAAAACGTTTGCTGCTGTCCATTCTTGGAGCGCCCTTAGAGCAGTGTTGGTGTTATTCTGAAGGCTACCAAGTTCAGGTGACGAAAAAAATAGGCTAGCGTCGTCAGCGTACATAACGTATTTCGCATCACTGTAGATGTTTACTAGGTCATTGATGTAAACTATAAAAAGAAATGGGCCGAGAATACTACCTTGAGGAACGCCTCTGCTGATGTGTTTTAAGTCTGAACGGTAATGCTCAATCTGGACGTACTGATGGCGATGATCTAGATACGACTTCACGAGGTTTAAGCAGTGCCCGCGAATACCATAGGTTTCAAGTTTTTTAAGTAGTATGGAATGATGGATACAATCAAATGCTTTACTGAAATCAATGTAAAGGCCGAGCACAAGATTCTTGCTTTCAAATTGTGTTAAAATGAATTCTTTTTGTTGTAGCAAGGCTAACTCAGTAGAAAGGTGTTTTATAAATCCAAATTGGGCTGTAGATATAAGATTGTGCTTATCGAAAAAATTAGACATTTGCACGTGTATAAGTTTCTCCAGTCCTTTGGATAATACTGGTAATATCGAAATAGGTCTATAATTTTTGATATCGTTTATGTCACCTTTCTTAAAAAGCACAGAAACTCTTGCGATCTGCATCCTCCTGGGAAAGATAGCGCTCGCCAAAGACAGATTAAAGATGTAGGTAAGATATGGACAAATTAAATCAAGCACATACTTGATTGGACGAACCTGCATGCCCTCAACGTCACAACTTGAGCTATTTTTAAGCGAAAGAAAAACTGACAGTACTTCAGACTCTGTAAATGGGCGAAGGAAAAAGGAAGATGGATTGCTATCAGGCATAAATTTTGTAATATCAGCAGATGCACAAGAATTAGAATTGCTCACAAAATAATCATTAAATGTATTCGCCAAATCATCGCCCCATATTTCGTGGCCACCAAGAAATAGCTTTTCTACACGTGGAGATGATTTACGGCGATTTAAGACAGTATTAAGCTTTTTCCATAACATATCGGGTTTTTTCGAGCAGCTATCAAACTCAGCTTGAAAATAGCATTTCCTGTGTGACCTTAGTTCTTTGTTTAGTTTGTTTCTAAGCGACTTGTATTCTTTCAATATGCTTGGTTCCTTACTTTTAATGAACTTGTGATAAAGCGCATTTTTACACTTAATTTTTTGTAACAATTCAGGGGTTATCCATGGTTTTCTTATTTTTTTACCCAATTTAAACTTTTTTTGTGGGAAGTGACGCTTATACACACGAGAAATTTCATCAATAAGTTTACTGTATGCAATGTCAACGTCGTCTATTTTCAGAATTTGCGGAATATCGCTAAGTAGCAATTCAGCTCTAAAATTATCCAAACCTGTTTGTGTAATATTTTGAAAAGAAATGTACTGATGCTTTTCATTTATCGTGAAATTTTGCTTTCAAAAGCAAAATTTCACGATAAATGAAAAGATTCGTTGGAATTCATTTCACCGCGACCTTGGACGTCGACGCGCCGTACAAACCAACCGACGAGCGGTAACTGAGCGAGCGAGCGCCGACCTTGAGTATATATACAGCACGACGGCGCATGCACTGTCAGCTGTTGAATGTTCTCGAAGCGCGACGCCACATGCGCGTCCACTGGAGAATCAGGAGAATTGTAGATGTCGAACGCGGTGTGTAGAGGAGGAAGGGTGCACAGATGGTGGAGGAGTGAAGCGCGCGCGGTGTGTAGAGGAGGAAGGGATGCACAGATGGTGGAAGAGTGGGCGACGGCGCGACGGCGCATGCGCGCGCGTCAGCTGTCGAATGTTCGAGAAGCGGTGCGGACGGCGCACTACAAGGCGCGAGTATAAGATGCTCCGCATCTAAAAGGACATCCTCTCGTGTGAGCCGCGTCAGAGGCGCCGCAATAGACGAAAAGTTGGCGATGAATCGTCGGTAATAAGCGCAGAGGCCTAAGAAGCGTCTCACTGCTTTTTTGTCATGCGGTGCGGGAAACTTTGCGACAGCGTCGATTTTGCCCGGGCCAGGTCGAACACCTTCGTGGCTGACCACGTGGCCTAAGAAGCAAAGTTCGCTGAAACCGAAATGGCACTTCTCTGGCTTTAAAGTCAGGCCAGCCGAACGTACAGCTTGTAGAACTGCGAATAATCGACTTAGGTGTTCCTAGAAGTTAGCTGAGAAGACAACGTCGTCTAGATAGATCAAGCATGTCTGCCATTCAGTCCTGATAGCACAGTGTCCATTAAACGCTGAAACATGGCAGGCGCGGAGCATAACCTGAATGGAAGCACTTTAAATTCATAAAGACCATACGGCGTCACGAAAGCAGTTTTCTCACGGTCGCTCTCGTCGACCTCTATTTGCCAATCACCACTTCGCAGGTCCATCGATGAGAAATAGCGTGCATGCCGCAGCCGATCAAGAGAGTCATCTATGCGTGGCAGCGGGTAGACGTCTTTCTTCGTTACTTGGTTTAACTTGCGGTAATCTATACAGAAACGCAAGCTGCCGTCTTTCTTTTCAACCAATACCACGGGGGATGCCCAGGGACTCTTGGAAGGCTGTATTACGTCATCTTGGAGCATCTTCTGAACTTGCTTTTGGATCTCCTCAGGTTCTTTCGGAGCCACACGGTATGGGTTTTGAAGGATCGGTCTCGTATTTTCTTCAACGATGATTCGGGGCCGGGTTGTGGTGTTTGCTTGACTTTAGACGTGCACGAAAAACAAATTTTGAACTGGTGTATCAGCTCTAGTAGGCGCTGTTTATCCGAGGCTGACAGGGTTGAGCAAATGTTGACAGACAAAGGTGTCGAGGCTGGGATGGTCGCCTCGTCCGGTTGCAAAGCGAAGCAATCTCTGGCTTGGTCCACGTGGTCGTAGTAGGCAATCGCGGCGCCCTTCTGGATGTGACGACGCTCGTTGATGAAGTTGGTGATGAGCACTTCTGCCCGCCCATCAATTAGTGCCAGAACGCCTCTCGCTATTGAAACACCTTGCGTAAGCAATAGCGTGGCTATTCGCTCCGCTATCACGCCATTACGGCACGGCCGTTCACATAACACCGACACAAGGCAGCAAGATCTCGGCAGAAGCATCACATCATCGGCTACACGTAAACGTTGCAGTTGTTCTTCAGTGGTGGCGTTGACGTAAGGATGGGCAGAAAAGGTGACGATACGTTCTGGAATGTTGATGACAGCACCGTACTCTCGCAGAAAATCCATCCCAAAATCAACTTTTTACAACAGTCAGGTAAAATGACAAAAGTGGCGACGAAGTTCGAATCATCGATTACGAGCCGAGCGGTGCATTTACCGGTTGGCGTCATTAGCTGCCCACCAGCACTCCTTATGCTCGGCCCACTCCACGGCGTCTCAACCTTCTTAAGGCGGTAGGCGAGCTCTTGTCGCATAATAAAGAAGTCAGCACCAGTGTCAACCAGTGCTGCTACGTGGTCTTCGTCTATAATAACGCTGAGGTCGGCACGTACAAATTTATTGGCATTAGTACTCGTGGTTGTCGTCGTCTTCATCATCACCGTCGTCTTTGTGTAGAGGCAAGGGGGTCTTTTTGGCGTCTCGGCGATTGGCAACCTTGCCCCCGGAGGTCGCGGCAGTTAGTTTCCCTGGCACGGGCTTGGGGAGCGGTTTCTGACGGCGTCAGCGTATCTTTGGCAATTCGGGGAATTCTGACCTCGTTCAGGTGAGGGAGACCGCCAGTGACGATTTGGTGAAGACGCTTGGTTGGTCGGCAAATGATCAGCACCATGGTCACGAGGGTCTTCCGAATAAAAGAAAGCAGGTCGAGAAAAGTTTCCAAACCGGGCTTCTCGATGACGGCAGTAGCGCGAGATGTGGCCTGGTTCGCCGCAGTGGAAACAAAGGGGTCGACGGTCGGCAGTGCGCCACAAGTCAGTCCGACGTACTGGTGGTCGCCGCACAGGTTCCCGCTGCCACCACGGCAAGGTAACGGGCCGTGGCAAAAAGGGTGCTTCTTCTGGGGCAGGCGGATGACGGCGGACGGCATCGGCATAGGTCAGTGGACGTGGTTCGGGTGGTGGCGCCGGTGATGGAAAGGCTTGCCGTAGTTCCTGGCGCACGATTTCTGCAACAGAAGCAACTGGGGGATCGGTAGACGGAAGGCCGAGAGCCCACAGCTCTTCCCGTAGGATTTGTCGAATCATTTGCCGTAAAGAGTTTTCGGAAACGGCAGCGTTTTGAGTGGCGGCACCAACAGGCGTTTGGTCGGGCAGGCGGTCAAAATTGCGGCATTGTTGCCGGAGCGCCCGCTAAATGACAGTCGCCTCTTTGATGAATTCATCCACTATTGTTGGCGGATTTCGTACAAGGCCGGCGAAAAGCGGTTCCTTACCTCCCCGCATCAGCTGACGAACTTTCCTTGCCTCGGGCATGTCAGGGTCAGCGCGGCGAAATATACGGGCCATATCCTCAGCGAACATGGCGAAGCTTTCGTTCGGCTTTTGCATGCGGGCTTCAATGATCTGTTGTGCGAGATCCCGTCGGTCCGCACTCAGGAACGTCTCGAGAAGCTTTTGGCGGAAATTGTCCCAGGTTTGGAAAGTAGGCTCCCTGTTCTCGTACCATGTGCGAGCGCTATTTTCTATTGCAAAGTAGGCAAGGCCAAGTTTTTCTTGCACGCTTCAACCATTCACCACAGCGGTCCGCTCGAACTGGTCGAGCCAGTCCTCGACATCTTCATACGGTTCTCCACGGAAGACTTCGGGAACACGAGGAGTCTCAAAAGTTACCTGGTAAGGGTGAGTCATCTGGGCCGGAGGAAGATTCGCAGACGTTGAAGAGGCCGCCATGTTGGTAACAGGAGATGCCGTCAAGAGTTCTGGACTTAGGCCTAGTTGGCGCCGGCTGAATCGGTGTACTGGAGTCGCAACAAGGTGTTGAGGCTCCGGACTGGGTGTACGGTCGGTCCCGAACAACGCTTTCTTGCATCAGGTTGCAGGCCCCAGCACCTCCACCAGTGGCGACGTCAAGACAGAGGTCGTACTTGAACACGCTGAGAAAACAGCAGCGGGTCGGTCTTTTTATTAACCGCCCGCGCGAGAGAGTTCCTCGTATTTCTCGTTGTTGCGTTCTGCATAAAAGCGTGCAGATGCGCGTATGCGCTGTCGCCTTCGTCTTTTTCGCGGGACGCACGTGACAATATGCGAAACACAAGTAAGAAAGGTTGATATGCCACTTTAAAATCAGCACAACCTTACGAGGTAGAGGTAAATGATGCCATACATTACTTACGTGTCATGATTATCATGTTTGGATGCATTGTTTACCTTCGTCATCTATTCACGTCACGTGATGCCAAATTTAGTATATGTGGAGCTAGCAAAACAACCGCGAGCCCACTACTAGCTTGATATGTTGTCATGTTTTACATGACACGTGTGCCAGGATTATCATATTTGCACCAGTCATGTATTTCGTCATCCACTGACGTCACGTTACACCAAATTCGGTATATCCCGAGCTAGCGAAGCGGCCGTGAGCGCATCATGAAGGGCCTAATATACTTCAATGTAGCGTTGACGCGCGTGCACACTGGGCACAGCGACGCTATGTTGGCAAAACGCGAGAACTCTATAGTCTGAAGCCAGGCGCGACCGGCGTGACCAGCGTCCCTCGGCGCGGCCCGACGGCAACCGGCGCGAAATGCGCGCCGATGCGTTACCCAGACAACACTGCGTCTCCTTTTCGTGACGGAGGGACGCCAGAGGCACTGAAACGCGCATGCGTCAAAAAACCGCAACGCGGCGCACGCCTGCGAGTATATAGCAAAACCGGCGCCTGGCGTCGCAGCGCCAGCGTGATGCGAAGAAACGAACGCCGGCGAGCACGCACACCTTGCACGTCAAAATGTATTGGCGCCTTGAGTGTGGCATGTAGTCATGTTCTCACATGACACGCATCTAATGATTATCACGTTTGGACCAGTTACATACCTTCTTCATCCATTGGCGTCATGTGATACCAAATGTGGCATATGTGAAGCTAGCGAAACGGCCATGAGCGCATCATGAGTGTGGCATGTTGCATGACACGCATGTCGTGATTATTATGTCTGGATGTGTTGTTTACCTATGTCGTCCATTCACGTCGCGTAATACCGAGTTTGTACATGGGAAGCTAGCGAAACGGCTGCGAGCGCATCATGAGCGTGACGTGTAGTAATGTTGTTACATGACACGCATCTCATGTTTATCCTGTTTGCACCGGTATCATACTTTTGTCATCTATTTACGTCCCGTAATACCAAATTTGGTGTAGGTGAAGCTAGCGAAATGGCAGGCAGCGCATCATGAGCGTGGCATGTAGTGATGTTGTTACATGACATGCATGTCATGATTTTTATGTTAGGGTCTGTCGCTTGTGTTCGCCATGCGATAATGTCATACAATACCAGTTCCGCAACATGCCATGTGAACAAAACCACCGCAAGAGCTGCAGGACCAGGAAATGTAAAACATGACATTACTGACATGCATGTCATGATTTTCTTGTCATGATCAGTCGAATATTTTCTTCATACAGGCATGTTTTGCCATGCCAAGTTTGGTATCGATAAACCGAAATGTCGTAGGCGGCTAGATAGATAGACGGATAGATACGCTCTAATCATATGGTGGTTTTGGGACGTTAAACCCCACATATCAATCAATCAATAGATACGCTCAAAGTCACCGAAGTTCGCCAAGAAATGCTCCGCATTTAGAAACACCGCCATGATGCGCTCCGAGCGGCAGTACTAAAACTAAGAGCGCAGCCTCGTGAGTGCAATTGTGAGGGGTCACGCCAATTTGCGCAGCTCAAAGAGGACTATGGCGGCGCCCAGGGTGGCGTTTTTGAAAAGGTCTATATAGCTAAAAGAAACAAAAAAAAAATGGGCAGCATATCCACGGAGTGAATGATGGAGAGTGGGGCAAGGCATTCGTCCGTCCATTCGTTCTTGCTTAGATCCGTCCATGCGTCCATACGCCCGTCCGTGCGTGCATCTGTTCGTGCGTCCCACCCCTGCGTTCGTCCATAAATCCGCACCTGCGTCCGTTCATGCGTCCATCCATGCATCTGTCTGCGTGTCCGTTCGTCCATCTATTCAACACTTCAAGTACCACCATCTCGCATCTTTTCATCATATATTCCCCATATAGAAGCACCGCCATCCAGCGGACATTCCCAAGGACTAAACGAGAGGTGGCACACGCACACTTTCTTACGGATTGCGCTTCGGGTCTACTTCCCACGTTTAACCACCTCGAGTTCATGGTATATACTAATTCACTGTATTCATGCCATTGCGGTCCAACGCTCGCTAAACCTTTCTAAAACCAAGGAGGTTACGCCCAGCGAGTATAACGTAGCAACCTCTTCCTGTCTTATAATGCTCAATTTACATGCCAATGGCTGCTAATGGGAAATGAGGGACAGGAGAATTCGGCTTTTACTTTCTTACGGCTTGCGCTTCGTATCTATTTCCCACCTTTGACCACCGAGAGTTCATGGTAAGTACTAGTTGGTTGTATTCATGGCACTGCGGCTCAACGCTCGCTAATCCTTTCTTAAACTAAGGAGGTTACGCCCAGCGAGTATAACATAGCAACCCTTTCTTGTCTTCTGGGCGTTGTTGAACAATAAAAAATTCGCAGCGTGCACGTTAACTAAAAGCCAAATTCTCTTGTCTCTAGTTCCCCCTTAACAGCCATTGGCATGTACATTGAGCGCTATCTTTTATTGTTCAACAACACATAAAATAAATCTCTCACCAGCACCACCTTGGAGGTGAAAATGTTATACTTGTTACACACTACATTGGCTACGCGGGACGAACGGGTGACGTTATAAAGAGCTTCGCCCCTAAAAACTCCCAGACAGTATTCTCGTGAGCAGTCTTCATAGGCTGTGTCATCAGTTACGTCGTTCGCACCGTCGTACCCAAGCACGTGCTGCGATTGGCTGCGTTGTGAGTTAGCTCGTGATGCCAAATGCCACTGAGTGTGATCGCAATGTGAAACTATGCCACGTTGCGGCGTCAATCGACGTTTGCGGGAGCGCATTAGCCGGGGCAGACGCTCACTTTCGGCGACAGTTTCTCCAGCGGCACTTTTGCTTCGGCTACGACGTCTGAGACCGCCTGTGGTTCGGGAACAACTACTATTCATAGCGCACAGCAAAACGCATTTAACCACTCATTACACTTTCCCATGACTATGGTCATGTGAGGCACGATGTGTGCACTGTGGTAAACCCAAGTCGAGCGTATTTCTAACCTGATTAAGAAACACGAACATGTAACCAATAAATGTGAAAGGCTTCACTGTAACGTGACATGAAAGACACTGCTGAACACCGGGGCAGGAAGCTTCTGATTTCTTTGGTTACTCATTTTTACGGAGCCCTTGGGCGGTGTCTTTAGGGGCAAGGCTCCTTACGCCGTGGGTCGTATGACCCGTGTCGTCGTAGTTGTCGTAGTAGCCAGTTATATTGCATTGCATGTTAATAATAATGGTGTGACCACGTATCCACGGAGTGAATGATGATGAGTTGGGTGAAGCTTTCGTCAGTCCGTCCGTGTTTTCCTGCGCCTGTGCATCCGTCCATGCGTCCATTCATTCATGCGTCCGTACATCCGCCCGTCCGTTTCGCCCGACACGTCATCATTTACCTCTTGGATATGCTGTGATTTTTTCATTTTTTAGCCGTAAAGACCGCTAATTAACACTCAGCCACATCTGCCTGCCCGGCCCTCTACTTCAATTAAGGTGGTGCCACCCCCTCCACCGAAAAAAGAAAGTTTGTCTATGCCTCTGGCTATGTGCCTGTGCGTAGGCCTGTATTTTTTTATATAAACATGAATGTTTTTGTAATTAGGGTAAGCCCTTTTCAGAGGGCAGATAATCTCTGCTTTCCCCTCAAAGGTGTCATCACATGAAGGTAATTCAGTAAAACATGAGTTTTCTCTAAACCTTACAAATGCCGATAAGATGTGGCTGCTGAAAGCAGCATTTTGTGCAAAAATTTAGTTTTGATCACGAATGCATAGCTGATATTTACGATGTGTTCTGGTACCCAGCTCTTTTTCAGCATTGTCTTCAGGGCCTCTATGAGTTGCCCTTAAAGGTCCTCCGATGTGATGTAAGATTTTGGTGTCCATATTATATACCATAAATGCAAACCTCTTGGGTCTTCTGCTGCGTCAACGTCGGTCAACGGTACCGTTGTTTCGCGAACCCGTATGCGCTTAGCCTCGAAATGTATTAGCTTTCAAAAGACGCACACAAAGGAAGGTTGAATGTCACCTCCTTCGATGTATCTGGTTAAGGCACTAAGTTGCATTAGAAAAGAGAGGCCGTAATGCCGATACTTTCTCCGTTAACACCGAACATCAAGATGTAAATACAAAAAAGTGTGCAACATGCAACATTCCATTTATTTGCTTGCGTATGCAGGCTGTCATATATTTTTTAGGACCTTCAGTAAACATTCGAATCAGCTTGTCTATACACGCCAATTTCTCGCAAAGACACCCACCTGTGTTTGCACCATGGGATGAATGTCTCCATACTGGAACACGTGAATTCGACGCAAGAAATCGACGTAGTAGGGCCGCAAAATGTACTCCAACGCGTCTAGACAGCGTATCTCCACATGCGGTGGCTGGTTCAGGAAGTGTGTGTACTGATAGTAGACCTTCGCCAATGAAGTGGTTTGCTGGCCGTAGAGCATATGTCGGAGTATCACTCGAAATCGGATCATGTTGTTCAGCGTCACCTTGCTGCGTAGATCCAGAGAACGAAAATGTGAGGCAAAATTGGAGTACGTGCAAGCTAGATGACATTCTTGTCGACATTGTTAAAATTTAGGTAGTGCTACAACTTGCAGAGCAGGAAAAGATGTATTCGGCCCCGTCAAGGCAAGGAGCTGCTGCGTAGCATGTTTTTGTCACCCAATTTTTTTACGTGAGAAGAAAGTTTAGGGATTGCGGGGTGCAGCGCACTGCCTCAAACGTTTCGACTCTGGTGTTTCATAAAAAACACAATAAAATGTGGATGAACATGCATGGTCAACTCCCGTACCCACAAATCTTACTTAAAGATCTTAGAGGTGGGGCAGTTTGGGCTAGTTGGTACATGACATGACGATAGTTATAGCGCGAGAACATAATAACGACAAAGATACAAGCGATTGGGTCCTTCGTGTCCTTCTTGTCTCTTTGTCGTCGTTCTGTTTTCACGCTATAACTATTGTTATCGTTAAAGATATGCTTATGACTTCCACCTTAGCAGTAGTCCACCCTATGACCTACCATAAGGCTTCCTTAAACAACATGGCGGGGGACGAAAACTTTCTGTATTACGTTGATTATGTGGACCGCGAGAAAGAAATATTGAACTGCACAGCGTACGCATACACTTCAGCTCCGCGGCGCGTCCTAAACGCTCGATGGAACCAGGTGGAGTCTTACGACAAGCAGGAATATTTGTGCCACCCCCGCTTCACATACTGTACCGTGAAGAATGTGCTAGCTGTGCTGTTTCTGCAGGAAAATATCCATGGGCGTCGGTTTGCTGTGCCGCGCATCATGCAGCTGCTCATCGCATTATGCTTTTCTAAATTTTTGGTTGGCCGTACACGGATGCACATTGCGTCGGCTGTTCTATCGCGAGCTGCTTCCACGTTTTTCGTTTTCTCTGAAGGCACACGGTGTACGTCTTGGCACTTGTTGACAAAATCCGTCAGGACGTATAGGCTTCGTTTGTGAAGTTCACTTGAGTGCATAGTTCCACATGAAATGCGAATTCGTGAAATATAACGCTGTAATGCTGCTGAAACTAATATATAAGTCTAGTGAAACTTCAAAAAAAGTGAAAAAAAAAAACGGCAAACGCTGAATGAACCACGATAACACCGCCTAACACGGCAAAAACAAATATGACGTTCAAACATCAAACAACAAAAGTGATATGTTGAGCCCACTTGGTCGACAGGAGTTGCGGAAAAGTGGCCAGACAAAAAAAAGTGTATTTCAACGAAAACTGCGGCTGACTATACAAACATTTCTGCTATTTGTTTGGCTGTGTTTGTGCACACTGTTCTTGGTTTTTTGCAATAAAGCTTATTGCTTCTCGAGGTAATGAATTTGTCGCAAAAATTTACCTGCCCTCACAGCCAGAGCCTACACTTGATGAGTTAAGGGCGCCTTTATGAAAGGACGCCTTTTTGACATAAGGGCGCCTTTCATAAGGCGCCCTTATGGCAGGATGAGGAAGCTTTTTGAAACTCTCCTGCTACTTTTTCTTATACTTTTCTCGTCCTTTCGTAAATAGCCTTACCGGGATAAGGTTGGTTCATGAATACGCGTTGGTAACAGGGCCAGTAAGCAACTCCGAGACGAAATGTGCGTACTTTTGCAACTGGATTACGCTGCCGCAAAATTTTGCGTATACGGGTTCTAATGAAGAAGTTGCGGGGGTGGTAACTCCCCTTCCAGCTGGTTTCGAATTTCACACGGCCTCGCCGCAGTTCTGCGCCATAGACGGGGAATAAATGGCTATAGATAAAAGATAAGTAGGGTGATAATATTGCCACCAGCACGTAGTGGGTTGACAGCAAGAGCGGCTCTCAATCTGGAAAAAGAAAGAAGATCGCGTGCTTCTTCTCTGCTTGAGAGCCAGCAACGACTGACGCATCGTCCTAGTGCTAGCTACCTGGTGGTTTAATAAATCCCCCAGTACTTGTGACTCATCGTGACAAACTGGTGGAAGTGCTGGGTAGTCTCACGGATGCTGCAGACCCCCCCAGGAAGCCGCGATACGAGTCCAGTGCCAGTGAATACTCCCGTGCATCGGACCAGCCGCCGAATCAGGGGATTGCCTCCGGAAGCCGACGATACTGCTCCCACCACGTCGACAAACATGACCAGCGCTTCGGTGCAAACATCGGCAACCGGCACGGGAAGCACGACGTCGAACCGCTACACGTTGGAAAGCCCACGCGCACCGGCGACGTTCCATGGCTCGGAGCACGAGGACGTTGAGGACTGGTTGGCGGATTTCGAGCGCGTAGCCACCTTGAATCAGTGGGACGACGCGGCGAAACTGGGTCGTGTCTACTTCTATCTCGAAGACGGGGCACGTACATGGTATCAAAACCGAGAGGAACAGCTGACGACGTGGCCCGAATTCTGTCGTAGACTTCTGCAGACCTATGCCAGTGCTGATCGCCAAGAACGAGCTGAACGAGCTATTCTGGCCCGCGTCCAGCTGCCAAACGAAACTGTGACCACGTTCGTCGAAGACATGACGCGCCTCTTCCGACGGGCTGATTCAAGAATGACGGAGGACAAGAAGTTGCGTCACTTGATGCGCGGTGTCAAGGACCAGCTTTTTGCCGGCCTCGTGCGCAGCCCTCCGAAGACGGTCGCGGAGTTCTTGTCCGAGGCCGTGACAATGGAAAAAATGCTGCAGCAGCGATCCAACCAATACAACAGGCAAGTCAATGGCATGTCTACTGCCGACATTTTCACCGCCACTAGAACCAACAACGACTGTCTACGTGAACTCATCCGTGGTATAATACGTGAAGAGTTAGAAAAGGCTGGTGTAACACCTCATCCTACAGTAAACTCTATTGCAACTGTGATCAAGGATGAGCTGCACCAGGCCCTCCGGGACACCTTGCCTCATGATACAGCTGTGCCAGCTCCTGCTGAATATCGCCGTGAGACAACCTACGCGGAAGCTTTGAAACGCCCTGCTGCATCGCCGCCATTATTCGTCCATCCTGTTCCTACTGTTTCACTACAGTCAGCGCAGCACATACCGTACTACGAAGGCACGTACACGCCACCACCGTTGGCCTTTGTCCCTGGTGCTTCTGTCGCCCATCGTTCAGTGCAACCAATTCAGTACATCGACGATCGGCGCACGTCTCCTCGAAAGTCTGATGTTTGGCGCACACCTGATCGCCGGCCTCTGTGCTTTCACTGTGGAGAAGCTGATCACTTGTACCGACAGTGCCCATATCGCCGTCTTGGGCTTCGCGGCTTCTCTGCGTACTCACCGCCACCCCGTTACGGCCAGAGACCGCGCGACATCGAAAACTACCTCTCCCAGCAGCATGCACCACCATCTGCCGGGCGCCAGTCGCGCTCGCCATCACCGAGGCGATTTTCATCAACGCCCCAGCGGTATTCTACCACACGGTCTCCCAGCCCCCGTCGGGAAAACTAGACCAAGCGACCTCTGGGGGCGGGGTCGCTGAACGTCGAAGCGCTGAAGACCTCCCATTGACGCAGAACTGTACAGAAACCGGTCCGACATCACGTACTGCTGCAAAGGATGGCCGACTTTCACTCGACATAGCAGTGACAATTGATGGTTGTGCAGTTAATGCGTTAGTGGACACCGGCGCAGACTATTCCATACTGAGCGGGAAACTGACAACGCAGCTGAAGAAAGTCATCACGCCGTGGCATAACTCGCAGATTCGGACAGCTGGTGGCCACGTCGTAACTCCACTGGGTGCCTGCACAACTAGAGTACAAATTCAAGGGTACACATTCGTAGCAAGCTGCCTTGTTCTACGCGAATGTTCCCGTGACGTCATTCTGGGGGTTGACTTTCTACAAGAAAATGGAGCTATCATTGATCTGCAAGAGCGCCGCGTCACGTTCTCAGCCCAGCGAGCAATCAACGTGCAGGATGGTGGAAGGCGTGTCGACGTACTACGTATTTCTGAACAGAGTGTGACGCTTCCTCCACGAACAAGTGTTCTAGTCGACGTAACATGCTGTGGTTTGGGCGACGGCGATGTGGTGGCTGAGACAAATTTAGAACACCTCCTGCAGCAAGGCATTTGTGTAGCTAGAAGTGTAATACACCTTCGTGATGGCCGATCTGAATTGCTCGTAACCAACTTCAGCAACGAGCATCGACATCTTTTCCGTGGCACTTCGATAGCGTTTGCCCACGAAGTAGCAAACGTCACCAACTGTCTCACGTCGGAAAGAGTGGATACCGCAGACACGTCACTGAGTAATATTGACATCAATCCTCATCTGTCCACCGTTAACCAGACTGCGCTACGAGCGCTCTTGTTCGAGTTCAGGTCTTGCTTCGCAACTTGCTCAAAGATCCGCCAGACGTCCATCACTCAACACAGGATCATTACGTACGAGGACGCACGTCCGATACACCAGAACCCCTACCGCGTGTCAGCCAAAGAACGTGAAGCGATACGTACGCAAGTCACCGAGATGCTTGACGATGGCGTTATTGAACTATCTAACAGCCCATGGTCATCTCCAGTCGTACTTGTCAAAAAGAAGGACGGGTCGCTACGCTTCTGCGTCGACTACCGGAAGCTTAACAACGTGACGAAAAAGGATGTGTATCCGCTACCACGTATCGACGATTCGCTGGATAGACTTCGTTGTGCCCATTATTTCACTTCTCTCGATCTCAAAAGCGGGTATTGGCAAATTGAGGTAGATCAGCGAGACCGTGAGAAAACAGCCTTTGTGACTCCAGACGGCCTATACCAATTTCGAGTGCTCCCTTTTGGCTTGTGTTCAGCACCGGCAACTTTCCAGCGAATGATGGACACTGTCCTCACAGGGCTCAAATGGCAGACTTGTCTTGTCTACCTTGATGATGTGGTGGTGTTCTCTACCACGTTCGAGCAGCACCTTCACCGCCTGCGCAGCGTGCTGGAGGCTATCCGATCGGCGGACCTCACACTAAAGCCACAGAAGTGCCACTTCGGCTATAAAGAACTAAAATTTCTTGGACATGTAGTTAGCGCCGAAGGAATCCGTCCCGATCCGGACAAGCTTGCCGCTGTTGTCGAATTACCAGCTCCTGTCGATAAGAAAGCCGTCCGGCGCTTCCTTGGTTTGTGCGCCTACTATCGCCGATTCATTCATGGCTTTTCACAGATAGCAGAACCTCTGACTCGTCTCACAAGGGACGACACGTCGTTTGTCTGGGAAAGCGAGCAACAAGCAGCTTTTGATGAGCTGCGACAGCGCATGCAATCAGCGCCCGTTCTCGCTCATTTCGACGATGATGCTGACACGGAGGTCCATACCGACGCTAGTAACATTGGGCTCGGTGCAGTGCTCGTTCAGCGTCAAGAGGACATCGAAAGAGTGATAGCCTACGCCAGCCGCTCTCTATCCCGTGCTGAGGCGAATTATTCCACTACGGAGAAAGAGTGCCTCGCAGTCGTGTGGGCAATCACCAAGTTCCGCCCGTACCTTTATGGTCGTCCCTTCAAGATAGTGACGGACCATCACGCGCTCTGTTGGTTGGCAAGCCTGCGCGACCCTTCAGGTCGGCTAGCACGGTGGAGCTTGCGGCTGCAGGAATTTGATGTCACCATCGTCCATAAGTCCGGCCGTAAGCATGAAGACGCTGACACACTGTCACGCGCACCCCTTCATGTCGTCAGTCAGGAAGCAGAGGAAGACGAAGGCTTTCTGGGCGCCGTTAGTGCATCAGACTTGAGCAAACGACAGCGAGATGATGCAGAGATTCGTCCAATCATTGATCATTTAGAGGGCCAGGGCGCAATCATACCACGTCATTTATCCCGCTCGTTGACGTCGTTCTGCCTGCGAGGCGGTGTGCTGTACAAGAAGAACGCTCGTTCGAACAACCGTGCTTACCTCCTGGTGGTTCCTCGAGACATGCGAGACGACGTCCTCTTCGCTTGCCATGACGAACCCACATCCGGTCATCTGGGCTACTCAAGGACACTTGCCAGAGTGAGCGAGAGGTACTATTGGCCAGGACTTTCAGCAAGCGTAAATAAGTACGTCAAGAGCTGTCGGGAATGTCAGCGCCGAAAGCAACCATCTGTTAAGCCAGCTGGTTTGCTTCAGCCCATTGAAGCACCCTGCACGCCGTTCGACCAAGTCGGCATGGACATTCTCGGGCCATTTCCTATGTCTGTGGACAACAACAAATGGGTGATCGTCGCGACCGACTATTTGACACGCTACGCTGAAACCCAGGCGATCCCACGAGCCACGGCTTCTGAGGTAGCACAATTTTTCATGCGCCACATCGTGTTACGACACGGTGCTCCTTCCAGTATAATAACGGACAGAGGGACGGCATTCACGGCGCAGCTTACGGACGAAGTTTTCAAACTGAGCAACACCAGACACCGAAGGGCAACTGCGTACCACCCGCAAACCAACGGACTTACCGAACGACTGAATAAGACCCTCGCAGACATGATCTCAATGTACATCGACGTACAACACAAAACATGGGACCGGATCTTACCTTACGTGACCTTCGCGTATAATACCGCCGTGCAAGAGACCACACGATTCACGCCATTTCGGCTTCTCTACGGCCGCGAAGTGCAGACCATGCTAGACTCAATGCTACCGTGTCAGGACGAAGACGAGTTTGCAACAGACGCCAAAGAATTCGCAGAGCGTGCTGAGGAAGCCCGGCAACTCGCGCGACTTCACATCGGCCAGCAACAGCAGGCAGACGCACGACGCTATAATACCCGCCACAGAGAAGTGTTTTACAGCCCCGGAGATCAAGTTGGGTGTGGACGCCCGTCCGCCGCCGTGGCCTTAGTGAAAAGTTGCTGAGCCGGTACTTTGGCTCATATAAAGTGTTACGCCGCGTCAGTGACGTGAACTACGAAGTGGTTCCAGACTCAACACCCCATGCACAGAGCAGGACACGGCTGAGGCCGGACGTCGTTCATGTGTTGCGCATGAAACCATTTATTGCGCGTTGTTCGTAACTTTTCCTTTACCGTACAGCGTTCTTTGTGTTTTTGTTTATTTTGTGAACTTACTTTCTCGTTCATTGACGTTTCCTATATTGGCACGCTCTTCAATTTTTACTTTCACTTTATCCGAATTTTCAATTTTTTTTCACGTGCCTATGTAGTAGCATCGCGGTGCTGCTATGTACTTTCCTTTCCTCTTTTTGGTACTTGTTTTTTTTTTCTTTTCGGAAGGGGGGATAATGCCACCAGCACGTAGTGGGTTGACAGCAAGAGCGGCTCTCAATCTGGAAAAAGAAAGAAGATCGCGTGCTTCTTCTCTGCTTGAGAGCCAGCAACGACTGACGCATCGTCCTAGTGCTAGCTACCTGGTGGTTTAATAAATCCCCCAGTACTTGTGACTCATCGTGACAATATATTAGTGAATAATTATGACGTAGCTTTAATTAACGCGTGAATACGAATAGCAGTCTTCTTCTTGATGTGTAACAAGTGACAATCAAAAATAAGAGTGATTTCTAAACGTACCCCGAGAAAGGAAATAGTATCACAAGCATAGAGAGTATTACGACCCATAAATATAGCTGCAGGAGTTAACAAATATTTTTGAGATCGGAAAACCATGAACTGAGTTTTAGAGGGGTTTATAGTTAAGTCATTATCGTTACCACCATAAAAATACATCGATGAATACAGAGTTTAGTTTTGATAATAAAGATCGAATAGTTTTGGCCTTACTATACATAAGAAGCGTGTCCTTTTCCATTATCTCCCTTGAACCTTCGGGCATGCAACAAGGAGGTCATAAACGTTGCGGGAGTCTCTGTTTCTATAAGCATTGCTTTTTGTGCAGTCCCTATTTGAAGCTACCAATGGCTGTTCAGATCTCGCTGCATTTAGAATATCCTGCAACGATGCTAACGACTTCGTCTTCATATTCCGCTACAGCTGTATAGTTCAGTTCTATTCTTTCTGTGGGAATATACTGCTCGTATACTGCCCGCCAATCTCACGCTTACTAGCTGAAAAGTCTTTCCTTGTAGGATGTGACCTTCGCGATGTCAACATTAGAGTAATGAGCATCACCTATGCTTTCCGAATATCTTAACACTCTTCATACGTCGTAGACATAGCTTTCCTTTACGTTGTTCCCGTTAGGAGAACACCGCTGCTGTCTACAGTCTTTGTACCAATCACTAAAAGAAAAATTTGGGCTAGTTGGTGGTTTATGCTTATGACTGTAAAAACAGCGCAGAAATAGAGATAAGGACTCTAGAAGAGACCACGCACGCACTTAAGTCACAACTAAAATTTATTGGAAGGCACACAAACATATCAAGCAGCTCACCTAATCACGTGGCACATCATGGCGTCTGTGCAGTCGAGCAAACATGGTACAAAATTTACCTAATCTAGGCGAAAGGTGACTTGTGCGCAAACACAAAAAAAACCAAAAAAACTTCTAATGGCGAAAAAGTCGCAATAGTACATAGTAGTAGTAGTAGTAATAGACTTTTATTCAGCCACAACTTACAGGCCGAGCATTTTTACCGCCTGTGCGACCAGTCGACGCTGTTCTTCTTCCCCTTCGGTGCCGATCCAGTCGAGCCAGGAGGTGATGGAAAGGGATGGGGGGGGGGGTAACACCGAGATTGCTGAGCAGTTGGGCAGTAAAACAGGCAGTGTGACAAGGTCAGCGTATGGGGAGGGGCAATTAGGACAGCAGGAGTTACACCTATATTTATAAAGGAAAAGACGAGAGGGGGTTGGTTATCAGGCAGTTCATTTGGATGTGCCGTAGAGTTCGAGCCTCGAGCGCAGTGAGTGATGAATGAGGGGGAGGGCAAAGACGCTTGTCGAGCTGGAGCTGGAGATATACCTCCTTGATAGTGTGACACAAGGAGATCTGCCCATTGTTATTCGCGGAGCTCTCACTGTCTTCCGAAGGTGTGGGCCAGGGAATGAACGGTGCCCGGTGCAATATATCGCGGGCAAGCTGATGAGCTAGCTCATTGCCGTTAATACCCGAATGCCCAGGAACCCAGCGGAGGAATACAGTGGAAGGTTGAAGAGCAGAGGCCGCTCACTCGACCTCCTGTTGAAGAGCAGGAGGCAACGTGTTGTTCTGTATGTGACGGATGGCGGAGTGAGAGTCGGAGTAAATCGTGTACTCGGGGAGAGAAGGGAGGGAGGAAAATGACTGCATGGCGTGTACCATGGAAAGGACCTCAAGTGAAAGTATATTTGGCGGGTGTAAGTATGGCCCGCTAGTGTGCGTGTCAGGTGCCGAAAGGTGTGGATGGTAGATAACGTAGCCGCACGAGCCCCGAGGAGCCATGTATGAGGCATCCGTGTAGGCAACTCCCTGTGTAGAGAGAGGAGGAGAATGATGCTGTGCTGCCGCATGACGCCGGCCGGCGTGAAGAACGGGAGACATATTGGATGGGAGGGAAAGGATGCGAAGGTTAGAAGCAGTGGTGCTAGCGACAGAAGGCAAGGTGGGAATGGAAACGGGAATGTGAGGGATACCGGCTTGGGCTAATAGCCATTGGCTTTGACGAGTGAGAGAAAGATGGGCAATCTGAAAGTCGTGGTGCAGAGAAATAAGAGAACGTAATAATTGAAAGTGGCCTGTGGCAAAGAGGTTAGTGGTAGAGGTAGTGACAGGGAGGTTTAGAGCTGCCTTGTAGAGGCCTAATAGAGCTCTTTCGAGTGTGTTGAGTTGTGTTTGGGTAAAATTAACGTAGGGTAAAAAGTACAAGGACTTGTTAAGGGCAAGCGCATGTGCAACCCGGCACGCATGAGCATCGTGGAGCCCCGACTGCCGAGTGAGAACGCGTCGCATGAGGTGGGTCACCGAGTGGCAAGTCCTCACAGCGTGATGTAGGGCCTGCGCGTTTTTTGTCGCGTGCAAACGGAAGCCAAGAACTTTGCATTGCTGAACAGTAAATATGAGAGAGCTAGAAAGATGTAGGGAGATGAGGGTATTGTGGGAGCACTGGTAGGCAGACCGGTTTAGCAAAAGTAGTTAACATTTCTCCGGTACAGCGGACAGGCCAGTAGTAGCGAGAAAGGAAGCGATAAGGTCCAGGCCACGTTGCAAAGTATCCTGCACGTGGCCCGGACATCCAGACGTACACCAAAGAGTGATGTCGTCAGCATAAAAAATATGGTGGAGGTCAGGTATTTGGGACAATTGGGAGGCAAGCAGGGCCATAGCCATATTAAATAGAGTAGGAGATAGTACGGCACCTTGAGGAGTGCCGCGGTTGACGGAGTGTGGGTTAGACAAATGAGTATCAAGTCTAAAGCGAGCCACTCGATTGAAAAGAAATGATCGGTTGTAAGAATACATGCGGGAGCCACATGACAGGGAGGAGAGCTGAGCGAGTATGTGGTCACGACTCACGCTATCGAATGCCTTCCGTACATCGACGGTAACAAGCGCATGAATCTGACTACGAGAAGGTGAAAGAAAAGTATGCTGAAGAATTAGAAACATGTCCTGCGCACAAACGTGGCATTGGAAGCCAATAAGAGAGGAGGGGAAAACTCTTTCGCCTCAATAAAATCAGACAGTCAAGTCAAGGCCATTCGCTCAAGAGTGTTGCCAATGCATGACGTCAAAGAGATAGGGCGAAGGTTAGAGAGAGATGGAGGTTTGCCCGGCTTCGGAATCATGCAAATTAGAGAGGAAGTCCAAGAGCTTAGAAGACAGCCGCTGTTCCATGCTTCGTTGAATGTGTGTAAGAGAAATTCCTTCGCGTTGTCGGGGAGATTGCGTAGTGTAGTATATATTATCTCATCCTCACTGGGTGCCGAGTGGGTAGATTGAGTGGCTAAGGCAGCTTCCAGCTCCCTGAGCGTGAATGGGCGGTCCAGGTCTGGGTTAGCTTCGCCACAGTAATCTGCGTAGGAAGGTGTGAGGGGGTGGGAGATACAGAGATTTTAAATTTTCAAACACATCGGATGGACTCCCTTGAGCGAGAGCTTTAGCTAGGGTGGGAGCAACGGCAGGCTTGGTACCTAAGAGAGACCTAAACAGAGACCATGTAGAGTGGGAGTGCAGTGCGGAGTCAAGCCCATTACACAGCGTGTTCCAACGAGAGTGCTCGAGAGAAGTGCCGTAAGCGATAATTTCAGCCCACAGAGCATCAATTCAGAAGGAAAGTTGGACGTTGTGTGGCGGGGAGCGGAGAGCGCGTTTCAAGCGTTGATTACGTCACCATAAGCGGAGGAAATGAGGATCAGGGTCAGGAATGGGGAGTTGAAAACGAGCGCGGCGACTACAGGATGTCATTGCTGCGGAGATCCGCGACCTCCAGTCGTCGTAACTTTTAAATGAGTCAGACAAAAGGCTATTACGAAATGCTTCCCAGTCAGTGTGAGCGACTCATTGTTTCCGCCTGTTGTGGGAAAAAAGGGTGGTGATGTGTATGAGAAAGTGATCACTGAAAAGATTTTCAGTGGACACCTGCCAGCGAAAAGGAAGGGAACTACGAGAGAACGTGAGATCGGGTATAGTGGAGCGCTGTGAAACAGTGCCTGCTCGAGTAGGGGTGTCAGGAGTATTAAGAAGGGTGAGATGGCGTTCCTGGGTGAGGCAGTGTAGAAGGCGACCTGGTTTCAGTGTTTGGGGGTAACCCCAGAGCCTATGAGGAGAATGAAAGTCACCCCCAAGGATGATATGGGTGGTCGATGGAAGGGAGTGCAGGAATTTGCTAAGAGCACTAAACAAAGAGGATTGACAGGGGGGTTGTAAAAGGACATCAGAGCGAGAGAAATACGGGTAGATGGTTGGTAATAGACTACACCAACTAAATGTTTCAAAAGGGGGGAGGGTACGTGTAGTGGTTCAACGAGAACGTCAGTGCGTACATAAGTGGACGCAAGTGGCGTTCCCGTCGTAGCGTGATATGAATGGTAGCCCGGGACGGCAAGGGCCGCCCAAGTCTCCTGTATAAGGAGAAAATAGGGTAATGTTTGGTGGGTGAGAAGATATTTGTGGAAAGGGGTCCTATTATGACGAAATTTGCGGCAGTTCCACTGCAAAATATCGAGGTCCTTTTCACGCGCCATCTAAGTCTTTGAAGTAGAGGAAGCGCCTACGCGTGCGCGTTCCTTCTTTTTTTGCCGGGGGAAGCGACTCTTGCAGGGAGTTAAGCATATAGGTGAAAGATTCCAGTTACTTGGATTGGGCTTCGAGGGCCGTAAGAATCCGGACAATTGAATTTTCCAGCTGGACCAAACGAGGGGGATGCGCAGTGGTGGTGGTTTCGACCATGTCGGCCAATTTCGGTTACATGGGAGCTGGAGGTCGGCGCGGTGAGTGTGGTGAGTTGCTTATTTAGCTCCGTGAGTTGAGAGGTAAGAGAGGATGTGGTAGTTGTGAGTGTCCGCGTCAGTGCGAGTATTTTCTGTTGTAGCTCATCCGAGACGCGTTGCTCGCGCTGGTTGCGCTCCAACATAGCCAGTTGCAGATCGAAGGAGCGGCTCTCGTTACTTAAACATGGTGAAGGTGTGTTTGATGAAAAAGTGCACATGGGAGGTGTTCCCTTAACCTTAGCGGCGTATGAGCCCGCGGGGATGTTGCGGGAGGTGATAGGAATTCATGCGCTGAAGAGGAGGGCGGCGAAGGCTGAGTGGCTCGGCGCATGGCTGTGCGACGGAGAAAAGCTGCTTTGGCGCAGTCGCGTTGCTTATCTAGAAGGTAGGGGCAGGTGCAGTCGAGAGATGAGTGGGTGTTGACTTGGCAATGGATGCACCAAGGTTGGGCGCAAACGTGAGCATCGGGATCTGCTGGTAGAGGAAACGCACAGCGGCGGCACTTGGCCGGAACGCTGTGTTGGGGGCATTGATGAGCACGGTGCCCTATAGCAAGGCACCGAGTGCAAGTAGGGGGCTTAGGTTTATGTGGACGGCATCTGAAAGAGACGCGTTTGAAGTACACAAAGCGAGGGATGATGGTTCCAGCAAGCGTTATGAGGACGGATTCAGTGGAGCCCATCACACGTGCAGCGAGTATGTCTGAAGTAAAGGATTCGAAGTCATGCAAGAGCTAAGATGATGTGAAGGGACCCCCGACGTTGTGTATGACGCCGAGGCATGATATGGGAGGAATGGGGGCATAGAGCGTAATGGTGATCGGCTTATCATTAAGTTCCAGACTAGTGAGGGAGAGTAGGAGGTGGGCAGTGAGAGGCGAGTGCGTTTTCAGAAACACATGGCTCTGAGCAGGTTTGGCTTGAAGGGTGACCTCCGCACTGGTCTTGGGAGAAAGATTTGCAGCGGCAATGATGGTAGAAATCAGGTCATAGAGAGGCAGTTTCGGCGTGAGTGTTCCGGGTGGAAGTTGGATTCCGACAGTGATGAGCTCGGAGCGGGGGCGGGCGGTCGAGGCAGGTTTTCGATTGGCACTAACGGTGTTCCATCTGCCTTCAGGGGATGGCGTATCGTCTTCGTTGACCTGCGATGGCGTGAAGTCCATTTCCCGTCGATAAGTCGTCAGCTGAAGTGATGGAAGGCAAAACTTCAGTGATAGGAAGGAACGATGCTCGTCGAAACGCGCTTGTGGACAGACTCGGAATTTCCAATGGGTAGGCCAGACGCAGATAAGCTGGGGAGACCAGCAGGCGTGGTTGATTGCAACGCCAACGCTGCATTACTGCTCTCGGGCTCTGGCGTTCGCTTGGCTATCAAGCTGGGAGTAACAGATACGCCACCAGCGTTGCACGTTGCTGGACCGTGCGCTGCTGTTGAGGAACGCTGCCTGTTGCTGTAATTGTTGTCGGTGCGGGGCTGGTGACATTGAAAGATGTTGTCAGCTGAGGCACGGCTGTATCAGCGGTACGACCGGAAGAGGCTTGGCTTACCGACAGGGTGTCAGTTGTCGTTGGTGTCGAGTGCTGGGCGGGACGCTGCATCGTGAAGGTGCAGGCGCGGCACGTTAGGATTAGCGCGGCGCCACGCCGCTTTGTACTTTTGAAGGGGCCTGGTGGGCCAGCCTAGGGTCGGGCCGGGGCCCAGATGGTGTCCGCGTGTCGCGGAAGTCTTCTAGAAGGAATAGTGAGCTTGTCGAGACACGGGCGAGGCCCGGTGACGGGCCAAGAACACGTGAAAGCGGAGCACTGTATGCGGCCAGCCAAACGAAACGGCGCCACCTGGCGGTCCTATAGTACATAAATATAACATAATAATAATAATAATAATAATAATAATAATAATAATAATAATAATAATAATAATAATAATAATAATAATAATAATAATATAATCACTTTAACATGGCAGCGCTGAACCGAGGTATAAAACTTCCTTTTTATTAAGGGCCACAGACAGTTTACTCACGCACCTTTCCCCTCCCTTTCGATGTAACATGCCTCCCTCACCTCACTATGCATTTGTCCCGACGGCCAAACAAACAATAAATTCCAGTTGGTATATATCCGATAAATTTTAGTGGTGAGTTAAGCGCCCGCGTCGTCTCTCCTTCAGTCCTTATACCTCTATTTTCGCACTGTATTTACATCCCAACTTTGCACCAACCAAGATTTTTACATCCGAGTACGATGCGAAACCAAGAGTGAAGTCATCTTCGCCGTGTATAGGACAAAGACCTTTTCCGTCCGCGCATGGGTTTTCTGTTCCAAAGCGCGCATGCTGAAACCTTAGTGTGTGCTGCAAAACTGATCGTCACGTCGCCATGAGGCTAACTTCTCCTTCTGTGACTTGCTACGCTCATTTATCACATTTTCTACCCTAACCTCGCCTCTTCATACAGTTTGCGAGCACTCAAGGACCACCGTGTCGTCCACACCCTAGTCAAATATATCGCTGTAAAACATTCATATGCATACTTACGAAGTCTCGTTGATTAAGGTTTCGAGGCCATCGCAGTACTGAAAATCAATGCAAATTATTTTCCCCTTGCAACCAAAGTCACCAGTTAACGTAGATCCAATCAGCTGGAATGAGAAAAATAAACTCAGTTAATGACCCGGTATTGAGCCAAAAACGATAAATTTTGGTTATTCTCAAGTAAGCGCAATAAAGATATTTCCAACAGATGCCATGAAAGAGGCAAACATTAAGCATGCTGTGCAAGGCATTGTTAGCTGATGCGGTTATGACAATTCTGATAAGTTTGCAACGAATCGATATCATTCCCCGATTTTCGAAATAGTTTGGATGTCTAATATTCCAAGTTGAAAGAAACATCAGGTATCATAATGCATGTCGGCTGACTTCCCGAGGATATGACTGCCATAATTATTACTTACTATAAAAAGCAACACTGAATAAACGGGCTTAAAAGTACACGTCAGAGGGTTTCAGTTTAAGGCCACCGTAGTGTCCTTCTTAGCGCAGTGAAGTGAATTCGCAATGAAGGTCATTTAAAATATTAACGAGTGTTGGCGTTTAACATTCCGGGCAAAAGAAAGATGATTATGGGAGACGCCATAGTGAATAGCTTTGGTAATTTTGACTAATTAGGGTTCATTACGTGTATTTATTCTGTGCACACGGGCCTCGAGCATTTCCACCTCCAGTGCCTTTGTTTAAGATGAACGCTGGAGATAGCCTTACCAAATAACTATTCAGAACTTAAAGAAATACCTTCGCCGAATGTTGTCACGCTGTGACGCTGTGGTCACACTGAAAATAGGGAGCCTACATGAATGGCCGTTCATGTAGGCTCCCTAACTGAAAAAGATGGCAGTAGTTCAGCAAATGACAAAGCTCTTTAATACGAGAACTTTAGCCCGCGAAATCGACAGTTAAAGTATACAAGCCAGACTACACAAGGCTCCTTTAGCATTCCCCTGCAAGACGATGTGAATACGAAAACCGTCTTGTCGTTTTTTTGTCACTCAACAGTTCTTCGATAGTTGATAGATTCTCGATAGACATCAATCTTGGACTGGCGCCACCTGAAGACTAATACATTTTCAAACCTCCATAAGCTTCACATGGTGTACCCGGCAAGATATCGCAATGCATGCCCATGGTGCGGAAATACTCCTACACTAACACATATAACGCACAGCTGTCCAGATTGACCTATTACAATCGATATAGGACATACGCGCTCAATACATAAGTAGTCGTGGGAGGCGCAACTCGCTGAGCAGACCCAGGGAAGCAAGCTAGCGACCCTGGGTAGGCCCGCCGAGCCGCTTTACGCCAGAACACAGTGAGCTCAGTGCTTGCTGTCATATTGAAAAGCGCGTGGCGCCGTCTGTTGCAAGCGCGGCGAAGCAACACACTCAACTTCCAGGAGAGCAGACGCTCTGCAAATCAAACGCGAAACTTCACAACTCGAGTAAGGCTGTGGGCATGTTTCGCGCTGTTCTTGTGCTGTACTTATATGCCGATTTCGCGTGAAACATCGAGGAGACACTCCTCGACAGTCCGGAATGTCTGCAGCACGTGCATTGCAGACTACGGAAGCAGCTTCATTAGGTACGTAGCGATTGAAAGAAACGCGAACAGCGGAAATCGTTGCTTTCGACTAAGTCGAACGGCGGCGGGCGTTGGCTGTGACAAGGCAGAATTTGAGCTGTAAGCCGGCGTCAACATATATCGCTAGAATCTGGTTCCAACTTACGCTCATGCACTGCATGTATATTATTTACCAGTCGTGTCAGGCACTGGGTACACACACGCGCTGCTAAAGTGCCAGCCATAACAAGGTAATAAAATGCTACGGTGACGCTGGCCGAAAGCACATGTAGATTCGCCTAGTGACAGTCAAGGAATGTCGCAGTTCGACCGAGTCGAAAGTCATGCTTTCCGCGCCGTTCACGCGTCACGATAAAAGGCTGTTGCAGTTGTACTATAACATGCGCGGTACGTGCATCCACGCGTGAGACGCAATACGTAAATCCTATTATGGACATGCGGTCTTTGAAAGAGTACGCCAATAGTTTTGAGCCTCATACTACAGGTCTAGTACACGCAAATTGCTGCTGTAAAGTGAAACAGCTGGAGTCGCACTTGAATAAACGCAAAAAAGTATTTTTACTCGTATACGTCACTGGGCTTGTAGTTTTTCCGGCTGATTGAGATTATATCGTAATGCTGTGGAGCTCAGCGTTTTTCGTTGTGGACGGAAATCTGTGCAGTCGTAAAACATCGCACCGGCACGATTCCCGCAATGTGCTGTCGACCTTCACAGGCAGTGCTCAGCAATCTCTTCTTGCTTTGGATGTTGTCGCATCAGATGACAGCGCAGCGGTAACCAGGTGACTTTTTACAATCGGGCGCTGCGTGAACAGGTGCTTTTTTCGCATTTAGACTCCCAGAGCCACTGCATTCCATGCTAGCGAGGCGCGCCTTGGCAGTTGCAACAAATTATGGCGTCTCTGGGAGCGAGGGTATACTGCCGAAGGCACTTGGTTGTGAGTTAGGCGTGCTCTTGTCTATAGCCAGTGGAGCCTCAGAAGAAGAGCCCCACCCGCGATGAAGAACTTTTTTTGTTTCAATAAATGTTGTCTATCTCTCCCCTCCTCTCCTTCGAAAACTTTTTGCGACTAATATGACTTCACCAGGCCTGCAAGATTGGAGAGGAGAGCAGATTCCGTGGACCTCGCCTGGTCTCGCTCTGTCTCCTTGATCAGCCCACCCGTGAGCAATAACAACAACGTCATCTGATGACGTAGCCTTGAAGTGACGTTATTTGTCGTCATGAAGCCGTCATGATGACCTAATGACGACAGCACTTGCTGTGGAAACAAGTTACGTCATACGGATGGTATAAGGTACGTCCTCACGTACTGATTTTTTTGCACCACTCGGGTCGACGCCACCGACTGGGGATGTCAATGATACCGCCGACCTTTTATTTTGGAAGGTGAATGCCTCAGACCATCCATTTGTCCAAGCCCTGGAACGTTGCCAGGTGCGGCCTCTTCCCCTCACACACTCGCAGCTATTACGCGATAATGCAGCGGCGCATAGCAACTGCTAGGTCGTATTTGTGCGCTCTCCTCGTTACACTCTTTCGGCATCACATGATGGCAGGGGGGCGGCATCTCAACATCCGTTCATTCGTTTCTGCCCTCTTCCCGGCGGCCGGACGCGCTTGTTGCTACGACGGAGGCTTTCGCCAAACTCACCTTTGAATTCAAAAAGAGTTTCCATTTTCGCGTTTTATCAAGCATCTAAGGCGTTCTCCTTAACGCACGCTGTACACGGACAGTGGCGGTCACAGTTGTCGGCCATCGTCAGTGATCTGATAGTCGTCCGAACACAGAGAGAGAGAGAGAATTTATTTACAGAAAGGTAGAGAGGTGGGTTTGAGCTATAGTTTGCTCTGGCCTGCTACTCTACACAGGGGAAAGCTGACTGGGGAGTGAAAGAGTGATGAATGACGATGGTAAGGTAGAGAGATGATATGTCCTTATTAGGCTGGGTAACTCTACAGACGTGCATCCAGTCCAGTGGCTTCTAAGAAAGCGATGACGGCTCGTATAACCACATGTGTTCTGCTGGCGTCAGGCCAAGGACCTAACACAACCTCATCGGTTAACGGTCGACTAATATATCGGCCAATCGAAGATATCAGTTGCTGACGTTCGCTTGCATATGCTGGACGGTCGCAAAATATATGTTCGAGCGTTTTGGGGTTCGAGCGTTTCTGGCAACCGACAGTGACCACAATTGGGGCCTGTGTCATTACTGCCAATCAAGTGGGTGTAACGTCTCCTGTAAGCCACGCCGAGGCAAATGCGGTGAATAATGCATGAGATGCTTCGCTTTAACTTGTGAGGCATACGGAACTTCATTTCCGGGTTCCATTTGTGCAGCCGCTTGTGCTGGTGTTCTGGTTTCTGCCAGTGCTCTAAGATGGAGTTGCGCATTACGCGTCGAAGTAGGTTGTTAGTGTCCTGTCGAGAAAATGCGATGCACACTTCCGGGGCACTATTTAAAGCTCTCTTAGCTTCAGCGTCCGCCACTTCATTGCGCATTATGCCACAATGAGCAGGTATCGATTGAAATATTACATCATGTCCATTTTTCGTAGCAATGTCAAGAAGCTCTGCTATTTCAATCGATAAAGTATGACATTGTTACGGGTAACTTATTTAATAAATTAAATACGATGCACTGTGCTCGGCTAACAAGATGGCGACAGTTCATAAACAACCAGCCACCAACGTCGTCTTTCTCTTTCTTCCAGACAGGCTGTGCTGGCTGTTGCGTATCGTTACCCCCCGGTGGTAGAAGCACCGTCTCGGTGCTTGAGCGACTCGGATGCGGTAGAAGGAGGGTGATAGGGCTTGAGTCGAGCTATGTGCACGATGTCACTCGAAGGTGACGATGATGACGTTGAATCGGCTGGAACGATCTCGTATGTAACGTCAGTCACCTGGCGAACGACGCGGTATGGTCCAGTGTAACGTGACAGCAGTTTTTCAGAAAGCCCTACACGCCGAGTGGGGGACCAGAAGAGGACAAGGGAACCCGGTAAAAAGTGCACGTTTCGATGATGGGAATCGTAGAGTTGTCTTTGGCGCTCCTGTGAAGCCTGCAGGTGGCTGCGGGCGAGTTGGCGTGCGTGGTCGGCTCGCGCGATGGCTTCGCCGACATACTCAGTGACCGAGGACAGCAAGGTGTCAAATGGTAGGGCGGGTTCTCGGCCGTATAGAAGATGGAATGGTGAATAGCCGGCAGTGTCGTGACGTGACGAATTATATGCGAACGTCACAAATGGCAAATGAACGTCCCAGTCCCGGTGGTCGGCCGCTACGTATTTAGAAAGCATGTCGGTTATGGTGCGGTTGAGGCGCTCCGTAAGACCGTTCGTTTGCGGATGGTACGAAGTGGCAAACTTGTGCTTGGCAGCGCAAGAGCGCAGGATTTCATCAACTACAGCTGATAGGGAGGTGCGGCCCCGGTCAGTGAGAAGTTGGCGTGGAGCTCCGTGTACTAAAATAATATCATATACCAGAAAGTCCGCCACATCGGTTGCGCAACTCGTCGGAAGTGCTCGTGTGATAGCGTACCGTGTCGCATAGTCAATGGCGACAGCGATCCATTTGTTGCCTGAGCTGGAGATCAGGAATGGGCCAAGCAGGTCGAGGCCAACTCGAAAAAAAAGGTTCGATGGGAATGTCGATCGGCTGAAGGAATCCAGCTGGTAGGGAAGATGGCTTTTTGCGGCGCTGGCAGGGTTCACAAGCGGCGACGTAGCGTCGAACAGAGCGGGCGAGACCAGGCCAAAAGAAACGACGACGTACACGGTCGTATGTGTGAGAAACGCCCAATTGGCCCGCCAAAGGAGCGTCATGAAGTTGGTTGAGAACAGTCGCACGAAGATGTGCTGGTATGACGGGGAGCAAGTCATGGCCATATGGATCGAGGTTACGGCGATACAGGATGCCGTCTTTTACCAGGAACATTTGTAGAGATGCGTCGCGAGGCCTTGACTCAAGTTTGCCAATGATGGTTCGCAGGGAAGCATACAGGCGTTGTTCGTGCCCAAGGTTGAGTAGCTGCGTCACAGACAGGTCTGGAAAGGTGTCAGTATGGGCAGCCTCTTCCACGGGGTAGCGTGATAAGCAATCAGCATCTTGGTGTGACCGCCCTGTTTTGTACGTTACGGTGAACGTGTATTCTTGTAATCGTAGGGACCAACGAGCGAGGCATCCTGTGGGATCCTTGAGTGAGGCCAGCCAGCAGAGCGCGTGATGGTCGGTGACTACCCGGAATGGACGCCCGTATAAGTATGGGCGAAACATGGCGACTGCCCACACGAGAGCGAGACACTCACGTTCCGTGATTGAATAGTTGCGCTCGACTGTAGATAGCAGGTGGCTTGCATATGCTATAACATGGTCATGTCCGCGTTGATGTTGCATTAGCATTGCCCCGATGCCATGCCCACTAGCATCAGTGCGAACCTCGGATGGAGCTGATGGATCGAAATGGGCTAAAATCGGCGGTGTTGTAAGGAGCGTCGTGAGCTGGGAAAACGAGGAGGCGTAATCAGCGCCCCAGAAAAACGGGGTGTCCTTCTTCAGGAGGTTTGTGAGTGGGCGTGCAATGATGGCGAAGTCCTTAACAAACCGTCTAAAGTAGGAGCATAAGCCCACAAAACTGCGAACGTCCTTTGTTGACTTCGGAACAGGAAAGTCCGTGACGGCTCGAATTTTCTCGGGATCCGGGTGGACTCCTGCGGCATTGACGATGTGGCCAAGTACGGTTATTTGACGACGAGCAAAGTGGCATTTCGACGAGTTCAGTTGAAGACTCGCTCGACGAAAAACTTCAAGAATCGTCGATAAACGCTCGAGATGGGAGTCGAATGTGGGCGAGAAAACGATAACGTCGTCTAAATAACATAAGCAGGTTGACCATTTAAACCCTTGGAGCAACGAGTCCATCATTCTTTCGAATGTGGCCGGCGCATTACAGAGACCAAAGGGCATAACTTTGAAGTGATAAAGCCCGTCAGGAGTGACGAATGCGGTCTTCTCACGGTCCATCTCATCCACAGCGACCTGCCAATAGCCAGATCGAAGCTCGATAGTGGAAAAATACGTAGCACCGTCAAGGCAGTCTAAGGCATCGTCGATTCTAGGCAACGGATAAACATCTTTCTTCGTAATTTTGTTGAGATGCCTATAATCTACACAAAAGCGCCATGTTCCATCCATCTTTCTGATCAGGACGACAGGAGAAGCCCAGGGGCTACAAGAGGGTTATATTATGTCTTTTGCAAGCATCTTTTCGACTTCCTGTTGTATGACTGTGCGCTCGGACGCGGAAACACGGTATGGACGTCGGTGAATGGGACTCGCGTCACCGGTATTGATGCGATCAATAACAACACTCGTTCGGCTTAAAGCCGTGCTGGCGAAGTCGAAAATGTCACTATAGGACTCCAGGACGTGACGAAGGGCTTCCGCTTGATCAGGAGCGAGGTCTGATGGTACCATGTGGTCAACATCGACGCCCGATGAACGTGTTAGAGTTGGTTCATTGTCTGAGGTGCAGCAATCATCCACTCTGAAGGGTTCAACCGTATGGTCTTGTAGAGCAGTAATTTCGGCCAGGGAGATACCTTGTGGAAGAATTTGGGGGGCAGTGAGGGCAAAATTGACAATGGGAAGGCATGTGCTGTTTCCAACGATTGTCAAAATGGTGTGCGGAACAGCGACGCCATGCGTAAGCATCACGGCATGAATTGGTGCCACCATGTAATCGCCGTCAGGTACAGGTGGTGTAGAGAAGAGGTCGATATGTGTGACACAGTTAGGTGGAAGGCGTGCGAAATCAATGCAGCAAAGGCGACTTTGGGGTGGGTTGGTGAGATCAGAAAGTAGAGGCATTTCAAGGTCAAGACAGCCGGCTGAACAATCTATAAGGGCCGAGTGAGCGATTAGAAAATCCATGCCTAGATTTCCTTCATGAGGACAATTTTCTATAACGGTGAAAAGAACAGCAGTGCTTCTATCGGCGATAGTCACACGGGCAGAGCACATGCCAATAATCGCGGCAGTTCTCCCGTCGGCGACTCGAACGGCTCGGTTCAAGGCGGGTGTGACAACTTTCTTTAGGCGGCGACGAAGAGCAGCACTCATTATGGACACATGCGCGCCAGTATCGATCAATGCGCGCACAGGTACATTGTCTAAAGTAACGTTCAACAGATTCCGGGTGGTCGGTGATGTTACACTAGGATTTCTTGCAGAGGTCGTCGTCAATGCAGCTTCACCTCCAAAAGCTGCACTGCCTAGTTTTCCGGTCGGGGGCGCTGCGAATAGGTCGGAGAGGCAGGACGGCGTTGTGGGGGCGAACGAGATTTACGGCGAGCAGGGGATGGTGAGCGGTCGTAGCGAGGTCTCGCCAGAGGTGCGGCAGAATCACAGGATGTGGTCGGCATAGGGGAACCAAAATCAAATGTCGATGACGACTGGTGGTCAGAAGTGGCTTGGGTAAGAGGCCCATAGCGTGCCGGCGGAGCCCAGTGATTGCGGCAGTGGCGAGCAATATGACCGACACGTCGGCAGTTGAAGCATATGGGCTTGTCGTCCAGTGTACGCCATTCGGACGAATTGCGCTGTCGAGAGTAGTTGGACCCAAATCGAGGAGCGGATGGACGACGATAAAAAGGCTCGGCAGAGTAGACTGGTGGAATGGGGTGTAGGCCGACGTTCGATAATTCTTGACGAACGACGGCTTGTATCAGTGAGATAGTGGTCGGTGAAGGATCAGGCGTTGGAAATGGAGTAGCTACTGGTTGGGCTGCCTCGACCTCATGACGAATGATGCGGGTGAGGTTGTCACATCGGGGAACTGGGCGGACGGAGTCATCACAAGAGGAAGTAGCAGCTGTGTTCGGCAGGCGCGTGATGCCGTGGGTGACGCGGTGGGCTTTAGCCTGTTCTAGACGGCGGCACTCTGTCAGGATCGTGTCGATTCTCGTGACATTATTAAAAACCAGCAGGTTGAAGGCATCGTCAGCAATCCCTTTGAGGACATGGTTAACTTTTTCTTCTTCTGACATGCGCTGGTCGACCTTGCTACAAAGCGCCAAGACGTCAAGAATGTATGAGACGTACGATTCAGTAGACGTCTGGGCGCGAGTGGCGAGAGTCTTCTTGGCAGCGAGCTGACGACCAGATGAATCGCCGAAAAGATCACGGATCTTCGATTTGGAAAGATCCCAGCTTGTGATTTCGGCTTCGTTGGTTTCGAACCATGTCCGCGTCGTGCCGTCGAGGTATAACACAACATTGGCGAGCATGAGCGTGGGATCCCAGCGGTGGGTAGCACTGACTCGCTCGTACCGGTGCAGCCAGGAGTCAACGTCGATGGTGCCGTCAGCGGAGAAAGTTCCAGGATCCCGCAGGGGTGGCAGGGTGACGTAGGTTGTCGACTCGGATCGAGAGACTGGCGGGGATGAGGCACTGGCAGTTGAAGTAGCCGAAGAGTCCCCGGTGTTGCGACCGCTGCGCGTCTCCATCGAGGTATGGGAGTCGTCCGCCTCCACCAATAATGTTACGGGTAACTTATTTAATAAATTAAATACGATGCACTGTGCTCGGCGAACAAGATGGCGACAGTTCATAAACAACCAGCCACCAACGTCGTCTTTCTCTTTCTTCCAGACAGGCTGTGCCGGCTGTTGCGTATCAATATGGACCTTGTCTCATGAAGCCATCGATGGTTTGAAGAGCAGCTTTGGCATCGCACAGTATCGTCCATTTACGAGCGCGTTCTGTCGACATGAAACGTAATGCCTCCCGAATAGCGACAAGTTCCACGGCTGTTGATGTGGTCTTGTGATCTATCTTGAAACGTCGGGCTATCTACATCTGCGGGATGACAAAGGCTGCG
This sequence comes from Rhipicephalus microplus, assembly GCF_013339725.1. NCBI lineage: Eukaryota > Metazoa > Arthropoda > Arachnida > Ixodida > Ixodidae > Rhipicephalus > Rhipicephalus microplus. Next base: position 58,876,249 of record NC_051173.1, on the reverse strand, counting down.
GCGGAGGTACGCGACGTGGTAAATCCATCAGTATATACGTGTGCCCCACCATCGTACATAGTATAAATGTGCAGCAGTGTAAGTTACTTTAGGCCGATCGATGATACAAGGGACTTTTTCATAATCCCAGGAATCTGAAGTATGACAAGTGGTCTAGGCAGGAGCCACGGAGGTGTCTCAGGAACACGTGGGGGAGAGAATCTTGGCGGTATGATGTTCTCAAGCCGCGTTATAGCTCTTGAATAACTGCAGTCTCGGTGGCTGGCAGGGATCGCTGATAGAGGATGTTGCCTGTGTCGAGTCAACAGGCGAAGGTGGACTCGAAGAGGCTCGCAGAGCACATATACTTTCATTGGACAAGCCCGAGTTTCGGCGAGAGTTCCCTTGGTTGATGTGCATTGAGGTAAGCCCAAACATGTGCGCAACCCTTGATCTTGGATGTTTTCTAGCGTGCTCGTACAAGTGGGTTTCGTGCTTGAAAGCACGGGCATGCTGTATCGTAAGTACCCTACGAATAAAGTTTGGTACAGTTGCAGGAGAGCTGCCTCCGAAGGGCCCCATCTTGCTCCGGGCATGACCCGAAGAACGTGGACAAAACTCTTGAGCTTTGACTTCAAGGCTGTGACGTGTTTTGACCACGATAGATTCCGGTCGAGGATAACACCGAGGAATTTGTGTTGCACAACAGCAGGAATTTCTGTTCCATTCGCAGTTAGTGGGTATCTTGTCATTTGTTTTCGTGTAAATGCAAGCACTGCGCATTTTTCAGTTAACAGTGTGAGACCCTGGTGACGTAGGTACCTTGCTGTGATGGTCACTGCACGTTGTAGTCGAGCACGCAGTTAGGGGCGCGTAGCTCCAGAAGCCCACATGCAGATGTCATCCGCATATGTGCTCACCTTCACCGTGTCAGGAAGTTGAGTAGCAAGTCCAATCAAGGTGATGTTAAAAAGTGTCGGACTGAGAACACTCCCTTGGGGAACACCACGGTGAATGTTATAATGGTCTGTATCTCCATCGCTTGTTGACATATATACGGTACGGTCGCTAAGGTAGCTCACGATCCATGCATACAGTCGTCCGCCGATTTCTAGATCCTCAAGCGCATCAAGGATGGCATAATGTAAGACATTGTTGTAGGCGCCTTTAATGTCCAGAAAAACAGCAGCCACTTAACTGCCTCGACATCTTTCCTGTTCAACATCGGAGACCAAGCTGATGACCCCGTAAATGGCTGATCGGCCTCTCCTAAATCCATTAATGAACACAGGAAAGCGATTATTGCTCTCTAAGAGCCACTATAATCTCGACAATACCATCCTTTCCATGACTTTGCCAACGCAGCTGCCTAAAGCGATCGGCCAGTAAGATGAAAGCTCATTAGAGCACTTCCCCGGTTTAAGTAGTGCGATTACACCGCTGCACTTCCACTTATCTGGAACATTTCCTGACTCCCAGGAGGTGTTGTAGTAAGATAACAGGATCTGTCGTGCTTCTGTATCAAGATGGCGAAATGCAGCGTACGTAATTCCGTCCGGTACGGGTGCCGATGAGCGCCGGGAAGGTGAAATTGCTGCGTCCAGTCCCTGCGTTGTAAAAGGCACTTCGAGGCGTTCGTCGAAGTACGGCGGCACAGTGGTGGTAAGAGTTTGGGTGACAGTGTCAGCGGTGGAAACGACAAGGCTGCAGTAGTCCTCGGCTACCACTAATTCACTCCGACCCTGATATAGAGCCACCGCACGGAATGGCCAAATTTATTGTGGAGAAGATTGTCAACTTCGTACTATCCGCCAGATTTTAGAGGGAGGCTGTCTTGGGTCCAAATAACCGCAGAACGACCTCCATCGTTTCCTGTCCAACTTGTCGAGATGCCGAAGAACGTGTCGTTGAGCTTGATGACAGGCTGAGAGGTCTGACGGTGATTTTGTTCTTCTGTATCACCGTTCTGCGCGGTGACGGATAGCACGAAGGGCCTCGTATTGTGAGTCGATAGCTGATCGTTGCAGCGGAATGGTAACTTGTCTTGTTGTGTCACGCAGGGACGAAGAAATGATGTCTTCTACTTCGAATGGTGTAGTAGTGCGCTGACAGCTGGTTTTAACAGATGACTTGAAGAGACCCCAGTCTGTCTGATGAACACAGCGTGTGGCTGAACGGCGGTAGCACCCAACCTGAACATATGTAGGCAAGTAATCACTACCGTGAGTCTCTATATCCGTGGACCAAGCTGCAGAAGACAGGAGACTCCTAGGTACAAATGCAATGTCGAGGCAGCTGCTGTATGAAGTACCCCGTATGAAAGTGGGCGATCCGTCGTTCAGCACCCTTAGTCCAAAATTACACACGAAGTCGCACAAATCTCTGCCACGGCTGTTTATTACAGTGCTACCCCAGAGGGAATGATGAGCGTTGAAATCTCCAATGACAATGTGGGGGCCTCTGAGCAGCCTGAAGCACAGACCTAAGGTGAGAGCAGTCTATCTTCGCACTTGGATGAATATATCGTCCGATAACTGACAACGTGAGCCTCTTATACTTTATAGTCAAGCAAACGTACTCATTCGTTGTATGTGACAGAATTTCATGTCGTACGTACGTCATATCGCAGCGTACACAAACTAGCACCTTGCTTGCACGGTGATCACTGCGAGACCAAGGCAGGACGTACCCAGACAAACGTAATGTAGCATCCATGTTTGGTTCGCAGATGACAATAACTGGGAACTGGTATTTCAATACCCGCTGTCTGAAATCAGAGAGAACGCCACGTAAACCATGAGCATTCCGCTGCATAACAAGCGTCTGCTCCATGCGATCTTCGAACATCGAGGCCATGTTCGCTTACTGAAGAACAACAAGAAGTGGCTCCAGCACCTCAAGTAACTAGACAGCAGCTTTAGCCGCCGGAGTGTTTAGACCACTGAGGATCTTGCGCATTGAACCCATCAAATTTGTAAGCATACTCTTGATGTCATTATTATCTATCTTGTCGTCCTGCTCGCTGCATTCAGCAGCATTATGCGGGAAGGCGTACACGTGGGTCTTGATGGTAAAGAAGGCCACTCCGAAGTATTACGGGCCGGTGGCTGGTTGGCTCGTCCATTCGTCGGCTGTAAAAGTACGGAAGCACAGACATCTTCATTTCCGGCCGGTAAAAGCAAACGACGAGAAGGTGAAGCCTGGACATTTAACGTCAGTTCTTCAACTCGGTTAGCACTGCTCCTTCGTTTGCGTCGGTGTCGTGAACGACGTGTACTGCACCGGACAGCCCTTGCAGCTTCTCTGTGCGTGGAGTGGTGCCTAACCATCTTTTTCATGATAGTTATTTGGTTCCTCATTTTAGGACAGACCTTTGAGGTTGCGTCGTGGGCGCCCGTGCAGTTAGGACAATTTGTGGCAGCGTTGCAGTTGCCATCGTCATGAGGTCCACCACATCGTTTGTAAAATACCACACCCTTACAAACTGCACTGATATACCCGAATTTCAAACATTTATGGCACTGTAGAGGCCTCGGTACATAAGGACGTAGCGGATGACGCACATATCCAACCTTGACGTGAATAGGCAACGACTCGGACTCGAACACTACTTTCACACAACGCGACCGTCCAAAGCGGTGAAAACCAATTACAGGAGCCGTCGAAGAAAGCATTTCTCGAGGCTTGACTCTGTAATCTCTTCGTCCACATCATAAATGACGCCTATCATAGTTGCCTTGTCGTACGCGGAAAACGCGCGCACTGGAATTTTTCCCAACTGGACGATGGCCTTCAGCGTGTCCAATATAGCCTTTGAAGTAACCTCCACCGACAAGATGTTCTTGCGGGTATTTATACGTATTTCCTCAATACGGCCTGGTGCGATACGTTCGAAATACTCCGACAAGCTTTGCCTATTTAGAGTGTTCAGGACGTCTGTCGTCGTTATCGGCATGTACGAGATCGTGAAGGACCGCATGTTACCCGCCTTTTTCGGTGCCTGTCGACCGGTCGCCGACGTCTTTCTGATCTTTCTCTTCAGACGGCGGCTTGGAACAGGGGTGAAATCACTGTCCGAGGCCATGCCTTCGGTGGAAGAGCCATCAGAAGCGTAACTGTGCCCCACGTTGGGGCCGAAGCGGTTACTGACATCGGACGCACCTGATGAGGCGGTCCAGGGCCCGGAAGCTGGGCGGGGTTTTGATCCCCCCTTTTACGGGACCACGTCCCCCAGTGTTCATTGTCTCAGTTTGCAGAAGTCACAGAGAAAATCGAGAAAACTTCGAGAACTGAACGCTAGAGCTGTTCTCTGTGATCACTTCTTCATTCCTCCTCCTCATCTGAACAGGCTATCTTTTATGCATAAGTGATTACAGTGGTGCTCACCTAAGCCCCCAAAATAAACTTTTTCACTGACACTCTGCTCGACATTTTAGCAGACCAGCCGATGAAGCTTTCAAAATATTCATTCTGTTAGCACCTTTTTGGGGTGAAACCTTGTCTCTTCAAATTAAAGTAATAAGGGCGTAGTTATATTGTACGAGAAGGAATTGTTTCTCTCTCGAAATATCATTGATTTCATCAGTGGCACCTAATAAAAAAATGGCTGCGAAAATATCTTCAAAGCTTTATCGCAAAAGCTGCTCAATCATAGTTGGTACATTATGAGAGCTACATCGTGTGTCATAAAACTAGCAATAGTTCTGTTAAAGAGTCGTTGAGTAAAAACTGAACCCGCATTAAAGACCTATGAATTGAATGAGTTTTGACAAATATTTTTGAAGTAGCAACGTCAATAAGTTGAATTCGGAAATCGGCATTCACTTCGTGGTCACGGAGATGGAATATAACCTTTCAAACCATCGCGAAACACGAATTGGGTAGCATTTTGCACTTCACAATGATTTGGGCAAGTAATTTTGTCAGAAACACATGTCAGAAAAGCTTACTTTGTGTGCTCTGGTGAAAGCGGCAAGGGGATTGCGTCGGCTTTAGTTATATTGGAGTCTCCCACAAAAGCATGCTCAATAATTCTATTTTTCGTTCCAACGCGTAAAGCCCTAGAAATTATGAAGATAAGTTCTTGTGTTATGCTTGTTTAAAACTTTCATCGCTCGCATATATGTGTAATATACTGAGGGGTGGCATTTAGGCATTATGGCTTTTCATAAAATTCAGCACAATTCGTAACGTAAATGTTTTTTTCTGGTAGGCATGTCATGTGCAGGGGAGACACAAAGCATTATTATAGTATCGCTGTTTGCCGCCCAGTTGAATAAAATGGAACAATAGCCATTTAGTGGTAGCGGTGAGGACGAATCCTTCTATGCGAAAAAGCTGGAGATGGTCACACTTGGGAATATTTTCACTTATATATTTTGAGCCTGTTCGTATGGATGCGTATCCAGCTAAATAAAGATAGCAGGTCCCATGGCAAGGAAGTGAGGATCAATGTAACGCTTCTCCCTTTTGGCAGGAGAGGCCACTCTTTGCTGTCGTCAGCCGGTAGCAAAAGGGCACTCACCTCGTTTGCGCCTACACGTCCGACCCGCTATTTCATTGGATTCCGTACGCAAATGCTGTAGCATGCCATGGAGGAGAGTTCTGCCAGTTTTATAACAGAGGATCTCTGCTGAGTCCCAATTCTCAACCGTGTTCGTGGATGTTAAATTCACTGCCCAGTCGCTAACGATGGCACGTGCCACTCACGCTCGTTGAATTCACATGTTTGTGGTCATCTGTATTACTGTAATTCGACTCCTCGTTGACACGCCAGTGAAGTTCATCATTCTACACCCACAGTTTACGCAGTGAATGACACCACCATCTTGTCGCATCGGCTCCTGTGAATGACACTGAACGACAGCTTCAGGCTCCTGCATGGGTGAGTGTTCATACTCGACATCAGCTTTGTCGCGAAAGGCACGGCTTCATATAGCTATTTCAAACAGGACTTTGACGCTCGCAATCAGCGCCTGAACGATAACACCACAGCTGTCCAATATGTTAGCAAATATGGGCCGTTCATCGCTGATTCTTCGTAGCTTGCAATTCAATCTTGCGTCATCTGGCGTTCAAGTTAGAGTTTCGGCATATCTGAGCGTTGTACAGGGTAAGTTGCTGAGTGCAGTTGTATCAACATCCCCGAAGTGACGAGCAATTCTGTTAAGAACGAGATGGAGCACCTCACCATCAACCACGGCGCACCTGTCACCGAAAGTTCCGTAAATTCTCGTTAAATTGAGAAAGACCGTCGTCTGCCACGATTTCCAACACGTAATTCAGCTTGACGTTTTTTGTGCTCCCTTCCCCACATCAGTTTTCAAAAGCCCCAGCTCTGAATTTGGTACAAAACAGAAAAATGGTGATGGGCGTCCTTTTGGTGATTAACGAGCTTGAATTAAGCCGCTACTCAGGCATAATAGCTACTTCTCAACAAATCATTGGACACACCTCTCACAGGATTTATAATATGTAGTAAGAGTCATTGGACGACTTTATTTGATTTAGCCCAGCGATTGTGGTGTGAACATGATAGTTGCGACATAGAGAGACTGATAAATAAAAACAAGAACGACGCCAATCTAAAATGTTTGGGAAAAATTTGCAACACGAACTGTGCAAACACAGACTTGCACAAACAAATATTTTTACCATTCATACATAAAGAATTAAACTCCTCGTACAACAAGGCAACACATAGAAAATATAGGGATTGTATGTCTCGCTTGACATTTCGCGCATACATGCTGTAACATTTCTTCTTGCTCACTTTCCTTACGGCTGTCAAAGCGACACGCGGAATTTCGCTGCTGTGTTCCTCCATAATGTCCGGATGGAAGCTATGATATCAAAGCTGTCTGTCAGTCGGCTTGTCCCGCATGCCGTAGGTGTCATCAACGAGCCGCTCGTAGACCAGGTTATGTACATAGAAGATGCTTCAGGTCGGCTGCCCGCAGTGGCGAAAAACAAAACTGGGCTGCTTGATGCTACTTGATGGTTCCTCCGCTTTCCGGGTGTTACATATTTGATAAAATTGTTTTGTGACTTTAGAAAAGTACTTTGGCGTTCTGCAGTTGCCTTTCAAAGATTATGGCATTGACTTCCACCATTTACGGCAGGAAAACCTAGCCTTTCGAGGATAGTTTGCATAAACTTTAATTGCTGTGATATGACCGAGCGCACTGCCGCACTCAGCAAACTCTGTTATATTGAGTTTTTATTGTCCATGTTTCTTCATTGTTTATGCATACCCTCAACTTCTGAAGAATTGTTGGGTAAAGTACGTTATACTTGAACATAACTGAGACGTACAGTTTTATACATTTTATTCGAAAACAACGCATTAAATCTCTACTATTGTTCCTTCAGCACCAATAATATTTAATAAAACTAGAGCAATAAAAACTAAGCTCGCATTCATAACATTTCGACGATAACTTAGCACCTATTTGACAACGGGAAATCACCTACATTATCTTTGATCTATACGTCTTAGGTCACTGCTGCGGTGATGGAGTGGTCACTTTGCTGGGTCGCTAACGTGGAAAAGGTGGGTTTCATTCAGGCAGCGGCGGTAATCTCGTCCGTACACTCAGATCACGTGAAAGAACCCGAAGAACACCAAAACCTCAATTACCGTAGCCACGGCATGGCTCATAGTTATACTTTGGTTTCAGCTCGTAATTTCTCACCTAATTTTACTGATTCGGTAAAGCGCAAGTTAAGTGTTTCGCTTCATTTTGCATAGCGTTTGCACACGGATTCATACGCACCTTGCTCAAACCTTCTTGCATTGACGGCACCTCCATCGGGCGATACACTCGCCGTTTTGGGTCCCCCATAAGCTGAAAATACAAAGCGAAACTAATCAACTGAATTCAGATGTGCTATTTAGAGGCTGAGCAAAAAAGTGAGCAGAATGCAAGTGTCTGGAAAGTAATGTACGATGCTTAAAAATAGCAGGTGCAGCTACATACCCCACCTTTTATTTAGAAGTGATGGCGACTGCGTGGTTTTTATGCAGATAATAAAAGCAACTTCCTGCAGACTGTGCGAGCCGTAGAACTGCTACAGAGACGTTTTAACACACAGAAAGTTCGCATAAAACATTACACATAATTTGCATTAAAATTAGCATGACATCGTGTACAGTGAGCGAGCTCATCATTGATCAGAATAACCATGCAAGCTTCGGTGACCACTTGCTCGTTTCTGAAAGCTATCACATTATATAAACCACCGTAGAACAGCCTTCAAACGTGTTATTGCATGCAGTGTTTCCATGTTCTGCCTATATATAAAACTAGACAACTGTTCGTGCAGAGCATTCTTTTTCTTTAAGGTCACCGTAAACGTTTAGATGTAACTGCATAAACTCCCCCAAAGGAGCTTAGCACAGGTGTTGGCCTCCTGCGGCCTACGAGACAGTTTTATGAAGCCCCCGGCACAAACACAGAAGCGCCCCCCTCTCTCTTTCTATCTGGAGGCACGACATGACAGTTCATTTTTCACGTTACATGCTGTTAGACAGAAAGGCAAAAAAGATAATGAAAAAAAAAAACAAACAAGGCGAAAAAACAAGAGGCCAGACGAAGAAGTATACATACAAAGCGCTGTATGTGTACTTCGTCTGGTCTCTTGTTTATGTCGTACGAACACGCCCAGCAACCACTTTAGCTGCAAAAAAGATGAGTTTCTGTAGGCACTACTTTCATCTTCACACACAGCCGAATAACGACTGTGCTTCTCTACACATGCGAAAAAATAAGGTGGGAAGAATTTCAGTGGAAATGCGACTTCCGAGAAAGACGTTCATTGAAAAATGTCCAAGTGTATGACATGGATTGCTCCTCACTTCCAAGAGAATGCGTAAATTTCTTCGACGTACGCAGCCTAAGGTGACGCTGGATAGGCTTCAGTTGTGTGTTGATAAGCTACGTCTGCGCAAACACGATAATATAACCAGAGGTATAATTGTAGCCCTCAAGGGCTACGCCTTTTGTAAGATTGCAGCACCTCTGGCTGTTTCATGCTCCTGGGTGAAGGCAGTGCGCGAAGGTGCCACCGCCACTTGAGCGCAGAAGAAGTTATGCAGATAACTCCCTGAAAATAAAAGCAGGGCGCGAAAAACGCGACACAACAGACAAGAACCCGAGACAGGTGCTCATAACCAACTTATTTTAGGAGGAATAAATTAAGCGAAATACGTAGAGTGACTTTCAAAAGCGCGCCGGCACGCATATTGAAACGTTAATCGGTATATTGCGACACCAAATTGAAGTTCACACGCTCTCAAATACCTTGAATTCTAGCTGACACGGTTCGCATCCTTCATTTTTATGAAGCGCACCTCAACAGCTCGCGTGCAACTGTTTCCCTGCTACGGGCCAGCATCATCAATCCAGCAAACGAACACAGCCACACACTTCCCAGTGCGAAGGAATATGTGTGCCCGTCATTATTGAGCGTCAATTAAGCCCGTTTTCGCGATTCCGGGGCGCACACCAGACACTGTTCTGGTGGCTACCGCCATGAAATAGTTACACAAAGAAAAGACCTTTCTCGCATGAGATAGTGCGTTGTTAATTTACAAGCGAGAAATGGTATTTCCTGAAGCCAGAATACCCCCCCCCCCCCCCCCAACTGCCGGTAGCAACTTCTTGTTGCTGTTTGCTGAAACGGAGAATGGTCGTGTCGGTGGTTCGGGCATTTTTATTGAAGATGGACCGCTATGGCCTAGGAAATGAGTGCTTGCTGAGCTTTCTGATCGGGGCACTGAGAGTAGCTGTTTCTTTTGCCACGGCTGTTTTCAGCCAGCTGGTTAGACTGACAAGATAGTGTCGCTCCTGCCTGTTACCCCCCGCCCCCCCCCCCAAAAAAAAAACAAAAACGTTATTTTAAGAACACCATATTTCGTTTGTGCCGTTTAACAGCACAGATGTCATAAGGCCACGTCAATATCGCAAGCCTGTGTGGGCAGGGGTATGCTAATCTATTTGGTTCGATGTCGACTACCCCAGAGAGCTGAGCATTTTGATGATGGAGCCTACTTCGGCGTCAGAGTGGTCAGAACCGATCTAGATGTTTGAAGTGTTTCTGTACCTAGTTGACCAAAAATGAGATATCGTCATGTCCCAAAATTTCCTGGCTATGGAGGTGGTACTTCTTCAGTGTACAACGAATTTTTTTCTCATCGGCTATGCTAGCGGCCGGCATTGTTTTCCACACTACGGTTGATGCCGAAAAGACGCCGTCTAGCAGACAGCTCATTTGAGAATGCCCTGTTGCTTATGTGGAGTTAACACAGTCAACTTTAGAGCAAAACAAATCGAGGTGCAAAAGAAAGGTACAATTTTTCTCAATTTCCTGGTGTTTGTTGGTTGTTGAAGTAATTTAGTTGAACAATGTCATTTATGCATTACTGATTTTGTTGTCATCAAGTACGTAGAAAGCGGTGTATTAGGCTTGTTATTCATGAGTAATATAGTGGACTTTTTATTTCAGTTTATATGTGTATTTAAGTATCGAATCGTTACGAATCATTTACTTTGCAACTACCCCTCACTCCCTTCTCCGATATCTCAATGCCACTGAGGGTGCTGATGCAGAGAAACAAAATACTGTAGTGAAGAAGAGTCACCTCGGTACCCCATCACGGTGGTCTTGCGGCTAAGGTATTCGGCTACTGACCCGCAGGTCGCGGGATCAAATCCCGGCTACGGCGGCTGCATTTCCGATGGAGGCGGAAGTGTTGTAGGCCAGTGTGCTCAGATTTGGGTGCACGTTAAAGAACCCCAGTTGGTCGCAATTTCCGGAGCCCTTCACTACAGCGTCTCTCATAATCATATGGTGGTTTTGGGACGTTCACCCCCACATATCAATCAATCAATCAATCAATCAATCAATCAATCAATCAATCAATCAATCAATCAATCAATCAAGAGTGACCTCAACGACAATGCGCTGCGTCTCAGCGGCATTGCCATGGGCATGAGCTTGTGGTTGCTGCGGTTGGCAGGACGCTGCTGACCACTTTTTGTTCTACGTTCTGCTCCACAATTAGAGCCCTTAATCATACAACTTGCAATGCGCTGCAACTGTATTTATAAAACAATGCTGCAAAATTTTATTGTATTCGCAGTGTTCTCCTAACTGTATCTCTCTATGTACATTTCGGCATATTTATACTGTTTTCAAAAGTATTTGTGAAATATTCGTTTACATTGAAGGTAAAATTCACTCAGTGTCTCTAATTTAGGCTTCCTAACCATATATTTCAGTATCTGTATTCTAGAATACTTTAGACGAGTATCTGTGCCTAGCCCTGCTGCAGAACATTTTATGCATCATATGATACATTTGGTTCAACACTATTACTCGCTGAGTAAACAAACTTTACAAACGCCATTTAACAAAGTTTGTAGTGAAATAAATAAGAAAAAACGCAGTGATATTTTTTATCTTTCATGTTTGAAACAGAAACGTGTTTTTTTGGAGGGGGGGGGGGGCTGCGGTGTAACGCTATTGTGTCGATAGATGTAGCACTCGTATAATTGTGGTCCCGTATTTATTTTGATGAGGCTGATTTTGATTTGAGAAAACTTACAGTTCGTAGCACTTCATTTGCTAACAGACATAGCAGTTCGAACAAAGCCTGCGCGACTTGGACGATGACAGGAAGCAAATGAAACACAAACGCTGACTCACAACTGAGTTTATTTTGCAGTGTTCATGGTGAATTATGCCTTCATTCAAGTCACGCTGCATATGTCCCTGTGTGTACCAACATGCCCAAGGCAAGGTGTTTTTGGCATAGGTGGCCGTGCTGTCTTGTCCCGGTCTGTGCCTCCACATACACATGGCGTTTTTTTTATTTCGTTATCTAAAATGGCGAGACATGACACTATTGTCCTCTAGACTCTTTCTTCTTCTACCTGCTCACACCATCACTGAATTCATTCTCGCCGTGTTTTTATATCGGCATATTGGGATTGCCTCACGTGAGTCTCCCTCGACTCTATCTTCTGAACACGGAAGGCTCCATTTCGGGGACACCCTCACGAACACTTCACAATCTGACGTCCACAGTAGAGATAACGTGCTGTAATAGCTTTCGGGTATCGCTACGACCCAATTATATGTTTCAAAAAAGCAAAAAAATGTGATTTCCAGGTGTACAAACTTCCCAGTTTAATTCGAGCTCTTTCTCAATTTATTAAAGGGTCCCTGAAACCGTTTTTTCACTATCTGTTTTTGATTAAACCACTACTGGAGCAAGTCATTGGCACCAGAGTTCGATCGAAAAGCCACTATTAGCGGAGCTACGAATACTAAATAAGTACCCTCCTTCTCCGCTCGGCCTTTCACCCTCAACTGCCCTCAACTGTTCCTTCGAGTGCTCGGGGCTAAGCTCCGCCTTCACGGCGCCTGATTCACGATGTGGCGTGAGACCGCATACGCGTAAATCCCGCTGCTGATCCGATACCGGCTGTCTGGGCTGCGCGTTTCACAACCAATCAGATCAGCTGGAAACAATGACATTAGATGGACAGAGCGTGTCACTTAGTGGATGGACGGTTGAAAACGCATTCGGCTGAGGTCACAGCGATCAGCAGTGATCTGGAGCGATTCGCAGCTTTAAAGCATTGTAATAAATTATGCAGTTTACGCAGAGAGCTCAAGTCGGTCTCCAAATTATCCTTAGGACTTAGTCTACCAGCCCAATGTGTTTGTAAAAAATCTTCAAAACCGTTTCAGGGTCCTTTTAAATAGTGTTTCAAATGCGTTCGGATCATAACAGTGGAATGAGGACACCACGCGATTTCTCTAGCCAATAACATACACTCGCGTGCCCGTCGTTCTCCACCAGCTTCAGGGAATTAAACCAGCTGAATTTATTTCTCTTACCTGCGTTGTTCGAACGGCTAAGAAGCAACTAATACCATCATTGCCCACCTGCTAGCACTCTGCAGATAGCGAAGGAGCTGCCAGGTGAAATCTGCATTCTATGCAAATTTTCGTTCACACTGACAACTACACATCTAGTGAACCAGCGCTAATAAAGGGGCACTACATTTTAACATATCTTAATGCATTTTATTTATTATATTTTCGCATCCTCTTGGCCAGTGCACGTGAAAACGTATAATGAACTCGGTTATTGGCCTTTTGTAAAAACGAAGTGTACCTCAGCGAGGCTCTTCTGTAAGTTGAAAAATTCTTCGACGTCAAAGCGAAACATATCATCTTTAGGCTGGAAGGCAGTGTCGTAGTAGTCTTCAAACGCCTTGATGAAGTCACTCTTGAATTCGGGGTTCCGGAAGGCAGGCGTGCGGGAAATGCATGGTGGGCGGGTACAGCTGTGGAAGCAAAAAAAAAACTAAAAATAAAAAAGCAGATTCAGGAGGACGAGTGCTCAGAATGACAATCTCTCAAATGCATGTCAAAACATGACGACCTCGTCGGAGGAACCACATTATATGCATATAATTTGTGTTGAACAATATTTAATGCTGATTCTGCTGCAATTATAAGGAAGCTGCTTTGCCCCATATCCCTTGCTCAGTCAGAAGTGAAGGGGAGAATTCTCACTGGCTCACGTATGATGCCAAAAATTAGAAAAAAAAAACAATGTACACCGAAATTCCGCTGAAGTTTAGCAATGTTTTGTGCAGCTTAAATCAGGTGCTAAATGCAGCTTGGCGACAGCGAAACCTCAGGCCATGAATGAATGGGTGTTTTGATAGATAGTGTTGAATAATAATCCGTACCGGAGCTACCTGGAGTGGTCCAGACTTCATGAATGCGTGCGAGTCATCTAAGCCCCCTGGGAGCGTGTTGCAGAATATTTTCTTGGTGTGGGCCAGACTGTCGAAGTGGACAAAGTGGGGACAGACGCACTCTAGAAAAGCACACCTTGGCCTCCACGACGAATGAACGGGTTGTCCCCGATTAACCTCGGCGGACCGGTTATATTGTTACATTTGGCGCCGAAACGCGAGATCCGCCCTTTGGAGACTTCCCTGAACGTCTAGATCATGGCGACCACTGACTATTTTCGAAAGAAGCGCGGCTTGATCAGAGCTGGTGTCAACCGACCCCAGCACTGTTATCAGACCTTCTGCAGCAACCGGATCCAGACGCCTCCCAGATCACCGGCCACATAGATTTCCTGAAGGAGAAAAAAGCAGCACTTTCGAGGCAGCCCGACGACGTCATTCTGGCGGAAACGGACGAAGGAAACCTGCACCATGACGTGGAAACAGCAGACGAGTACAACGCAAAGATTCTTTATGCCATGTCCCGATTCAAGTTATGGCTACAGGAACGTGAGAAGGCCACCACAGCGGAGGCAGAAGCCACTACACCCGGGCTAAGCAACCTAGAATTTCCGAACTCCGGCGAAGCAGCAGGGCAGGTGAAAGCGCACCGTTCGCTTGTAGTTCAACTTCCCAAACTCCAGATACCAACTTTTGATGGTAGACTTTGTGGTTGGCAGTCTTTTCGAAGCATTTTCGACACTACCATTCCTCAAGAATACCGAGCGACCGCACAGCGAAAGATTCAAGTACCTACTCACCTATTTAACTGGGATTGTAAATAGAGCTGTCGAAAGCATCCGTCTAGCAGAACAGAATTAGGACGAAGAATTCCCCACCACTAATTATGCCAACTGTCACTACCGCCCAGAGTAATCACGCTGAGTCCACACACGTATTGCTGCAGACAGGCTGAGTTTGGGCAGAGCCCGAAGACCACCGATTCCTTATGCGGATACTGCAGGGCAGCAGCAGTCAGCGCACCATCATTCTTGCAGACCTGGCAAGGATCCTTCAGTGCTCCGTGGTGGAAAAAGAAAAGCTCTCTGTTGTCACTTTTGCAAGGTCCAAGTCACGAAGACGAATCTTCACCGAGCAGTGTCAAGGTGTTGCTTCGAAGCGAATTCGATGTTTCAGCGATCACCTTGGAAGCATTAGCAATTCTTGAAATATGCCCTGTCACAAGCACACCCCGCGCCTCCAATATTTCGCACCGGCCAATCAAACGGGAGTACAACGTAGCTGACAGCTTTCATCGGAATACGTGGCAAGAAGACGGCATCATCGTACTCATAGGATCTAACGTCTATTGGAAGGCCACCACCGGCAAAATCGACCGCGTAACCGAAGCACTAACAGGGATAGAAACAATGTTTGGCTGGATGGTACAAGGACTCTTGTCGTCTGAAAACATCTAGTGCCCATCTAGCGCTCTGTTTATTTTGAGCCGTAATCCTTCTGCAACGCACACAGACATATTTTTTGATGTGGCGTTTTGATGCCATCGGAGAGTTGAAGCGTTCGCACGAACTTCAGACAAGATCCACTGCCTATCTGTCTGGGAGCAAGGTATTTCCTCAGGAAAAAAGTGCCATGAACTTGTCTACGCGGTCGCCGGTGACAGGATCTCGGAAGAGGTTGAGACGCCGGGCAAGCAGGTCGATGCTCATCACTGCCGTGTGCGTTGACGTCATTGGCACCGGTGTGTTAGTGACGCCAGACTTGAACAACTCGTCTCAGACCAGCCACCTTTGGGGTGACCACCACGACAGGCATCGCGTCTTCTTGATTCTGCACGCCGAGTACGTCAGAGTAACACGCACGTCAAGAGCAGCCTCCGCCTAATCAGCATCGGTTCCAGAGACGGTAAGGAGTGCGACAGCCGCGAATCAACGGCCGTAGTGCACAGGCACTATCGGTAGCAAATCAAGTGCATTCAAACACATACGGCGCTCTCGATGGATACAATTCTTCATGCCCCCCTCCTCCTCCCTGGGAAGATGTTGAATAATAATCTGGATCGCCGCAACCTGGGGTGTTTCAGACTTCATCGATGCGTGCGAGTCATCTTGATTACCCTGGGAGGATGTTGCAGAATATTCTCTCGAAGTGAGCCAGACTGTCCAAGAGGGTGAAGCGGTAACAGGCATGCTCTAGGAAAGCACAGCTTGGGCTCTATGACAAAGAAACTGGGTCGTCTCCGCCTAACGTCTGCGGGCCGGGTATTTTGCTACAGATAGCACATCTGAATGGATTAATGTATTCGTGAATGCATTGATACTGCACGCGTACCTTTTGAGACGGCAGCGTCAGCCAAATAGTAAACTTTTCTATGTATCACCATGTGAATTCACAAAAACTGTCTTAGATATCCCGTGAGGGTGTCGTCTCTTTTATTTTATGACAAAATCAATTTTTTACTACGACATTTTTACTTCATACCAGAAAGGTGTGCAAAAAGTATGAAAAAAAACCGCGTAAAAAAGCTCGACGAGTGCCGTAGATTGTGAATCATATAACCAACTGGACTAGTTTTCCGTTAAGTAATTTCGTTTGATTGATACTATCTGGGGTTTTACGTCCCAAAACCATGGTATGCTTACGAAAGACGCCGTGATGGAGGGCTCCGAAAATTTCGATCATCTGATGTTCTTTATTGTGCCAGTGATATTGCACATCACACAGGCCTCTAGTGTTCGGCCTCCATCGCAATGTGACCGCTGCGGCAGGGGTGAAAACGCGCGACACTCAGGTTAGCAGCCTGAGCACCACAACTACTGCTGCACCACGGTGAAAATACATTGTGTTAAAGGGTTCCTAAAAGGGACGCCATGAAGAGTGAAACAGACGTGAAAGATTGCGCAAGTTCTCTAGCTCTGGCTGTGCTGCCCACCGTTGAGAAAACTAGAAGCTTCGTGAATCACTATGTGAAAGGATGAAAGTACGAGGAGACGGGATGTCGAATCAGTGACTACGGGAGTGAGGCCACGATGTTGATGTCGGTGGAGAAGTTCTGGTAATTGTGCAAGGTCGATCTGTAAGAATAGAGCGATGAAGGCGGGGGAACTGTGGAAGTTGCCAAGACTTTTCTTGGAATAGAAACATTTAAGTACGCTGGCTAAAAGGAACGTCGACAATCAGCGCTGGAATCTGCGCGAGTGCTTCATCACAAATAGTCATTCAAGTTACGTTTCCAGAATGGGGGGCAGACACGTTTGGTGAACATTCAAGACCTTAGGTGCTCTAGATAGTTGTAATGCGTGATTTCGATTTGTAGGATAAGTATTTGTTTGTTTCTGTTGTTGCAAACACCATCAGAGTTTTGTTATGAGTTGACATGATTGACACTTGCCGAGTGTGCACGTAAAGCTTGTACTGCTTTAACTGAGAAGATATGTGTGTTACCAAGGGTCGGCTCTGACTCTACCTTTAGACTACAATAAGTGTTTTCTGGTGCACTAAAGGCAGTAATTTCAAATTGTCCGCGCTTTCCTGAGGCATTTCGAGGGGGGGGGGGGGGCAATACTTCGGCCCTTGAAATCTGTCAAACGATCGCCTCTCCATCGATGAGATGAGAAATATCAGTCGATATTTTTTTTTCTGAAGAAGCATACGACTGCCAATGGTTTTACCAGGAAGTAGTATTACAGTCGTTTGATGTAGTGAGTTTCAGCTCATTAAGGGCCTGATAAACCACCGCTAAAAATTTGTGAGAAAATACATCAAGTGGACAGCAGTCGAATCAATTAAGAACAATATATGGAGTTTAACGCCGCATAACTGAAATTCAATGAACACCTAAGCTAAATCTTGTCAGTCATACACAGCATGAAGGGTTTACAAGTGAACCACAAATCTGCCATTTTGTTTTTCCAGACACCCTGTTTTCGTACAGAAGCCGTTACTCACTCGCTTCAGAGCCGGCTGTGCCCACCTTGTGACGTCAGGCAGCGAGGACATGGTATTGGCCAGTGGCCAGCCTAAATAGAGTGTGGTGTTTCGTCTATTCTGCGGTTTTCTTTTTTCGTTTTTTTTTGCCAAGGGCTGCGGCCACGTGTCGGCACTGCGCTCTGTGTTCTAATGAGTTCCCAGTGACCTCCACTCGTGCGCAGCATTCACTATTAGTGAGACCTATTTTGTTTCATCTTGCTCACTAAAAGTCACGGCATTCACTTACTTTATTTCTTTGGCACGTGACATCACTTCCTGTATTTATAGATTTCAGTGCGCTCCTCGGGGCGAGAATATAAAAAAATCAGCGCCGGAGTACTCTATACAGAGAATCACCAGCGAACGCAAAACGTGCTGCACAGGCATTTGCAACGATTGCAGCCGAATCCTAAGTGCCACTCGGGAAACTCTCGCCGAAAGCAAGTGTTAGCCCTGGCGAAAGCGTTTTCGTCATTCACACCTCAACGCTACTCTGCGCGCCCTGGCGAAAGCGTTTTCGTCATTCACACCTCAACGCTACCCTGCGCGCCCTGGCGAAAGCGTTTTCGTCATTCACACCTCAACGCTGCCCTGCGCGCAATACCACTTCCCCGGCTTGCCGTCATCGCTAGCATTTGGCTCGAGAGGCTGTCGAATTCTCCGTGCACAGTTTCTACTTGCGCTTCGCATCACGGGCTTGTTCTTGTGCCTGGTTTGCTGAATGGGCCAGGCAAACATGAGTTCTCTCATCGTTCAGCTGTCGGTGCTTTAGGAAAGTTGTGTGCAGCTTGTACTATGCATGGTCTTAAGCTGAACCTGCCTGCGACACCGAACACTTCATTCACCCGTTAGCTAGACACGCGATGTTTGTTTACATCTCTCAATTGCATGTCGATCTGCATGACGGCTTTCCTTAGTTGTGAGGCGACGCGCGCGCTGACAGGGCATGGCCGAATTACATAATCAGCTTCCCCATTTTATTTCCCTTCTCTTCCTGATTACTTTCTTTACCACGTGCACATCCATGTGCTGCGTTCTTGAGGTGACTTCCACATGACAGTTAGGATGACGCACTTTTTTTCTTTATTTTCCTCGATTTCAATGCCACTTTGTTTAAACTGCTGCGTGCGTGATCGGCAGCATTGCTGTGCTAGGGTGGAACGACATCACTTACGGTGCTTCGAATAGCGCGCTGTGCTTCGGGTGGGACCTTTGAACGATGTCATTGACCAAGTAGCTATTGGAGAACTTTACCATTTTCGTGGTGAGTGAATAATTTTCATTTTGCCTAGCTATACGAAACTTTCATATTAAAAAGCGCTTCAAGCGCACGGGAACGCTCTTAAGTTAGCTCATTGTTGAGGCACTCAAGAAGTTTTAGCGGCAGTGAACTTGTGAGGAATAAACTCCGATACTGAGGTCATTCGATGATCCACTTGAAAAATTCATCATGATCCGTTTAATGGAGTCTGGAAGCAGGTAGATGTAGGAAGCCGAGCTTGTTAAGTGGCCTAAAGAACGGATGCTTACGATTGAGAGCCGGAAGCTGGCATATACATACAAGAACATATATTTGGGGCTGCTATAAAACAAAGCGACTGCCTTAGGTACATATAACTAAACAAAACAAGGATTACTTGGAGCACATAGGACAAACAATCCCGTATGTTCACCTTTAACCAAAAATAAAGTAATATAATCGATATATTTTGCAGCTTCGAATATACTTGGCTGTGACTTCAACCAGATGAAGAAACTTTGAACTTAAGCAACACGATGCGTGTAACAGGATGAGCTTATATATTATATATATAAGCTCATCCAGTCGCTAAAATGCAAAGTTTCTTTATTTTCATTTAAAATCTCATTAAAAGAGTACCTGTTAAATAAGTGATCTGTCATTGTGTTTGTGTTGTTTTATGCTGTATTATTTGTTTTTTGATTCCTTGCTTTTTTGTTTTCAATCTGCTTTATACATTTTTGCTTCTACGATTCTAACAGCTGCTTGTGCTTTTATTATTTGTAATGATCACCGAGGGTCCCGTTGCAGTCTTGTACTTTGGGACCCTCTTCTGTATATTTTACTCCCTGTAACATCCTTTTATGACATGATAATAAACTGATTGATTGATTGATTGATTGATTGATTGAACAGAACGCAAAAAAGCACGTTACATATTCGACAGACACGAAATAGGAATAAACCAAAGTAGGGAAGCTGATGTCCTACTTCAGCGTTAAAAATAGCCGGTACTGCGACGTCCTGTGGCGTTTGACACATGGTGATCAGTTAGGGCAGTAAAACGGGTTACAAGGAACGACGACGTCACTTAAGCAATGCAGTGCGTGAAGTGAGGTGATTATGAGACTAGAAATTTCGCAGGCATCAAGTAAATTAGCTCATACAAACTAAGAAAGACAGAAAAATGCTTTAGGAGGACATTTTGACGCACTGATGTGGTAGCAAATGTGAGCTACTCAACTTTGACTTGCGGTGCTTATCTCGTTCGTCAGCTCCATGTGATAGGTTTCTACAGTACTGCCATTCTCATCACTACTCCTGACTTGACCTGTCATGACACGATAAGGATAATCAGCAAACTTACATAGCACGTGCCATCGTGGTCTATCTCAATGTCGAATACAACGGTTTCACCCATATCTTTGGCGAGGTTTGTGTACACAACATTCGGTTCCTTTTGCACAATCTTCCCGTCTTGAGCGGCCATAGTTTCCTGCTTGAACCTTCTCCATGAGGGAAAAATGAAAATCTGGAATCCATAAAAGCTGTATTGAGTGGAATCGAGCCATCGGTGTGTGAAATTCAGTTCGCGGCATTGTTAACAACGATAGGTGTATGCATTTGTTCACAATAAAAAAAGGTTGTTGGCTTTCTTTATATGGAAGAACATTCAATGAAAAAAACATACACGTGTAGGCACTGGCTAGCGAATAACCTTTTTAATCTAGTAGCGCACGCGCGGAAACTTGTTACAGATAACGTTAAACAATCTATTACAGTTATATGTTATGTGTGGACGCAACCTTATAGTATTAGGCCAACAGTCGCATAAAGTATCCAACATATTTATTTTCATAATCATACCACAAAGAGTTAGACTGGGTTAAGAACCTTGATTTATGCATTCAGTTTAAAAGATAAAGTGTAAATGTGGTCTACGGAGTCGAACCAAGCAGGTTTCAACATAGTTTATTAGGAACAATTATTAATGCACTAACGTCAGCAGCGTTGCTTTATTTGAGCACGAAGAAAAAAAGGCCAACAGTGATTGAAACACAGCTAACAGGGTTAGTGCTCACTATGTTGCACTTTTTATTATCTTTCTTTTCCTTCTTCACTACTGCCTTTTATCTTCATGCTCAGACTGGCTGGTGTTATAGCAACATTACATGATAATGCACCAATTAGCCAATGAGCATGCAGTACGCGCTCGCGATGCTTAACGGCATTAGTTTCAGACTTGACTTGGAAGAACTGCCTCCGGTGTTCGCTATGCTCCGTGGCCACATAAAAGCATTTTGGCGGTTCCGCGTTACAATTAAACACATTACTGGCAACGCGTTACTTTTCTTCAGTAACCCTGTAACGTACTCGTTCCTATTTAAGAAACCTAACAGGTAACGTACACTTACGTTACCATTTATCGGCAACTCTACAGGTGTCGCATTACTCGTTACTTTTCATTGCAACTATGATCGCAGTTTCACACGAAAACCATGAGTCTCGTAACGGCCCCTTTTATAAAGCTCATCCAGACGTTATTTTGTCGCTGAGATGAACGGTTTCGGCCCGCCAAGTGTTGGCAGGAATTTTTCAGTCGCTCCATGAGCGTCAAAAAAGGAATGCCAATGTGTGCTCCGACACTTATCGAATGATTGAAAGGTTCGATCACTCCAGGAAACATTTGAAGAAAGTAAGTTTTTCATTTTCTTTGGAAGCAGTACCTTAAGCCAGAGGCCGGAGGTTTGATCTGTTTTTGGCGTATACGCTGTAACTGCCCCTGCATTTTTCTGGGATTTCTTCTGAGCTTCTACACTGTTAATCTTCTTTGTAGCACTTACATTTTGTAGTGAAGCCTTCTTCGCCTCAACGTGCTGCACGAGCATAATGAGAAGGTGGAGCCGAAGAGGTCAGACGTGGCAATGAATTAAAAGAATGCATCTTCCTATTGTGTCGCCTGAAAGAGTATGTATATGTACGTATTCTTTGTTCGTTCGTCTTTTTTGTGTCGTTACATGGAACACGTTTTTAGCTAATGTGCAGCTATTTCGCACGGGTCTTCAGCAACAAAATGTTTTCTTCGTTTTCTGTTCTTTTTGTTCGTTTACATTCGTTTCCGTCCCCCCGTCCCCCTATATCTCAGCTCTGAAGTCAATGATATGAAACCACATTGAATACTCGTAAATCTTGTCGTGATGAAGATCGAGACGTCGAGAATCACACAGTTTATTTTGAAGCCTACCCATTTTTTAATTTGTTTACAGCAACTGAGGACTGGACCATATTTGTTATATATATATATATATATATATATATATATATATATATATATATATATATATATATATATATATATATATATATATATATATATATATATATATATATATATATATATATATATATATATATATATGTATTCGTGTGTGTGCCCAAAGGGATATAGCGATACAACATGGTCGTCGGAAGAGCCATTCCTTATTGTAAGCGAGATGCGTCGATAGCCAGCCCGATGCTTGCTACAACCAGACCATGAATTGGTGCACTGCAATAACCAGGAAGCTTGCTAGTTAAGGCGGACTGAGCAAAGTGGGCAGATGCACACAGCTAAAAGGAAGGCAGTTAATACGCGGAAGAAGAAAGAAGGTTATTTAAACTTTGACTCGAGTGACACCTATATGCCATTTGCTATTTTCATTCATTTATTCATTCATCCGTGATAAGACTTACTTCTCGAAGACTATTCTTCCACCGAAGAACCAGGAATTGGGGACATGTGGACGTGGCGCTCTCTCTTGGTGGGAAAAACGGCAGCCTGCCATCACTGAAGGCGACATAGGTGAGATAAAATAATATCTTTAAAAAAAAGCTAGTATTCAAAAACGACTCCGGGTTATGTGTAGCAAAGACCCACTTGTACGATTTGGTAAAACTGTAGTATCGCACGACAAGTTGTCTTGCTTCCCAGAACAACTCAACACTGCCCATAGAAACACACGGGGCCCTATTAATTTTTTAAACACTTGTGAAAGCCGCGTGGTTTGTAGTACGACGATTGAACTTTGTTGTAGACTGTTCAGGTCCCTGCTGTACAGGACCGGGATTCGTTTTTATATAAATAGCTTCTACGTTAGATATAATGTTCTTCGCCTATTTCCCATTCAGTTACGGCAGGCCACCGCTGTGGCCAACAAGAGATGGCGATTTTAGGAGATTTACTAGTGCCGCAAACACTAGTAATTTGCTTTATTAGGATCATCTGCACCTCACAATAATTCTCGTACCGTAAATGCTGAGTGAATAAAGCATGTGGGCATTTGATCAGTGATTGAATTCTCACCCTACAATGCGATTCGGGCTTACCATGACTGGTGCGGCACTGGCTGTATATAACCGCCAAGCTTTCTGCCAAGGCTTTCGTATATCGCGCTGTGTCCCTACCTGCACGAAGGAAAGTGCAACAAGACAAAAGTCTTTTACGAAAATGCGGACGGCTTTGCGGTTCAGATCGAATATTCTGCTACATTTTGATCTAATCACAATCAGCAGAACCTTGCAATAATGGCGAGCGCACCTCTATAGATAATTCAGTGTCGTTTCTGGTGTGTGACGAGCCAAAACAACATATGTCGGAACGCCATAATTGTACACTTCGACACATTCATCCTTGCGAGGTTCTTAAACATACAGACATCATACTTCGCGGTCCTTACGCATTTTCTTTGCATGAAAATTGACCATCATGGCCGCGACAGTACCCGTGGCTTGCCCGTTAGCACAGCATCCAAGCAAGGAACCACTATACGCCATTGCAGCTCAGGGGATTAGCCAGACATGATAGGTTAACTAACGTGGGTTAAAGACAGTTATTTAGCATTCGAAAGTACCTCAGAGGCATTTTGCTAGACGTTTGTGAATGCTGGCAAGTGATTTTTTCAAATTCAAAGTTGCAGTGCTCACTATTGTGCCTGTAATTAGGCCATCCCAAAATTGATCGTATTGCTGCTCTTCAAGCCCAACTCTTCGGTCACGGAAGCCAAATATTTTCACACAGTTTTTTTTGTTACACAGTGGCCACCACGCCCGGGCAATATGCACTTCTCAGGTGCCGGACTGTGCGATCGTGAATATGCCTAAAATTGATTGCAGTATGCAATATTAGGAGTGGTGCAGGGAAGCGTGTTGCAAATACGCTTGAACCCCAATTGTAATGGTGCAATGGTGCATTGAAAATGAAAAAGCCGACCTATTCCTGCAAAAGGTAGCTGCTCCCATTATGTCTCATTTTTATAACACACTAAACGTAATGCGCAATAAAGCCTTTATGAATAATTGTTGCGGTTTAATGTCCCACAACCACCATATGATTATGAGAGACGCCGAAATGGAGGACTCTGTAAATTTCGACCAACTGCAGTTCCTCAACGTGCACCTAAACCTAAGACCACGGACCCCAAGCATTTTCGCTTCCGCCGAAAATGTGGCCGCCGAGGAAGGCGGGTCATGAAGCCTTGAATGAAGTGCGTGTTCTAGCTCCCACGGGACGTCCTTTTTTGGATCCCTACTTAGCTGTATATTGATTTTAAATGCGAAGCGGTTCTTACAGAACTTAGCTGGCTGAGCGCGTCTGTCCATCCATCCATCCATCCATCCATCCATCCATCCATCCATCCATCCATCCATCCATCCATTCATTCATTCATTCATATACATATATATATATATATATATATATATATATATATATATATATATATATATATATATATATATATATATATATATATATATATATATATATATATATATATATATGTATATATATATATTGTAATAAATAATGAATCTGAATAACGGACGCTCTGCTGACAATGAAGATGACGATGATGATCGGTGGCTGTAGTAGTAGCTCGCGCACGCCGCTCGCCATTAGCCAGACCTGTCTGATAAAGCACATTTTGCCAAGCTGCGTCTGAACCTTTTAGGGGCGAAGCTCCTTAGGGCGTGGGCTGTGCGTCCCCTGTAGCCTGTATGTAGCCACCTCTAGTTTAGTTCTTGCAGTGTTCACTAGATGACGGTACCGTCCCCTGTATGTAGCCACCTCTAGTTTAGTTCTTGCAGTGTTCACTAGATGGCGGTACCGTCTCCTGTATGTAGCCACCTCTCGTTTAGTTCTTGTAGTGTTTAATAGATGGTGGTACTTGTAGCTGATGATGAAAAGATGCAAGATGTTATAAACTAGAAAGCGGTACTTGTAGTTGATGAAAGACGCGAGATCTTATAAAATAGGAATGATGTCACATATGGCGCGTGTCATTGGTTGAAGGCAATCGTTCGATTTAGTGCGGTGACGTACGCTAGGGGGAGCGTTGTAATAAAATCCGTTCGCTGTTGGCGCGCGCTCGGAGTCGCCGGATGGATAAGGCTGCACAGCGGAGAGAGCGCAAGGCGGCAGCAGCGCGCGCTCGCAGACAGAATCCCGATGTGCGAGCGCGCGAGGCAAGGGACATCGCAAGCCATCCATCGTCTAAGAACAAATAAAAGTTGATTTGTGTATATACACACACAGCGTTTCTCACGTCTTTACATGATGATCGACTGGGCGAATTACACGGAAGATTCACAGTTTACCGATGAATCCCTCCGGAGCTTCGCCCATTCATCATCATTCACCCCGTGAATATGCCGTAATTTTTTTCGATGTACAACACTTCTATTTTAAGTGGTGGAGGAGCCGGGGTTCCCATCAACCTGGAACTTCGCAATCGGACGCTACCCTCACCGTTCACCATGACTGCTCCTGGCCCTTCTCAAGCTTCCTTACCAACGATAGTCTACTGTACTGGCGTACCTCGGCAACGCGACCCACCAATTTTTCACGGCAACGACGAACACCACGTCGAGGACTGGCTCGCCGAGTACGAAATCGTAAGTGCTTCCAACAAGTGGAACGCCTGCGACCAGCTCACAAACATGCGCTTTTACCTCGCTGATGTGGCCAGCCTCTGGTTCAAGAACCACGAAGGCGAAATCACCAACTGGTCCGCCTTCAAGACCACCATCACTGCGGTCTTCGGTCGTCCCGCCGTACGCCGGCTTCGCGCGGAACAGCGTCTCCGTAGTCAAGTCCAGCGCAGAGACGAGACCTTTACAAGTTACATTGGAGATGTCTTGTCTCTTTGCAAGCGCGTCGATAAATCTCTAACCGAACGCGACAAAATCAAGCACATCATCAAAAGAGTTGACGACGATACCTTCCAGATGCTCGTCGCTAGGAATCCACAGACCGTCACGGATGTTGTCCAGCTTTGTCAGGAGTACGACGAGTTGCGTAATCAGCGTGTCTCGACGCGCAGGGCCCCTGAAGATACGGCTAAAGTTTCCGCCCTTGTGCACGACGTCGCTGCTGATCACACCGTCTTACTGCCCCACATCAAACAATTCATTCGTGAAGAAGTTGCGCGTCAGTTTTCTCTTGTGGCCGAAGCATCCGCGCCAGTGACCTCGTTAGACCCACGTTTACGCCAGGTCATTGAGACACAGGTCACGCTGGCACTGCCTCCATCGCCACCCGTCCCTACGCCACTGACCTACGCTGCCGTCGTTGCTAGACCCCCAGCCCCACCTGTCTCTGGCGCATACCGAGGCACCGGGTCCTCCTACCCTACGACACTGCCTACATACACGGCACCCCATCCTGTTTCGCCACCTGCACTTTCTGTCGTTAACCCATGGCACGCCTTGGATAATCGACCCATCTGTTTCGCATGCGGTTTCGTGGGACATATAGCACGCTACTGTCGCCGTCGCAACTTCCAGCCTGCCCCGCCGCGGTGGTCTAGTGGCTAAGGTACTCGGCTGCTGACCCGCAGGGCGCGGGTTGGAATCCCGGCTTCGGCGGCTGCATTTCCGATGGAGGCGGAAATGTTGTAGGCCCGTGTGCTCAGATTTGGGTGCACGTTAAAGAACACCAGGTAGTGTAAATTTCCGGAGCCCTCCACTACGGCGTCTCTCAAAGTCATATAGTGGTTTTGGGACGTTAAACCCCACATATCAATCAATCAATCAATCAATCAATCAATCAATCAATCAATCAATCAATCAATCAATCAATCAATCAATCAAGCAACATCCAGCCTCCAGACCATGAAAATTCTGCAAATTACCAAGCTGCCCTGAATCCCCAGCGACCATCTTCTCCTATCACCGACTCATTGTCCCCACGACGTCCTGTCGATTCTCGCCTGTCATCACCACCCCGTCGCCAATCTGTCTCCCCGATGCTTCGGCGCACGAGCCCCGATCGAGAGGAAAACTGACAGCCGCAGTTCCGGAGGCAAGAACTGCGTCGTCATCGAACTTTCTAAGACCTCCTCTTTGTCCAACCAACGAAGTTGATGGGCTAGTAGAAGGTGTTGCTGTACGTGCACTTGTCGACACAGGCGCCGTCATTTCTGTAATTAGTGAAAAACTATGCCGCGATTTGAGAAAAGTTACAACGCCGCTTACGAATCTTGCTCTGCGTACAGCCACTTCCCATTTCATCGCGCCGACAGCTCAGTGCACAGCACGCGTTTTTATTCAAGATGTTTCGTACGCCGTCAACTTTGTTGTTCTCCCACGTTCATCTTACGACGTCATACTAGGATGGGATTTCCTTTCTACCCATCAGGCCCTCGTCGACTGCGCTCGTGCTGAACTCACGTTGACGAATCCGTGGCTTGATATCGACCACCACAGTCCCTCGAAAGTGTTTGCCGCAGGTGACGTCCACATCGCGCCGTTGTCCGCCATCCTAGTGCCTGTGTTTTTCCCTGCTGCCACTAACTCGCCGCTCCTGTTCCAACCAACTATAGCTAGTGTGCAACACTGAACCATCGTCCTCTCGTTTGCCGTCATCAACTTTTCGAATGGTATGGCGGTACTTTATGCGTGCAACGTTTCTGCTTGCCCATACATCCTGCTACGCGGCGAGTGTCTGGGAAGCCTCGAGACCTTAAATTGTATTTTCGAAGACCCGATCTATCCAGACAAGCCATTTTTACCGACTTCTGCCATTACACCCACAACTGACGCTAATGAACCTATGGATGTATTCCGAAAGTCCATTGATTGCAACCTCACGCCTGGGCAGTAGGAACAGCTGATCAAGCTCCTGCAGCGTTTTCGGGCCTCGTTTGACCAAAATCAGCCTTCCTTATGTCGAGCGTCATCTGTTGTTCATCGTATAGATACCGGTCAAGAGACGCCATTACGGCAGCGTCCATACCGTGTGTCAACTACCGAACGCCGTGCCATCAATGTACAGGTTGACGACATGCTGACATGCGGCATAATCAAACCGTCAAGCAGTCCCTAGGCCTCTACAGTTGTGTTGGTGAAGAAGAAGCACGGATCCATCAGGTTTTGTGTGGACTACCGACGTCTCAACCGAATCACGCGCAAGGATGTTTATCCGCTGCCACTCATTGACGATGCCTTGGACTGCCTTCAGGGAGCCGAATTTTTCTCTTCTTTAGATCTGCGCTCTGGATACTGGCAGGTACCCATGGCAGAGGCCGATCGCGAGAAAACAGCTTTCATCACGCCCGACGGGCTTTACGAATTCACAGTCATGCCCTTCGACCTCTGCAACGCAACAGCTATTTTCGAGCGAATGATGGACTCTATCCTTCGAGGCCTCAAATGGAACATTTGCCTTTGTTATTTAGATGACATTGTCGTCTTTTCAACCGATTTCGCAACCCATTTAACCCACCTCGAGAAAGTCCTCGCGTGTATTTCTGCCGCGGGGCTGCAACTGAATCTGAAGAAGTGCCATTTCGCCGCTCGAAAGCTTACAATCCTTGGCCACGTGGTTTCAAAAGACGGCATTCATCCTTACCCTGCCAAACTTACAGCCGTTTCAGGGTTTCCCAAACCGACTACCATGAAAGAGCTCCGAAGCTTCATAGGCCTGTGCTCTTACTTTCGGAGCTTCGTTCGCAATTTCGCGACGATCCTCGCTCTTTTGACCAAGCTCCTCGCCGGCTCTAGAGACCTTTCAGCCTAGTCTGCCACCTGTGACGATTCTTTCAATGAACTGCGCCGCCTCCTCACGTCGCCGCCTATTCTGCGACACTACGACCCATCGGCACCCAAAGAGATCCACACCGACGCTAGTGGTGTCGGGCTAGGCGCTATTCTTGCACAGAAGAAAGACGGCTTCCAAGAGTACGTGGTTATTTACGCAAGCCGAACTCTTAGCAAAGCCGAAATCAACTATTCCGTCACTGAAAAGGAATGCCTGGCCATTATTTGGGCGATAGAGAAATTTCGACCTTACTTGTGCGGGCGCCGTTTTGACGTCGTGGCTGACCACGACGCCCTCTGCTGGTTGTCGTCACTGAAGGATCCAAGCGGTCGCCTCGCCCGATGGGCATTACGCCTCCAAGAATAAAATATTCGCGTGTTCTATCGCTCCGTCCGTAAACATTCGGACGCAGACGCCCTATCCCGTTCGCCCCTACCCCCTGACCCGGACTACTGCGAAAGTCTAACCTGGGATGCCACTGCTGTCACCATCGCCGACATGCCATCTGAGCAACGCAAGGACCCATGGGTTGCTTCGATTTTAGACATCCTGGCTGGGCGGACGGTTTACCCCCTTCTCGCACGTTGCGTCGGCAAGTCGAGCACTTCGCCACTCGCGACGACGTGCTGTACCGACGCAACTACGCACCCGGTGGACGTCAGTGGCTACTCGTGATTCCACGTCATCTGCGATCCGAAATTTGTTTTACGTTTCATGACGACCCCCAATGTGGACACGCAGGTTTCCCTGAAGACTTATTCTCGCATACGTCTCCGATATTACTGGCGTGGCATGTACCATTTTATACGACAATACGTTCGGGCCTGCTCGACGTGCCAGAGACGAAAAACTCCCACTTATCACTCCAGCGGTACCTTGTTACCCTTACCATGCCCATCCCGACCATTCGACCGCGTCGGCATCGATATCTATGGTCCCCTTTCCGAACACTGCTGACGGTAACTACTGGATCATAGTTGCCATCGACCATCTCACGCGGTATGCCGAAACTTCATTCCTTCCCTCGTCTACAGCAAAAGACGTTGCGACTTTCGTACTTTACAACATCGTATTACGTCATGGAGCACCTCGGGAGTTACTGAGCGATCGTGGTCGCGTATTCTTGTCAGACGTCATCACAGCATTGCTGCGTGAGTGCCACGTCGTTCACCGCACTACAAGCGCCTATCATCCCCAGACCAATGGAATGAAAGAGCGCTTCAACCGCACCCTTGGTGACATGCTTTCTATGTATATCTCGTCAGACCACTCCAATTGGGACCGAGTGCTCCCGTTTATCACGTTCGCCTATAATACCGCCATTCAAAGCACTACTGTGTTCTCTCCTTTTTTTCCTCCTTTATGGACGCGAACCTTCTTGCACTATGGACACCATTCTTTTGTACAAACCTGACTCCTCAGAGTCCACGACTTTGTCTCAAGCCGCTACATACGCTGAAGAATGCCGCTAACTGGCAAGATCATTCACAACCCAAGACCAAGGACGCCAAAAGCACCACCATGACGCATCAAATAACACTACTTCCTACAATGCAGGTTCACTCGTCTGGCTGCATGTCCCTTCTGCTACACTTAGCCTTTCTACCAAGTTGGTCCCCAAGTATCATGGCCCATATCGTGTGCTACAAAAAACGTCACCAGTGAATTACTCATTGAGCCACTGGAACCATCTTCTGACCAACGTACGTCGTGGCCAGGAAATTGTCCACGTCTCGAGACTTAAGCCCTGCTACGACCCTCCCGTGTTTACTTTTCCATAGGTCGCCAGGATGGCTCCTTGTTTCGCGGGGAGTTATTGTAATGAATTAATGAATCTGAATAACGGACGCTCTGCTGGCAATGAAGAAGACGATGATGATCGGTGGCTGTAGTAGTAGCTCGTGCACGCCGCTCGCCATTAGCCAGACCTGCCTGATAAAGTACATTTCGCCAAGCGGCGTCTGAACCTTTTTCGACGTACAACACTTCTATTTTAATATATATATATATATATATATATATATATATATATATATATATATATATATATATATATATATATATATATATATATATATATATATATATATATATAATATGTACATTGCACCGAAGCATAGTGGCGCCAGCTCTGTGCCAGCGTGAAAGAAGACGTTGACGTCCGTGTGTGGCTCGTGCTTGCCGGGTTCCTGCCTGTACCAGCTTGTTGGGGCTAACGTTTCTCGAATAATAACCTGTGTTTTTACGCAACCTTGCTCGTTGCATTTGGTGGAAACGTGCTGCGTAACGTCCTAGAGCTCCGCAGCCGTAAGCTACCATCTCAGTCCGCGATGACCGAGAGCGTCGATCCCCCACAAGGCTCTTCTACGCTGCCACCTGTCATGTGTTCTGGTGTACTTCGTCTGCGTGACCGACCAGTATACAACGGCACTGAAGATCAAGATGTCGAGGACTGGCTGGCAGAGTACGAGCATGTCAGCGCGATTAACAAGTGGAATGACCCTGCGATGCTGACTCACGTCATCTTCTACTTGACGGATTTGGCCAACCTATGGTTCACCAACCACCAAGCTGACATCCCCTACCTGGTCGGTTTTCAAAGAGGCCGTCACCTCGTTTTTCGGTTGTCCAGCCATGCGTAAGCTTCGTGCTGAACTGGGAGTGCGGGGACAATTTCAGCGAAATGGTGAGAGCTTCACGAGCTACATTAGGATGTGATCAGCCTCTGTAGGCGAGTTGATGCGAGCATGACGGAGGCTGACAGAATAAAGAGTATATTGGAAGGCATTGATGACGACGCTTTTCATATGCTTGTGGCCAAAGACCCACAGACCGTCACGGCCGTCGATTTAGCTATGTCAAAGTTTCGATGAGCTGCGCAAGCAACCAATTTCTACACGTCGCGCTAATACGCAAACAGCCCATATTTCGGCTTTGGAGTGCAAAAGCAGTGGCCCCGACTACAGCGTGTTAATGCCTCAAATTCAACAGTACATCCGGGAGGAAGTTGCTCGACAGCTCTCTCTTCTCGCAACCATCAACGAGACCCCCAAAACACTGAACCACTCACTTCGCCGCGCTATTCAGACGCAAGTTGCCGAGGCTCTCCCTTCGCCCACGTCCCCAATATCAGTGGCTGCACCGCTGACTTATGCAGAAGCCATCAGCCGACCTCCTGCCCAACCGCCGCTCCCTTCATACAGTCCAGCCACCAACTACTACAGGTCACCAGTTTCGGTTTATCCGGTAAATCAGTCCTTTCCACCACCTCGAGCACCTGTAAACTCTTGGCGTACTCCGGATAACCGGCCCGTCTGCTACAACTGTGGTATTTTAGGACATGTCGCGCGCTACTGTCGTCGCCGTGGATTCTATTTTAATGATGTTCAGCATTCCGGCAACATACCTCGGCAATCAGAATCGCATGTGACACCTGATTCACATGACCCCCGCTCACGTCGACCAGACTTCAGCCGACGTCGATTTCCTTCTCCCCGTCTTCGGTCTCCTTCCCCCATGCTTCGCCATTCCTACCACGCACAGGAGGGAAACTAACAGTCGCAGTTCCTGAGGCAAGAGCTGCGCCACCGACGGAATTTCCAAGGCCTCATCTTTCGCCTCCTAACGAGATTACCGTGTTTGTGGACGGTTTCGCCACAACTGCTCTTGTCGACACAGGTGCCGCTATTTGTATAATCAGTGAAGTGTTATTCCGCAAACTGAACAAAGTGACGACTCAGTCGACTGGTTGAAATTTCTTTACGCACAGCGAGTTCGCAACACGTCCAACCTTCTGCCACATGCACTGCTCGTGTTGTGATTCAAGGAGTGCTTTACATCGTTGAATTTGTCGTTCTTTCGCATGCGTCTCATGAAATTATCCTGGGAGGGAAATTTCTTTCCGCTAATCATGCGGTTGTCGACTGCGCTCGTGCTCAACTCGTTTTGGTTCCATTCAGCACGACATTCATAGATCTCCCTCGCTCACCCAAAAAGGTTATCGTCGCTGCTGACGTCGTCATTTCTGCTTTTTCGGTCACCGCAGCATCTCTTTTGTGCAACTCCGTTTCCGATTCAACTGCCCTCTTCATGCCGTCACAAGAATGCGCTCGTCGCCGGGACCTTGTCGTCCCGTTTGCCGTCATAACACTTGCCGATGGCTCCAGTGCCGTGTACGTGTGCAATTCGTTCCCTTGTCCCGCTACCTTATTGCATGGTGAATGTATTGGGAGTCTTGACACTTATGATGACATCTTTCCTTTGGATGCCCGTTCTGATCCGACACCGATGTCCGTGGATGCCGTCACAGCTGCCACCGCGCCCTCACTACCTGACGAAGACGTTCTGTTGCGCAGCGTAGACACCGGCCTTACGCAAGACCAGCGCAATGAGAGCATTCAACTACTTGACCGTTTTCGCGCCTGCTTCGACCACGGACAACCTCCCTTGGGACGCACGTCAGTTGTCGCTCACCATATCGACACCCGTCATCATACTCCACTTCGTCAGCGCCCCTACCGCGTCTCGCAGGCTGAGCGTGAAGTCATCACGCAACACGTCGACGAGATGCTGCAACGTGGTGTAATTCAGCACTCACACAGTCCTTCGGCTTCGCCAGTGGTCCTCGTGCGAAAAAAGATGGCTCCATTAGGTTTTGCGTGGATGATCGTCGACCAAACAATATCACACGCAAGGATGTTTATCCCCTGCCACGCATTGATGACGCCTTGGATTGCCTTCAAGGTGCGGAATTTTTCTCTTCACTGGATCTGCGCTTTGGATATTGGCAAGTGCCATTGGCTGAACCAGACCGTCCAAAAACGGCGTTTGTGACCCCTGACGGCTTACATTAATTTAATGTAATGCCCTTCGGTCTTTGCAATGCGCCTGCAACTTTTGAAAGAATGATGGACAGTGTCCTCAGGGGACTTAAATGGCACATCTGTCTTTGCTATTTAGACGACATAATTGTATCCTCGGCGAATTTCGAAACTCATATTTCCCGTCTGGAACAAGTTCTCCAGTGCCTTACGGCAGCCGGCTTGCAACTAAACTTCAACAAATGTCGTTTTGGCGCCCGCAAACTCACAATTCTCGGCCACGTCGCTTCAAAAGAAGGAATATCGCCAGACCCTGCCAAACTGCGTGCCGTTGCCGAGTACCCCAAGCCTACTACCCTAAAGGAGCTTCTTAGTTTCGTAGGCTTGTGTTCCTATTTTCGGCGTTTCATTCGCAATTTTGCCTCTATAATTGCCCCTCTGACTCAGCTTCTCTCCCGTAGCGCGGACCTCTCTGGCTGGAATTCCCACTGCGATGACGCATTCACGGCGCTGCGCCGGCTACTCACGTCTCCGCCAGTTCTCCGCCACTTCGATCCCAATGCACCCACTGAAATTCACACGGATGCAAGCGGTGTCGGCCTCGGTGCCATTCTCGCTCAACGCAAGGATTGCTGCGACGAGTACGTTGTCGCCTACGCCAGCCGTACCCTAACGAAGGCAGAGTCCAACTATTCCGTCACGGAAAAAGAGTGCTTGGCTATCATTTGGGCTATAAGAAAATTTCGCACTTACCTTTACGGGCGCCAGTTTGATGTTGTCACAAATCCCCATGCCTTATGCTTTTTAGCGTCCATGAAAGATCCTACTGACCGTCTCGCTCGTTGGCCTTTACGCCTTCAGGAATACGATATCCATGTTGTTTATCGCTCAGAAGGCAGACATTCAGACGCCGATGCACTATCCCGTTCTCCACTGCCTCCTGACCTTGCCTGCTTATCAACTGCCATTTGCGATTCGTCATCGTTGAGCATCACCCACATGCCATCCGAACAGTGCAAGGATCCTTGGATCAATTCTTTGCTCGATCTCCTCTCTCACAGTTCGTCAGAAACGACTTCACGCTCCCTCTCTCGTCAAGCAAGACACTTTGCTGCCCGTGAAGGCTTGTTGTATCACCGCAATTACGTGACGGACGGCCGTAGGTGGCTCCTTGTCATCCCTCGTCATTTGCGTTCCGACATCTGCGCTGCCTTTCACGATGACCCCCAGTGTGGCCACGCTCGAGTATTTAAGACTTACTCTCGCCTTCGTCTAAGATACTACTGGCGTGGCATGTATCGGCACGTTCGCCAGTACGTTCGGTCATGCACCTCGTGTCAACAACGCAAGACGCCTTCTCCCAGCACTGCTGGCCCTTTTCCACCCTTAACATGCCCAGCGAGACCATTCGACTGCGTCGGAATTGATATTTACGGTCCTCTACCCAACTCTCTTCGAGGCAACTGGTGGATTATCGTCGCAGTCGATCATTTGACACGCTACGCTGAAACATCTGCGCTGCCTGCTACCACTGCGAAAGACGTTGCGTCCTTTCTTCTTCACCATCTCATTTTGCGACATGGTGCACCTCGTGAATTACTGAGTGACCGTGGACGCGTGTTTCTCTTGAACGCCGTCGACGAGCTGCTCAAGACATGTCGCACTGTCCATCGGAAATCCTCGGCATACCATTCTCAAACCAATGGCATGACGGAACGCTTTAACCGTACCCTTGGAGATATGCTTGCCATGTACACCTCTGACGACCACACTAATTGGGACCAAGTTCTCCCTTTTGTCACGTACGCGTACACCTCTGCGCCGCAAACAACCACTGGCTTTTCTCCTTTCTTCCTCCTGTACGGACGTGAGCCATCATGCTCCATGGACACCATTCTCCCTTACAGTCCTGATGTTTCCGAAGCGACGCCTGTTTCCGAAGCAGCTGCTTATGCCGAAGAGGGTCGTCAACTCGCTCGCTCATTTACCGCACAAGACCAACGGCGCAGGAAAACTGACCACGATTCCTCTACGTCTACTCTACACTATAACCCAGGAACGCTGGTTTGGCTCTGGGTCCCGTCTACCCCTCCCGGTCTTTCCCCGAAGCTTTCGTCGAAATACCATGGCCCCTACCATGTGGTGCGGCAAACATCTCCTGTCAACTATGAAGTTGAGCCCATTGATCCACCTTCGGACCAACGCTGCCATGGGCGTGAAACAGTACAAGTATCACGCCTCAAACCGTGCTATGACCCCCTTGTCGTGTCCTTTCCCTAGGTCGCCAGGTTGCCTCATTTCTGCGCGGGGAGTAATTGTACCGAAGAAGTGCCAGCGTGAAAGAAGACGTTGACGTCCGTGTGTGGCTCGTGCTTGCCGGGTTCCTGCCTGTACCACAGCTTGTTGCGGCTAACGTTTCTCCAATAATAACCTGTGTTTTTACGCAACCTTGCTCGTTGCAATATATATATATATATATATATATATATATATATATATATATATATATATATATATATATATATATATATATATATATATATATATATATATGTATGTCTAGATTGGGAACATTTAGGGATAAGAGTTAACGAAGAGTACCTTAGTAACCTGCGCTTCGCCGATGACATTGCATTGCTGAGTAACTCAGGGGACGAATCGCAACTCATGATTACGGAGTTAAACAAGGAGAGCAGAAAGGTGGGTCTTAAAAGAAATCTGCAAAAAACGAAAGTAATGTACAACAACCTCGGAAAAGAGCAGCACTTCAAGATAGGTAATAGTGCACTTCAGGTTGTAAAAGACTATGTCTACTAGGGGAAGGTAATAACCGCGGAGCCGAACCACGAGATTGAAGTAACTAGAAGAATAAGAATAGGGTGGAGCACATTTGGCAAGCACTCTCAAATTATGACAGGTAGATAGCCACTATCCCTCAAGAGGAAGGTATATAACAGCTGTATCTTGCCAGTACTTAGCTACGGAGCAGAAACCTGGAGACTTACAAAGAAGGTTCAGCTTAAATTGGGGACGACGCCGCGAGCAATGGAAAGAAAAATGGTAGGTGTAACCTTAAGAGACAAGAAGAGAGCAAAGTGGATTAGGGAACAAACGGAGGTTAAGGATATCATTGCTGATATCAAGAAGAAGAAATGGACATGGGCCGGGCATGTAGCGCATAGACAGGATAACAGCTGGTCGTTAAGGGTAACTAACTGGATTCCCAGAGAAGGCGAGCGGGTTAGGGAGAGACAGAAGGTTAGGTGGGCAGATGAGATTAAGAAGTTTGTGGGTATAAATTGGCAGCAGCAAGCACAGGACCGGGTTAACTGGCGGAACATGGGAGAGGCCTTTGTCCTGCAGTGGACGTAGTCAGGCTGATAATGATATATATATATATATATATATATATATATATATATATATATATATATATATATATATATATATATAGTCCAGTAGATTCTCCGTGAGCGCTCACAACGTGGTTTATTTCAACGTTTCGGCCTGGAGTCTGGCCTTCATCAGGATTAAGGATACAGTTTGTTGGTGGTCAACTTTAAACAATCTCAAATCGGAGGGCAAGGAAAGAGGAAAAAAAGGGAAGACATTTAAGAAAAAAAGGAAAAAAAGAAAAAATGGAAAAAGAAGA
This sequence comes from Rhipicephalus microplus, assembly GCF_013339725.1. Classification (NCBI taxonomy): domain Eukaryota; kingdom Metazoa; phylum Arthropoda; class Arachnida; order Ixodida; family Ixodidae; genus Rhipicephalus; species Rhipicephalus microplus. The sequence goes on along the minus strand of NC_051173.1, from coordinate 58,838,733 downwards.
AAAAAGAAAAGAAGAAGAGAAAAACAATATACGGTGGACGCCCCTCGGGTGCCCCTCTTCCACTCTTCCCTCCTCTTCCCCCTCATCTCTCTCCCCCTTCTACCCTTCACCTTTCTGATGTCAGCGGTCTGTGTATGTTTCCGTTCACTAACGCATTCCTCCCGATCAGACGGCCCCTCCTGGCACTGGCGGTTCGGTGTGGGGCAAAAAAGAGCTTTTCAGGAAGTCCTAAGCCTTTAACCACTCGGGGTCCCGTAAACAATTCGTCGTAGAAAGAGGGGTGCCGCGTATTGTGGCAGAGGCTGGTAAGCGGGCATTTTAGGAAGTTCTAAGCCTTTAACTACTCCGCGCCCTGTCAACATTTCGTCGTAAAAAGAGGGGTGCTCCGTATTGCGGTAGGCTGTGCAAGCGGGTGCAATGCAAATTCCTTGCCCGCTTCTGGATTACGCGTGTAGTGGGGGCCTCCCGGATGTGCACAGGGTTGCTGTTGGGCATGTCATGCATGGTAAAATTGATCGGGTAGTAAAATAAAACAGAAAACAGACGACAGCTGCACATAGGAAGAGTAGTTACACTTGGAATTGTTTTGGGTTGTCCAGTGCCCTTCGCAGCTGCAGTGCCGTGAACTCAGTTACTATTTTCATTGTTGGCGTTATTGTTTATATATATATATATATATATATATATATATATATATATATATATATATATATATATATATATTGTAACGGAGAGAAAAGAGACAACACCCGATCTTGGGCCAGCTGTTCTTATTCTGACTTCGTTCTTCTCTTCTTTGCTCTAGCTACCCGCGCGCCGAAGCGCCAGCGTCTGTCTTTCTTGGTCATGACACTCGGCCATGACTGCGCGCGCGCGAATCTGGCGGCAAAGTTTCTGGTGGGCGGGCTTGGCTGCATCGTGGTGGTCGGCCGCGACCACGATGGAAGTTTGTCGAAATTGGCTCCGGCGGCCGACACTGGCTATGTCGCCCGGGTCGTTCGCAATGTCGTAGTGGGGACTGGGTCCTGGTTGGTCCCTTTGTTGATGATGACTCCGCGGGACGACGTTTACTGTCGCGTGGCAGTCTGCAACCCCGGCCACGCTGCGACTTTTCAGAGAAAGTTGTTCGACTCCGGTTTTCCTTTGCTGGACCGAGCAGGCATTCTCGTGGTAGAAGTTTCCTGTGGTGGTGTGGTTTTCTTGGAGATGGTTCTGGCGGGCGGCCCCGACTGGATCGACATGGTCGCAGGTTAATCACAGAACGCTTTCGTTTGTCCCACTACATTTTAGAAAACAGGGCAGGAAATGGTGGATCCGGCAACGAAACGAGTAGCATCTTGTGCAGCCGTCTGCGCAATTTTCTGCGGATCAAGAGATATTTTTCGGTGCGATTACACATCTTCACGAACTTGGGGTGAAGTCCTCGTGCTGACCTGTGGCGTGGCTCCTGCGAAGTGACTTGCGTAGCCCGTGACTTGCGCAGCGTTGTGGCTATGGGGCTTCCGGACGCTGTAAAGTCACCGATTCTTGAAGCCACACTGCGTACTGACGGGAGATCCTCGACGGGAGCCGTTCCGAAAATTGGACACTCTACCGATTCAGGCAGTGCCTGCGTCGCACGCATATTCTCTTCCGTCTGGCCAGATGGGATGTTATTAGACTCAGCGGAAAGACCTGTCTCATTAGGTGGTGGAATGTCCAGTGGGATGGGGGCCGTTGCCTCTAAGTCAACCGGACGACCTGCGCTGGGGCCTCTTGCGGAGCGTTGCCCAAAGCTTGCCATCAAGGACCCGCCGGACACAGCATCATTGTCGGGCCGGTGCTCCTCAGGAGCTCTGAATACGACAGCAGAAACGTCTGTGCAAGGCAGAGGTACACGATCGTGATTGTTCCCTACATTTTGGTCACCGAGAGATGACAGGTAGGGGCTCGAATCGCATCCTCTAGGTCGGGCTTTTCCCAAGTTCCGCCCTGAAAGAAGGTCGAGTTACATGGGCAGGTGGCACAGGGAATCGGACCGAAAGCAGCTATGAGCTTGACGCTCCACTCCGCCCATGACTGCTGCTTCCAACCTTCATACCGGTGCCACGCCGCTGCACCTTCCCGAAGACGGTCTATGGCCACATACCATTTCTGATTCTCTGTCCAGGCCGTGCGCATTGCTAGCGCGTTGATGGTTGCCACCCAGCTGTCGGCGTCGTTCCTGACCCCGTCAAATTCCGGCAGTTCGTAGGTGGACGGTGATGGTGGGGCGGCACGTGAGAATGCTGATATCCTTGAGGCAACGCCGTCGAGCTGGTCTGAGATCTGCAGGAGGGTGCCCCAAAGCTGCCTGCGTTGCTCCAATCGGCTTGCCTCAAGGTCGTGCGAGGCAGCTACGTCCAACACGGCATTAGTGGCACGCAATTCTGGCATCATTGTAGGAGCTCGCTCGGAGATTGACACTGTCAGTTCGTTAGTCTTGACGCGGAGTAGCGCCATGGTACGCCGCAGGTTGACGGCGTTGTCGTGTGTGAAGTCCGAAGCGTTGGTGATCGCGGTCTTTGAATGACTAGCGGTTGCAGCACTCACGTCGGTGAGGCTGACGTGCAGAGAAGCCTGGATGGCGTTCCCTAGCAGCTCGTATGTTGAAAGAGTGCGGCAACGGGAATGTAGGCCATGGGAAGCGTGAGCGGCATTCCCAAAGGACCGGAGCCGGTGCGGATCCCTGCCACGAATTGGTGGTAGGGTGTCAGTAAGGTCATGCCCTAAAACCTCAGGGGAGGCCTGGATGCCGTCCACTGGTGGTTCGAAGGGTAGCTTAAGCGGCGGGTGGGACCCCATTGCCAAGGAAGCGTGGACGGCGTTCCTCAATGGAGAAGCCCGCACTGCCGACGAACCACAAAGACACGTACCGGTGGCTTTCCGCAGAGGGTTCACTTGTCGACTGCGCTGACGGCAGAATCCATAGCCATGGACGCGTGGATGGCGTCCATTTTGAAATGGTACCGGTAGCGTGTACTGCAGCCGCCGAGGAGATCTTGACGCCGTCCCCGAACGGTGGTGGCAGTGGCGGCAGGTGAACAGCTGCCGAGGAGGCCTTGACGCCGTCCTCAAGCGGCGCTTATCACGGCTGTCCTGGATGACGAAGCCGGGACGTAAGACTTCTTCTTCGTCGGCTGCGCCATTGTAACGGAGAGAAAAGAGACCACACCCGATCCTGGGCCAGCTGTTCTTATTCTGACTTCGTTCTTCTCTTCTTTGCTCTAGCTACTACCCGCGCGCCGAAGCGCCAGCGTCTGTCTTTCTTGGTCATGACATTATATACATGTATATATATACCTAAGGGCTCGTTTTTCCGTGTTTTGACACAAAATAATGAGATCTAACAGACAATAATGCCAAGGAATGTATTGGGGAAGTTATTGGAACCCATGTAATGTGAATAAGAAGAAAGAAAGTGGCTGAAAAAATAACTTGCCGTGAGCAGGAATCGAACCTACTCGAAGGTCGTAGGTACAGTTTGTTGGTTGTCAGCTTTTATACAATCTCAAATTAGAGAGAAAGAGGGAGACAAGACAGAAAAAAAGAAAAATAAAAAAAGAAGAAAAGGAACAGAAAAGAAAAAAACAAAGAAAAAAGAGAAAAAGAATATAAGGAGGACTCCCCTCGAGCGCCCTCCTTCCACTCTTCCTTCCACTTCCCCCTCACTCTCTCTCCCCTTTCTCCCCTTCACTTTTCTGATGTCAGCGGTCTGTGTATGCTTGCTTTCACTAACGCATTCTTCCCGACCAGACTGCTTTGGCGGTTCGGTGTGGGGCAAAAAGAGCTTTTTTACGAAGCTTAATATCCCTGTCACACGGGCACTTAAAAGTCTTTTAAGTAAGCAGTCTTTTTCTGAAAAAGAGTTCCTGACAGCAGACACACGGCACAGAGCGAACTCCTTTTCAGAAGCGGTCTTTTTCGTAAACGGAGTTCGTCGATCTCTTTTACGGCTCCGAATCAGTAGCCTCGAAACCAGTGGGCGCCAGCAATTTTCGAGTGGTAATAAAAAGGAGCAAATGCTTATTTTTCTGTCACCAAAACTCTTTGTAAAAACAAATTTCATATCCTGCAGAAGGTGTAATGAACTATTTTAATGGTTATTTCTTTTTCTACTCTCGTAAGCAGCTACAACGCGTCGGTAATATCACGTGGTGACGCTCGGTCTCACGCCGCGCCGTTTTGCACAGGCGAGGAAAGCGTGGCAGTCATGTGTTTGCCCGTCATTCAAGTGGTCAAGCTTGTATAGGGCAATGCCGACTCGCTTCTTAGGAGTGATGGTTTCACGCATGCTGGTGCACTGTCTTTCGAGCTCACTGCGCAATCTCTCCACAATGAAACGAAAGGTGGACGGGTAAGCGAAAGTTTTAAGCCTTTACCTACACCCGTCGACATTTCGTCGTAGAAAGAGGGGTGTCGCGTATTGCGGCAGAGGCTCCTAAGCGGGCGCAATGCGAATTCCTTGCCCGCTTCTGGATTACGCGTGCAGTAGGGGCCTCCCGACTGTGCACAGGGTTGCTGTTGGGCATGTCATGCTTGGTACAATTGATTGGGTAGTAAAGTAAAAACAGAAAACAGACAGCTGTACTTAGGAAGAGTAGTTACATTTCTAATTGTGTTTAGTTGTCCAGAGCCCTTCGCAGCTGCAGTGTCGTGAACTAAGTTACTATTTTGATTATTGCCGTTATTGTTTTCTAATGCTTTAATTGCTGCAAGTGTACCAGAATTCTCAATTATTCCTCTATCAGGGGTGCTAAATTGGTGGATAAGGTATTCTTCTCGTTGTTCACGTTCTCGGTTTTATTTAAATCCCGTCTCTAAGAGCCTTACTGATAGTTTGTCGAATGCATGGTCAGGAAGATTAAGATGTTTTTATAGGGGTAGATTTGGGGTGATTTCGCATGGGCTCTGTGATTATTGAAGCGAATCCTAAATGGTGTTTCTGTTTGTCCAATGTACTGCATACTATACACGTTGCATTCGATTAGGTATATCACATTAGAGGAATCGCATGTTAGGTTTCCTCGTACGTGAATCGAAAACTTGGATTGTTTCTGGTTGCTTTGTGTGCTTCTCGCATCACCTTACATACAAGACAACGTGACTTTAAACAAGGTTGGCATGAATTACTGGGGGGTGAGGTATTGATTTGAGAGTGGACAAGTGTGTCTTTGAGGTTGCGTGGTCGTCGGTAAACGACGCCTGAAGCGGATGGGAATGCACGTTTCAGACGTTCACTTTGTTCCAGAATGTTGTAATGTCGTTTAAGGATTTTGTTTACATTGGGGAAGTTTGTGCTGTAAGTCAAGCAGAGGTTTGTTCGTTGTGGGTCTTCTTGTGGTGGTCGCTTCATAATTAAGTCATCATGCTTCAGTTTTCTCGCTTTTTGAACAGCGTCATCAATTACATGTGGGGGTTATTTTGTTTCTCGAGCATAAGTTTTAGCCTCTGTGAGCTCGTGTCAAAATCAGCGTCTCTTGAGCAGATTCGCTTAAACCGGTGAGCCTCGAAGTAAGGAATACTGTTTTTACAGTGGCGCGGGTGATCACATTGGCAATGGAGGTATTGCTGTCGATCCGTTGGTTTGCGATATAGGGTTGTAGAGAGCTTGTCCTCTTCTATCGTTATGGTGACATTAAGAAAATTTACAGTTACTTGCGAGTATGTGTGTGTGAAGTGTATGTTCGGATGTACAGCATTGTAAGTGTCGATAAAGCTGAGAAGTTCGTCCTCGCTGTGGGTCCAAATAAGAAAGATGTCGTCTATGTATCTTCTGTATAACAGTGGTTTCAAAGAACTTTGTGCAAGGAATTCCGATTCTAGCTTTCCCATAAATATGTTGGAATAATTGGTGTCATTTTGGTGCCCATAGCGGCCCCACTGATTTGTGGAAAATACTCTTGGTTGAACTCGAATGAATTTAATTCGAGGACCATCCTTGTCAAAGTTTCGATGGCAGAGAAATCTGGGGTGTTAGATTGTCTATGGTTTGTGTACACGTTTTGTAATGCAGCTATGCCGTCATCGTGAGGAATGTTTGTATACAATGAAGAGACATCAAGAGTAACCAAGTACGAGTCTTTCGGCAAACACAGTTCTGCATTGTCTCGAAGAAAATATGTGGTGTCTTTTGTGTACAATGCGAGGGTGCATAGAATGCGGCTTATTAGTTTGTCCACGTACCCTGATATGGCTTCAGTTATTGTACCGATGCCTGGTATGATTGGTCGACCTGGGTTACCGGGTTTATGAATTTTTGGGAGGATGTAGAAGCGACCTGAACGAGGGTATGCTGCTCGCATCAATTTGTGGTCAGTGTTGGTTATCTTTCCTGCATCCAACAGTTTCTTTAGTTCTGTTGACGCGATACGTTTGTATTCGTCTGTCAGCTCACCTGGGAGGCGTTCGTAAAGTCTTGAGTCGTCTAGTTGGTGGTATGCTTCTTTTAAGTAGTTGGTTGTATTAAGGACTACAATTGCTCTTCCTTTGTCAGCGGGTTTTATTGTTATGTCTGTCCTAGATGTCATATTTCTCATACTAATTTTTTCAGATTTTATCAAGTTTTCTCGGTTTCCTTTCTGTCTGTAGTATTCATGTACTATATCTTTCTGTACTGCGGTGATATAAAGGTCCAGGCACTTGTCTTGATTACTGTTCGCTGTCAAATCATTTGTTTTAGGACGGTGGATTGTTTCGTGGTTAGAAGGCCTGTCCAAGAAATATTCGGGCAACCTTAAGCTTCTAGCGAAGTAGTCGACGTCTCGGAGCAAGTGGAATTCATCGAAAAATTTTGTGGTCGGACAGAAGCTTAGTCCTTTAGATAGCAGTTTTTCTTCGTCAAGTGACAAGCGCTCCGATAGGTTTACAACCACAGTGTTACAGGGTTTGTTCATAGATGGGTGCTCGTTTGTACCGTTAGTGGTTTCCTGGGTGGTGGTGTTGTAGTGATAACGAATTATATCAGGGAACGCGGGGTTGGGCACATGGTCTCTTTTGAGTTTATGTATTTTCATGGTCATGATGGCTTGGTATTTATTCTGTTCAAATTCTGTTAAACGGGTGATTTCTTCTTTTGATAGTGTGTTGGGGCGGAGAATGGTGTTGGTCGTAGCGACCAGTTTCTTTACCTGCTTATCACTTTGATTAAGAGCGATTTTAATTATTTAAGAGATGCCTCATGTAGGACATTTTCCCTTGTTATTTGGTCGTGTTCGTCTAGGTTTGTAAGCTGGTGTGAGGGAGAATGGCATACCCTTGGGGCAATTCTAGCACGAAGGTACACTTGTAATGTTGATTTATGCATTTCATGTCTAATTCGTTTATCAGCAAGTTTTCGTACTTTAAGGAAGGTGGCACTGCAACTGGGAAGCGATGATCTGGACTTACATTTCCGAAGTCAATCTTCTTTTGGGTGCGGGGATGGCTGTGATGAAGTGCGCAGATTGTATTTATGTCCGGCAGGCTTTCATCGTTGTAGCGAGGATTTCGGCGTTGGGCTCCCGGCGAACGTGTTCGTAGGCAGTTCCGGAGTCCGCAATAGAGAGACGCGGTTTCGTAGTTTGGCAGGCTTCCCTTTGAGGAGTGGTGTAGTGGTGCTGCCGTGTAGTGCTTTTGGTCTCGACATCCGCAATGGAGGGACGCGTGTTGGCTGTTATGCAGACTTCCCCCCTAGTAGTGGTGCGCTGTTGATGATGGTGAGAGCGTGCTTGTGGCTCGCGGGAGTCGCAGTCTTGCCGATCGTCGGGAACTCATCTTTGATGTTGGGTGGGTGTGGGGCTCCTGGTGTATGTTGATATGCAGAGTGCTTGTCGTGGGTGTCTTGTTGTGTTTAACGGATATTGACGGGAGCTGCTGGTTTAGTCGACCACCCCGTGGTAGCTTTGAGGTCTCCGCAACCGAGTGCACTCTTCAGGGTTTCGGCAATCAACGCAACACCCATAAAATCACGATGAAACCCATCCGCAGCAAGAAAGCGTCTTGGTGGGAACGGCTCGAATTGCTAGTCAATGTATGACACCTTGCTGGGTCTTCGGCAGTAGGCATTGACTGTCTCGTTGAATTGACGAGCGTCCTGGTTGAAGCAGTGCACGAATTGTTCGTTCAATCGTTCCAGGTGTAGGTTGAGATAACGGGGCAGCACGCATGAAACAATGAGCCTTTCGAGTTCCTGGCGAGTCCGAAGCGTGTTGTTCACTAGGCGACGAAGGCGGCGTAGCGATTCCTCTAGTCCGTACGACGCCAGCTCGCTCGTACCGACGTGAAAAACGAGCGTGGTCACAGATCGTGGTATGCGAGCCAGCTCTTTCTCGATGTCGAATGTGGAGGCTCCGCGGAGGAAATGATCACACGTGTCGCCTTCTCATGCGGGTTGAAATGCTGGTGCAAATACCTTGTTTGCGAGTTTACGATGACGGCTGATGTTAGTGCATGTTTAAGGAACTTCCAGGAGACCTACTCGACTGGAGGTGCGCCTGTGGCCGGTCTTGTGTAGGCAGGCATAGTGGTTGAGTGGCCGTAGCGTTGCATATAGTCAAGTAGATCCTCCGTGAGTGGTCACAACGTGGTTTATTTCGATGTTTCGGCCTAGAGTCTGGCCTTCATCAGGATTGAAGGTAGAGTTTGTTGGTTGTCAGCTTTTATACAATCTCAAACCAGAGGGAAAGAGGGAGAGAAGACAGAAAAAAAGAAAAAAGGAAAAGAAAAGAAAAAAGGAGAAAACAAAGAAAGAAAACAAGAGAAAAGGAATATAAAGTGGACTCCCCCCGAGCTCCACTAATAATATATATATATTATATATATATATATATATATATATATATATATATATATATATATATATATATATATATATATATATATACGCTGAGTAACGGAACCGTCGACGCCGGCGGTCAAATTCAGCCGATAGTGTCCATATAATTGCTATCGCCTCGCATCAGCCAGCCTCGAGACTCCCGCCTTCTGACGGCAAGTGACAGGAGTACAGTCGAGACATACTATGTGTCCTACAGAATGACCGCGGTACCCGATCACTCACAGCATAGAGTTTCCTAATTGTACACTAGAGGAAACTCTAACGCTAGTGTCTATTGGAGCTGCAACGCACGGTGTCTCAGCGAGCATGGGAATGATGGGTAGTACACGAATTGATCTAATCTTCGTACTTCTGGCTCCATGTGTGTTCGTGTGGCTGGAAGCCGTTTTCTCATGAAACAAAAATCAGCAAATGTTCAGCAGTTACGTTTCACCACCTTAATCATTTCGGCTTACTGTTCCAAATCGGGTCATAAAGTACAAAAATGTTCGTTCTTTCCTTCGAAACGAAACCGAAACGCGCCAGTAAACGAAGGCCACAAATGCGATTTCCCGCCCGCAAGTACAAAGAATTGGCAAATCCGTGAACTTCTCGTTATTTCCGTGGTCGCTAAACAATGACGATGATGAGTGTTATTTAATGGCGCAAGGGCCAATCGATGGCCAAAGAGCGCCACTTCAATAGACTAGAAATATGAACAACATGATGCGTGGGCGTAAAGGGGCCTTAAAATTCTCCGCGCCGAACGGGGGTAAAAACATGGAAGTGATAAAATTATGACTGTGACGTGAAAATATGTGCAGTGAAAGTGGATGGCAAAATGTCATGATAATAAAAGCATGATGGAGATGTAGTCAGCGCAGCCACGACCATGGTATAGAGGTCGTGCAACGGATTACCATCGAAATATGGGGTGAAAGCTATGAACTTCTTTTAAAAACGTGAAAAGTGATTGCAGTTCAAAAAGCGGATCCCTACCGATGAGCATCCCAGGATGTAGTGGGAGCTGCTGTCGGTAGGGCAGTAAAAATGCTTTTTTTTTTCTGAGAGCATCTAGCTCATTGCACTCAACGAGAATGTGGAGAACCGCTAAGTGGTTCTCCACATCTCTCACAATATGGTGGATGGCCGGTAGATAGAAGATATGAATGTGTAAATTGTGTATGTCCTGTTCTAAGCTTTGTTAGTGTTACTTATGTGTGTCGTGGTTTTGATAGTGGCGGCCAATTACTTAATTGCGGCTTAATAGCATGGAGTTTATTGTCTGTGTGTCTATCCCACTTGCTCGGCCTATACCCCCTGAGCTATTGTTTCAGAAAAGGTTTTAGGTCGAGAGCAGGGATTGATATTGATGCATTAAAGTAGTCTCGTTGGAGGAAACAGCCAGCTTGTTGGCCAAAACAGTCCCTTGTATCTCACGGTGCCCCGGCACCCAGCAGACAACGACATGCTGTTTAGATGTATACAGTGTGCATGAAAGTGAATAGAGTGACACCAGCACGGGGTTTTCGGGAACCACACTTATGGAGTCTGTGTATATTACCGCTTTTTGTATAATTTTGTATAATATCTGTTAGATGTGTTTTACGACTGCCAGTATTGCGTAAGCTTCTTCTGTGAAAATGCTTGCATCAGGATGAAGAACGCCGGCTTAGGAAAAGGATTGGCTTACCGCTGCCTATGGCACAGAAGTGTTGGACTTTGAGGCATCGGTAAAGAACTTAGGACATGCGTATTTATGTTGTAGTTCTAGGAAGCACGTATGTATGCACGTATGAAGCACGTATGTTCTAGGAAGCACGTCTATAAACTGCCACTGCCACGGTGGCAGATATGCTGCAGGAGCCATAAAACTATGTTCCAGAAGAGGCACACCTGTTTCTTCAGCCAGGCCCCTTACACGGAGCGAGTAGGGCTGCCTCAACAAGGACTGGTTCTCGAACAAGCCAGAACAAGACAAATCATTATTTGTGAATTGAGAGGGGTGTTTCTTGTCTGCCTTACCTTCAGAAAGTAAAAAAAAGACAGGAAACATCTTTGTAGGTGGAGCGACGATTCATTCGAATCCACGTACAGGCTCTCCACAGGGCTAGTTCAAAAAGCACCCGTAGAGAGGCGAATGCCTAGATGGTTAAAAGGATCGACGATCTTCAAGGCTGAGGGTGTAGGTGAGTGATAGATAATAGCACCGTAATCTAGGCGTGTGCGTACGAGGCTTTTATTTAAATTTATTAGACATTTCATGTCACTGCGCCATGTAGTGCGTGAAAACACTTTCAAAATATTGTTTTTAAGCACCTGTCTTTTAAATACTTGATGTGTGGTGTTACTGTTTGTTTTGTGTCTAATATTAGTCCCAAAAACTTGTGCTCAGTCTTCACTGACAGAGGTTCACCATGCAGGTCCATGTCGGGGTCAGGATGGAGGCCCCTCATTCGGCTGAACAAAACGCAAGTGCTCTTTTGCGCGTTGAGTATAAAACCATTTTCATCTGCTCATTGAGATATCTTGTTCAATCATAGTTGAACTGGACGTTGGCACATTGAGATGTTGGACGTTTTGAAACCATTCTGTACATCATCGACATATATACAGTAAAAAATATTACGTGGGAGAGACAGGTGCAAGGAATTCATTTCAACTAAGAAAAGTGTGCAGCTCAATACACCTACTTGTGGCACTCCTGTTTCTTGGACAAATATTCGAGATAAGACAGTGCCAATTCGGGCACGGAATGTACGGTTGGACAGGTATTTTTCGACGATGGTCAGCATTCTACCCCGCACACCTAAATGTAACAAGTCTCGCAATATGCTGAAGCTATATGTAGTGTCATATCCCTTTCCGTATTGAGAAACACAGAAAGAAAAAAAAATTGCTTATGAACAAAAGCGTCGCGAATTAGTGCGTCGGTACTGACAAGGTGGTCAGGGGTGGACCGAGCCTCTCGATACCCACACTGGTATGGGTCAAGTAGGCCATTAATTTCAAGGAAGTGCATAAGGCGCCTGTTAATCATTTTCTCAAAGACATTGGAAAGGCAGCTGCTTAACGCTATTGGCTAGTAGCTGGAAACTTAGGCCGGGTCTAGGCCTTGTTTTAGAATTGGGATAACGATAGCTTTCTATGCAGGCTGTGGGTAGCTCGCCGGAAGACCTTATCGCATTATACAGGGAGAGGAGAGCTTTCTGTGTTTCACTGGGCAGGTGTTTTAACATTTCGTATGCCACACGATTCGGGCTTGGGGGAAGATTTATTGCAGCAGGTAAGTGAGGCTTGTAGTTCAGCCAAACAGAAAGGTTCATTGTATGCCTCATGTGCTGTGGGTTTGCGCTCTAATTTCTCTTTTTCCATTCTGGTTTTGTATCGTCCGAACGCTTCACTATAGTGTGATGAGCTGGAGACCTGTTCGAAGTGCGATCCGAGAGTGTTAGCCTGGTCTTCCAAACTTTCTCCTTGTGTGTTCACTAGAGGAAGTGAATGTGCTTTTCGTCCGGACACCTTACCAACCATGTTTAAGACTCTCGCCTCATCTGTGTATCAATTAATGCCTGATAAATGTTTGTGCCAACTTTCGCTCTTCACGTGTTGGCGTGTCCTCCTTCCTTGCGACTTGATGTTCTTCATGTTTACAAGATTCTCGGCTGTGGGCGAGTCTCTAAGAAACTTCCATGCTTCTTGTTGTTTTTTCGTGCATCACTGGCACACATTATTCTGCCATGGAACTCGTCATTTGCCTGATGGTAGACATGTTTGCGGAATACATTTCGTTGCTGCATCAACCAAGAAAGCTGTAAAGTAGCACACAGCATCCTCTATGTTCAACGCTGCCATGTCAGTCCAAGTTAATAGAGTCATTTTTTGAAACTTCTCCCAATCGGCTTTGTGGGTGAGTCATTTGGGAACCTGTGCAGGACATGTATTTGTTATTGATGTGCTGATAACGATAGGAAAATGGCTACTACCGTATGGATCATTAATGGCTTCCCACTTAGGTAGAGGCAGGAGTGTTGGGGATGTTATGCTGAGGTCTATGGTGGGTACGTATTGTTTGCGATGTTGTAATTCGTTGGCTCTTTCGGATTAAAGAGCCACGCACCGGAAGAAAAAAAGGAACTCTTCAATCAGGCGACCTCGCGCATCGCAGCGAGAGTCACGCCAGAGGCTACCATGTGCATTAAAGTCCCCTAGAACAAGGTTGGGTCCTGGAAGTTCGTCTATGAGGGACTGTAATGCACGCTTTTCAAGACGGTGTTGTGGAGGTATGTAGAGAGAGCAGACGGTGACGAGCTTATTTAAAAGAACTGCTCGAACAGCCACCGCCTCAAGGAATGTTTGCAGTGGTAGGTGTGTGCATGCAATCCTTTGATTGACTACAATGGCAACACCACCAAATGGCACAATGGCATCATTCCGGTGCTTTCGAAAGATAACGTAATTGCGTAAAAAGTTTGTGTGTTTTGGTTTCAAGTGTGATTCTTGCACACACAGCACCTTTAGTGTATGTTCGTGTAAGAGCTCCTGGATATCTTCGAGGTTCCTCATGCAGTCCTCTAACGTTCCACTGTAGTATTTGTGTCATTTTAGTGTTGTGTGGTGCTGTGTACTAAAGTGTTGCCTTAGGTTACAGGGTTTTGGGGGCCCTGTCATTCGGTTGTTTTTTTCTTGGCGTGCTCTAAAGAGTTGCGCCTATTCTTCGGCGCCTGAGGCGCCGGAGGAGTAGGAGTCGTATCCATCACCTAATGGGAGGTGGTCGATGGTGCCTGCTCGGCAGGCACGTTCACAGAACGTTTGAACCTAACTGCGCTTGCAGTGGTCCGTGGTCCAGCACACACGGGGGTCTGCCGACCCTGTTTGTCAAATGGCGGAGCAGTACAGGCTGCTCCAGCCGGGGGTGCTGGTGGCACTGCCGCGGCCGCTCACTGTGTGATATTGGTGGGCGCAGAAACGTGTGGCTGAGCGCCCCGGCGCGTCACATCGGCGAAGGGGGGAAAAGACTGGTTGTGTAGTGCGAACCGTTGACGTGTTTCTTGGAAAAGCGGATTAAACTTGACCTTAAGTTCTACTATTTGTTTTCTTTATTCCATATGGGGCGTGACCATGAGTAGGCAGCGTGGTAACCTTCACAGTTCAAACAATGATTTGTTTCATGAGGTGCAGTTGTCAAATATTTGTATCATGGATGCACACTTTGCGCGAGTGGTGGGCCCTCTGCAACTCTGCGATCCATGTCCGAAACGTCGACACTTGAAACTTCGACGAGGATTGGGAATGTATGGTCTTACATGCAGCTTACAATATCCGGTTTAAATTGATGCTGGTAGGTCACTGGCTCCGAAGGTAACCATTACGTGTTCTGTAGGGGTCTGTCTGTTGTCACACCTGATAATTATTCTGTGTACCGTCACAACGTTTTGGTCTTGCCGTCCTTCTAACAGTTAGCTTTCACTCGGATTGATAAGATCATCATCAGAAATTACCCCACGGACTGTGTTCATAGACCTGTGTGGACCCACTTAAACAGGGAGTGTCCCCAAATGTTACAATTCTGGATAGTTTGTCGTATTCAGCTTTGTCACGAACCTCCAGAAGGAGATCGCCACTTCCCACCTTTGTCACTTTATAACCTGGACCTATTGCTTTGGGGAGAGTTTTCGACACGAGAAAAGGTGAAATTGCACGTACTGTCTTCTTTTCATTGAAACTACGAATAACATGGTACTTTGGGAAGGTTGGTTTTGGTGTATTGAGCATGAACGTGTCTTTGGTGCGCCACCTTTTCAGGGAGCGATCAGGAACGGGGCGGGGGGAGCGTTTGCCATAAATAAAGTTCGGCAGTGATGCCAGGCACCCACCACCGAGTCCAACCAGGTGAAGTGGCAGGAGATGCTGGGCAAGTCCTGTCGCCGCCAGCTGTACAGCGCTGCTATAACCTAAGGGAATAGCCAAGACTGGGAATCCACACAAGGTTAACCCTTCCCGCCAGGAAATTCGGAAGCGAACAGAAGAGAGAAGGAGATGGGATTGATAAAAAGTGTGAGAGAAAGGCGAAGGTGTAAGGGGAGAGAGACAGGAAAAGGCGACTGCCGATTCCCCCCAGGTGGGTCAATCCGGGGGTGCCGTCTACGTGAAACCGGGGCCAAAGGGGTGTGTTGCCTCTGCCTGGCGGCCTTAAAGGTCCAATCACCCGGCGTCCGCTCAACCCCCAGGATCCCCTTTTCCCCGGACACGGCAAAGCCACGCACGGCTAGGCGTGGGAGGGAGTCGAAACCCCCCGTTAGCTCGGGTCCGTGGTGTCGCTACACAACAAACGCCTTGCGTAAGCAGACGCCCCTGCGGAGTGGTCGCTGAACAATCACAGTGCTAGAGTCCTCTCCAGTTAACTTTATGGAACTTTACGACTCAC
The DNA here is from genome assembly GCF_013339725.1 of Rhipicephalus microplus. NCBI lineage: Eukaryota > Metazoa > Arthropoda > Arachnida > Ixodida > Ixodidae > Rhipicephalus > Rhipicephalus microplus. The sequence continues at coordinate 58,823,491 of NC_051173.1, read as the reverse complement.
AGTTTATGATCAACGGTCATCTATACTGGTTTCAGTGCTCTACAGACTACACAAATCTGGTGGGCTCCAACCCTTTTCACGGCAATCACTTGAAGGAACACTAATTGTCAATATTTTTGGAGCTCTCCACAACGGCATTTCTCATAAAATATTGTGGCTTAGGGTCGCAAAACACAAGATTACAATTATTATTAGTAGTAATAATAATATCACTACAGTTCCGGCTGTACGCGCGATTGAAGATATGGCCACGAGTAAAGGCAACGACGAGGTTAAGTGTGTTAAGCACATTTGCGCAACAGCTGCTGATTTTAACTATAGGAGGCAAAAGCTCATGTCGCACTACATCCCGGAAGTACCTGTACCGATAGTCTGCCTGAGGTTTGCTGCAATGCGTTTTCGCTTGGGTGTCCACACGGAAGACAACACGTCAGTGCGACATTATGGTAATATTGAGGGTTTCTGCCATATCTAACACACACACGTAGAAAAAAAAAGCCAACGCAAAGTGCGCACGTCTTATTTACTTCCTCTTCCTACTCATCTCAACTTTGCCTTTCGCAGGGATCTCTCCGGCTTTCGGCTACGCTGTATGTTTCTGGTGCGCACCGAAACGCCTCCAATTTCTGTACGCTCGAGTAGGCAGTCTACGAGGAAATACGACCTATGCGGCCGAATGAACTACGTAAGACGGCCACAAATCCTTGAATTCGTGACGTCACTTTATAAAGACGGCTCTCCTACGTCCATAGAGCGAGTTTTCTCGAAAGCAAAAATGTGCACATGTGATCTCTAGCACGTCTGAGAATGACTTCAATGGAGATCACACAAACAATGCCTTTCCAACAAAGCAATACCATTTCAAGGCACCCATAAAAATTTCGAATATATGAATAAAACATCCCTTCAAAAGCAAATAATCTCTTAAAGGGCAAATGAGTGAATAAATAACAATTTATTATTGAATTTTGATTGACCATTCCTAGTAAGAGAAATGCGCGTGTGCGTGCGCGTCAAGACGATTGGGGTGCCGTGCGCGAAATTTGCACCATCTGTTTTGTAATGCTGAAAACATGCTAATTCTGCCGAGATCACCACGCAGGTCGCGGTAAGGGGTTTGTATAAATAGGTTGTTGTTTGAACATTGAAAGACGTGCGCTTTTGATACTCAGCGGTTAACGCCACGCTCTGCAAAACGAGAGGTCTGTCGTTCGATTTTTCTTGTTAGGAGCATTTTTTTCCAAATTATTTCTTTGTGGTTTTTGTTTAGATATGTATAACGAAATGAATGTGAAGGACAAACGCTCCGCCGTTATGGTAGGCGATGGCGAGGATCGGTGGGTGTAGTTGTCGCTCGTTCCTGCTCTCGCCGGTAGCCAGACCTGCCTGCCAAAGAGCCTTTTGCCAAACAACGTCTGAACTGTTCTCGACGTACAAGCCCCCTATTTTAAGTGGCGGAGAATAAACGGTTACCGTCAACCTAGAACTTTGTAATCGGGTGGTGCCGTCACCATTCAGGGTGACTACTGCTGGCTCTTCGCAAGCTGCCGCACCAACGACAGTCTTCTGTACTGGCGTGCCTCGGCAACGCCATGCACCAGTATTTTGCAACAATGACGAGCACGACGGCGAGGATTGGATTGTCGAGTATGATATAATAAGTGTTACCAACAAATAGGGCATTGGTGACAAGCGCACGAACGAGTGATTTTACTAATGTGGCCAGCCTCTGATTTCAAAACCATGAAGGTGAAATCACTGACTGGTCAACTTTAAGACAACTGTTCCGCAGTATTCAATCGTTCCGCCATGCGCCGGCTTCGCATGAAACAACGCCTGCGTAGTCGGAGTCCAGCACAGGGAAAGAGACTTTTACAGCTACATCGAAGATGTCTTGCTTCTTGGCAAATGCGTCGATTCATCTCTCGCCAAAATTGACGAGATCAGACCCATCATAAATTGAGTTGTTTTCCAACTTTCCGTACATAGGCCTCACGCAATCACAAGCGTGAAGCTTTCGCAAGAACATAATCTCGGTTAGTGTAGTAAAACACCATCTGCAAAGACCGCCAAGCTGCGTGACTTTGGCGGCGAGTCGACCAAGCCCCGGACAGAAGACCCTCCGGTTGAGTTATTCGAGCCGCCCGTCGCTGAATTGAGTAGGGTCGCCTCTGTCGGTAGAGGAACCGAAGCGGTGCCGTTGGGCGAGACAGGCACTACGCTCCCGCGTGTAGCAGAACGTTAGTGTGAGCTCTGGAGGGTTGATCGAGAAACGCTCATTTGAAAGCATCGTGAAGACTTCTCGATTAAATCGGGTAGAAAGCGTAAAATTTGGAGCAAGAAAAAAAATGCTTCAGAGGAAGGAGGGATGAGAAATTTCGACTCCTAGTGATGTAACGGGAACGGGATCATAGGTAATCTTGGATTAGTTGAACCTGAATCCAAAGTTAAGTGAAGTCAAGGAAGAGAGCTTGAGGTGCTTTGTTTTCGAGTTTTTGGACGACCATCCCAGAAAAGCGACGTTGATTAAATACGGTATCGAGCTAACCTCTGAGGAACCAATCCTCTGCAAGCCGTATCGGTGTTCCCCTTTTCAAAAGCAGATCAGGAAAGAAGGGATTGATAGAATGCCTGAGTTGGGAGTCATAGTACCGGGTGAGAGGAACTATACATCTCTAATATTGGTTCAAGTGCCTGGAAAAGATTCTAGGCTATGCATCGAGTATCCGCGCCTTGACAATTCCATAACTCGAGGCCAACTTACCCGATACTAAATCTAGAGGAGAAGTTAGAAACAGTGTCACAGACTAATTACATTTCCACAATACACCACGTACGAGGGTATGCAAGTCCCCCTACAGAGCGTGCTAGCCGCTATGCCACATTTTTCTCTGCATTCGGAACGTATCGTCTATTAATTGTTAGCCTACAGGATTGAAAAAATGCACCTTTTTGTTTTTCTGCTTTGATGGACCACGTTCCTAGTGGGCTTTCCGAGTTTACTCTGACGTATACTGACGATGTCACCAGGTCCTGAAACAGCTGGGAAACACATGTGGAGCATTTACGAGTCGTGCTGCACATGTTGATAGAAGCGGGTGTTACCGCGAAACCTGCTGAATGTCACCCAGGGTGAGGCGAGGTGTTTTACCTGGGAAACGTTGTGGGGCATGGCCAGCGTATACCTTCAGAAATTGAGGTACCCGCCATCGTAGACTATCCACGACCAATCACAAAATCAGAGATAGGGAATTCTCGTGCCTAGGTTGATACTAGCAGCATTATGTACAAAACCAGTCTACTATCGCCAGCCCTCTCACTGACGCACTTCGAAAGTTCGAGCCGGTAAACGTGGCGTGGGCTCGATAACAGAAAACGCGTTTTGCAAGCTGCAACAAGCCTCAATCAGAAAGCCCGTTCTCATGGTACTCTACTTTTCTAGGGGCTTTGTCATTCATAGCGACGCATGTGATCAAGTCATGAGAGCTATATAGTGCCACGAAGACAGCACTGGTAACGAAAGGCCAGCTTTGTATTTAAGCAGGGAACTGAGTTTCAGAGAAAAGGCATACAGGACCTCTAAAAAAGAATACTCTTGCCTTGCGTGGGCCGTGTAAAAGCTGGCCTGTTATGTCTCCGGTTCAAATTTTGTGGTCAAAATGGACCTCTGTCCTCTAACCTGGTCGAATAGCATACAGCCTAAAAAGTGGCCGGTTACTGAGGTGGAGCATGATATTTTAACAGCACAAATTAGATGTTCGCTGCAAGAAAGGAAAGTTAAACACTATTGCATGCACATTGAGACATGCGTTTTCGTCAGCACCTTCTCTACCTTTCGGTTTTTCGCTGGCAAGTCGAGGCAAAATTTTGTTTTCACCATGGCCTTAGCTGAGCGCTCCCGTCCTGAGGAATCTCAAGGGACCAACTATACGCTGTACTCTACTTCGTTGCGTTGTTGCACGTGCAAAGTTTCGAATTATGATTTTAAGAGTTTTATGTCCGACATGCGCCTTTTGATGTAGAGGGAACGAAATTACGATAGACACGTAGCTAGGTATACCGGGTGTTCAAAATTAAGCTTTATGATTTTTTTAAAATTAGGCGCTCGAAGGCACGTGAGAACCACTTGTGCAAATAAGTTAAGCGGCCAGGGGGACAGAAAGTTAGATGATAATTATCGCTGTCAGCAGCCCAATTAACTAAAATTTAATAATTAACTTTTTACTGGCTGCGGTAAGTTGGCATGTTTATATTGAAAAAATGTAGGCAGTGGTGTTTGTACACAGTTTCAGTTGGAAGATTTTTTCTAGCACGCCTGTGTTCCGAGATATCCGGCTCCAAAGTTTAATTGTCTTTCGCACGATTACGCATGCAAGAGGGTGAGGGTCCGCGCAAAGCTCCTCCCTAAAGTGACGCATCTGTTGCGTGTGGTGTTTAGTGTGTGAAGAGGGTGGAAGCGTAGGCATAGGTGATAGCAATTACCCTTGCCCTCTTCGGCCGGCGAAATCAAAAATCGAAGAACGCTTGCAACCAGTGTCGTAACACGCAACTGCAGAGCCTCTAACGATAGTGGCAGATACCATGCCGAGATAATGGTGCGAGCGGAGAATCTGGATGCCAGTGCGCGTGCGTAATAATCACTAGAGAAGCATGCGTGGTCGTTGCCTGGGCTACGCGAATAGCGTGACTGCTGATGTCCGAGTACTGTAACTTTTATTGAAACAAGAGCAACAACTCCACCAATAATAACTGAAACAGTTTTATCCTTGCTAACGCATATTTCCTGCTGCTACATAAGCATATTTCGGTCATGCACAAATCTCATCGAAACTCTTCACCTCTCAAGACGTCAATGCCCCAAAAAGTGTTCAAAATGCCTGCCTTCGGCAGCAACGCAAAGCATGAACCGCTGTCGCGTCGACTCGATGACTCGGCGCAGTACTTCTGCAGGAATACTCGCACAGGCAGATGTTATCCTGTCCTTCATGTCATTAACATCGCTGGGCTCTGTTACGTAAACTCGATCTTTAACGTAGCCCCAAAGGAAAAAGTCGAGCGGAGAAAGGTCAGGTGATCTTGGTGGCCAAAACATCGCTCCTGCGCGCCCAATCCACTGTTGTGGAAAACGTCTGTCCAACCAGTTCTTCGCCCTGGTAGAAAAATGTGGTGGTGCTCCATCGTGCTGAAACCATACTTGGCGCAGGTCATTCAGGGAAAGACTGCAGACAAGATCATCAATGACAACACCTAATATTTCTTCTGTGTACATCTTTCCGTTCAAGTTGTCCTCAAAAAAGTGAGGTCCGATGATCCTGTCCCCGAGTATGCCGCACCACACATTCACACTCCAGCGAACTTGATGCTTGTGCTGCCTCAGCCAGTGTGGGTTTTCTTGTGCCCAATAATGGGCGTTGTGAAGATTAACACTTCCATTTCGGCAAAACCGAGCTTCATCAGTCCAAATTATTCTGTGCAAAAAGTCATTTTCTTGATCAGTTTTGATGAGGCCCCAATTGCAGAAGTCAACTCGCCTTTCAAAGTCCGCCTCATTTAGGTCCTGATGAAGGTAAACGTGATATGGATGGAACTTGTGCTTTCTTAAAACATTTGTGACTGTTCCGATGCTGCGACCGCACTGATCGGCAATCTGTCGGATGCTGAGCTCTGGCATCGAGGTTACGCACGCGACAACGTCGATTTCAAAGTCTTCATCGACGATTGCCTTCCTGGTCCGTCTCGGAAGGTGGACAGAGCCTGTTGTGCAGAAGCGTCGAAACAGGTTTGTGAAAGTGGGCCTTGTTGGAAGGGGACGGTGTGGGTGGCGAGACGCGTAAAGCTCCATTGCTAACGAAGCGTTGCCATTCATTTCAGCCATTGCAAGCACCACGTCTACTTTTACTTTGGTAGAATACCTCACGCCAGAAGCAGCCATATTAGCTCGAAAGGACTCCACGTGGATTTCCTTGGTAGACCTTCAATGCAGAGACGCTGTGCTCTAACCGGAGGCACCCTAGTGCAGGACGGTCCTGCTAACGCGTTCACAAGAAGATGTCTCAGTGTGATCTAAAGTCACGAAAAAACGTCGCGAAAAATGGTCTCCTGTTATCGCGTTCATCAGGATCATGCGTAAGGCTCATGGCGCACCGCGCTGTCACATTTTGATTTCGCCGGCCGAAGAGGGCAAGGGTAATTGCTATCACCTATGCCTACGCTTCCACCCTCTTCACACACTAAACACCACACGCAACAGATGCGTCACTTTAGGGAGGAGCTTTGCGCGGACCCTCACCCTCTTGCATGCGTAATCGTGCGAAAGACAATTAAACTTTGGAGCCGGATATCTCGGAACACAGGCGTGCTAGAAAAAATCTTCCAACTGAAACTGTGTACAAACACCACTGCCTACATTTTTTCAATATAAACATGCCAACTTACCGCAGCCAGTAAAAAGTTAATTATTAAATTTTAGTTAATTGGGCTGCTGACAGCGATAATTATCATCTAACTTTCTGTCCCCCTGGCCGCTTAACTTATTTGCACAAGTGGTTCTCACGTGCCTTCGAGCGCCTAATTTTAAAAAAATCATAAAGCTTAATTTTGAACACCCGGTATACTGTACTATTGTGTCTAATGTTCTGTCTAATAACTGAGGGCACTTGCTTGTGTCGTGTGTTGTCGAACCGTTCTTGACAAAATGCAAAACAATCAACAAGTGCTGAAACCAAAAATCATCAGAAGAGACGAGCGAAGCTAGTCGATAAGTTTTGGTGACAAGCCAGTGGAGCCGGGATCCTTCTTCAAGAATGGGATGTGTTCGCGGAACTGATCGTGGAGGCACATCCTCCCCATGGCACTGGAGGTGAACTTGGAGGGACCTAGCGAACGAGCACGCCTGGCGTCCGAGCCATGAGAAAGAAGCTCGCCTTTCCTGCGCAGTCTCTGGCGGCGGGGGTGCTGTTGCGCCTGGCAATCCATACCAAACTTCCTTGCTTATGGCAAATATTCAAACTTGCATCGTATCATGCAAGTGGCGTCCACATCGAAAAACTCGTTGATGCAACTAGCGTTAAAACCAGCGAGCAAGCCAGGCTGATGCAATCAACGGCATCTCTTGCGGTGAGTTTAACGCAACGCATGGCAAGCTCCTCACCCATGGGTCCGATTCGAACCAGTGGCCAGCGGTGGTTCTTGATTGGAAGCTTTGATCTACTGGTTGATGCAAGGAATCACCAGGGCCTATAAAAGAACTAAGCGGCGTGAAGAAAGAGAAAGCGATCGAATAAATTCCGGCTCATCGTCGCACCTCAGGGCGAGCTCCTTAAGCTTTCAGCCCCAGTGCCGAATAGGTAACGCCTCCGTTAATAGTGTACATAAATGTTGCATTAACTCACCGTCATTTTGTCGGCTCCTTCTATCAGCTCTGCGGAGATGCAACCGCGACATTCGATACTCACCAACACACAACCACACAAACGCCGTTGCTCCGTGATTTCATGTAGTAGAAGACGCACGCGCAAAGTTAAGGTTGACTTTAAACTAGAAACGTGGTCGCACCACGGCTTCATGCAGTAGAACACGCACACATACAGCGGAGGTTCACTTCCAACTGGAGTATAGCACGCACGATTACAGCCAACGCTAACTTTGAGCAAGAAATGAGGTTGCAGCATGATGTCACGTGCTAGAACACACCTCCAAACAACCAACGCTGACTTTCAAGTGGAAACATGGCTGCAGCATGATTTCTCTGCCTCCTGCTCTGAAGTGACGTCAGATGACGTGGCAGACGGTCATCATAGGGGCCCAAATACGGCCATCATAGGGGCCCAAAGCAACGCTGAGTGGCGCTGCGATTCTCGAAAGGAAGTGCTATTTATGACAGAAAAATGAAAACTTAAGGTATGCGTCGCGCGTTTTTCATTCTTTCCGCCGCACTGCCGCTTGCTTCCGTGCATGTTCATAGGTCTCGTGCTGCATTTGGAGCGCCACGTACTGCTTAAAAAAACAAAAACTTCCAGCTGAACAGGCACTTAGAGAAGCGAACGTAAATAAATTTAAAAAAGTTTATAACGATGTTCATGTTGTAAAGCAGATGACAATGACTCACGACTTAGGGCGAAATTCTTTTTCAGAGTTAGCAACATTACTGTGTACGATAAATCGAGGTAACCTTCCTTCGGTCATACATCAAATATACCGAACGGTCTCAAATGCACTGCAAAATGAAGCCACGCACGCTATCTATCTTCTACGTTTTCGGCAGTGAAAAACATGATTATTGTTTTGATGCGCACGCTGGCAGTAGCGTACGCGTACTGGCGTGAACAAACTATCATGGCGTGCGAAAAAGAAAACCCCATGAAAACGAAGATGAAAAGGCCTAGCATTAAAAGCCTGATAAGGTTAGACTCAAGTCTCCCGTATCACTCAAGGACTACCTTCTGACTTTGCTGTGACGCAGCCAGCTTAGCTTTAATTTTTGCTAAGCAAGTATAACAGCTACCCTCGTTTTTTTTCGTTTTTTTGTCACTTCTAGCGTCATGCTTGCACTCCCATTTTAAGAGAATATTGATGGTACAGGTGTACAAGGCACGCTTCGTGAACTCGGCTCTGCTTGAGAGAGGCCGAATTCATGGCACGTTGTGTTATCGGGTGCGCGATGAGCTCACGCAATATTCGCACAAGTAAGGGCGAATTCGAAGTGCTCTACGAAGCGCAACACGCGTACACGTGGCGCGCGTGAAAGAAAAAAAATGCAGCGCGCATCTTTCCATGGGGGGCACTCGACTAAATGCGTCGCGAAGGAAGGGGTAGGGGTATCACGTGACTTTTGCATAATTGGGTATGGTTCGAGAACGTATAATTAGTATGTCGTCTTTATTATTCTTATTTAACGAATGGAACAAAAGCGTCGCCTTCAACGAGTGGTGGAACGCGAATGTGTGATCCAGTGCCTACGTATAGGGGGTGGCCAGTGAACGGTTGGGCAGCTCGAGCAGTCAGTGTTTAACAGCAGACGCTGACTGCGTAGGCCTTGCGAGGCGTAAGAGGGGGAAAGGGGAGCAAACAGTTGCACCACACGCAAGCATGCGGCCCTATTCACGAGGCACCAGCATGCGCCGTGGAGGTGTGGGCATCGCCGTCGACGCATGACATCGTGCGACTCCGCATTTAAAAGCGCACATCTCCGAAAGTATTTGGTGCCAGTTCAATTCTGCGTCTCGATATATACCACCCTAGAGAAGTGACAAATATAAAACAAACCAGCAGGGTGTCGGCAAAGTTAGCTCAAAATACACAGACGTTCGTTCCGGCGCGATGATGCAGCCTTCCCGATGCGTCAATTGCAGGTGGCGAACATTTGACAATGTGAGCAGTTCAGCTGAAAGCAACCAACAACGCAACACTAGCCATGGTATCACGTATGCACGTGTCAATATCCTACCACGACAGCTAAGTCTCACCAACACATGCGATAAAAATACAGCGAGCTATCATTACTGCTGTCGTTGAATAGGTGCGCCGCGGTATACGTACTAATTCAAATAGTCGAAACAAATGCTTTCAAGCGAATTGAGACAAATAAAACGGAAGGTGAGAGTGAACTGCGACCTAGTTTATTCATAAATTTAGCTTGTGTTAGCGTTGAACATATGGCAATGAAGAGAGAAAGACGAGTGCGACGTCTATAAAGGTAGGCGCTTAACTTCCAACTGTTTATTCGATGCTCTTGACATCTATCTTATACATGCGTAAAAGCACAAGTCACCTTGCATGTGGTGTCATTTCAAGAAACGTCATCCCCTTATACGTCTGTGAAATAGATAGTACACTGACACACAAGTTTCCCTTGTCTGCTATAGCTTCTACTTCTTTGATTTAACGTGCCAGTTGATTTCGAGACAGGCCGATAACGATGCAGCTGTACAGATCAGGGAATCACCCACAACTAAAGCCCTTATACTTCGTAAAAGTACCGCCGTCTATACTCTCCCCCTCGCCGCCGTCTCTCAGGTGCGTTGCTTTTTTTTTTCTTTCGCTTGTGACAGTGGCACCCCATGTAACGTGCCACGAGCTCTCAGTTTGCTTTCGAGCTGGTGAGAGGAGGAATCGGCGCAGATAAAAAAAAATACTGTACTTTTCCGAAGGTATAGGGGCTTTACCCACAACCTTTACAATGCGCTGCTAGGAACCCTCCCACTGAAAGTTTATTTCTCGTGTTGTAGTGATGTTCACGTATATAGTCTATCGTTAAGACACCCCTTGATCTGCTCTATAGCCACGTGCAAGATGAGTTGTGTTTTTACGCATGTATAGCATGGATGTCAAGGGCGTGAAATAAACAGTTGGGGGTTTAGTGCCTAATTTCTAGATGCCGCTGTCGTCTTTCCCTTTTCATTCCCATATGTGCCGCGCTAGCGCAATCTAACTTAACGAATAATGAACTCGCCGGAACCACAACAAGTTTGAACTTTAGTATATTCTTTTAACTGCGGTGATCCATGCTTGTTTTCTTTATCTCTCGTACGCCTTGTCCAACAACCGATAGTTTTACAGGTAAATTGCGGGTCTTGGTGCTGTCTGCACTCTCGTGGCAAAGAAAAATACTTCGGACCTCGCTGACGCTTCCATGTTTCAGCGCGCCAAGCTGACGGCACGGCACCGAAGTTACCTGCACCGACTCTGAAACACTTGCCACATGTGCACCCGCTGCGGTGAAACACATTGAATCGCCTGCGCCTTCTGCAACGCATATCCCCAATTTCCCCAAGGTTGCCGCCAGTGCCACAGCGCCGCGTGGTCCTGGTTCCGTAAACATGAGCTTTCAGTCGCTATATAACCCGCTACAGAGGTGATACCGAAGACTACAGAGGTGACTTTATCGGCGGAAGCAAAGTGGTGACACTAGAGTAGCTTATAGACAATCACTTGTCTTTCTGAAAAGACTTTTTGCGCTATATTTCACTTAACCATGTAATATACAGTACTTCTTTATCGGTGAAGATGACAAAGGTTTTCAGGCCCCGCCACGGTGGTCTAGTGGCTGAGGTACTCGGCTGCTGACCCGCAGGTCGCGGGTTCGAATCCCGGCTGTGGCGGCTGCATTTCCGATGGAGGCGGAAATGTTGTAGGCCCGTGTACTCTGATTTGGGTGCACGTTAAAGAACCCCAGGTGGTCAAAATTTCCGGAGCCCTCCACTACGGCGTCTCTCATAATCAAATGGTGGTTTTGGGACGGTAAACCCCACAAATCAATCGACAAAGGTTTTCAGGTGACTGCACAAGCGGGATAATTCAGGAGGCCAATTTTTTTAAAAATCATGACTGTTTGGGTAAAACAACAAACAATAGTTGATCGACATTTTAGCGCTTAACCGCCTGAAATTTCAATTAACTAGTATGTGTATAAAAAGCTTTAATGATAGCTTTTTCTACGAAATACCATGTGTTCTGTAAACACGCAAAATTTCGCGCTTTCCGCAACAATGTATGTCGGAAACTTACCAAGATAAATGTTTCAGCAAGGCCAATTCAAAGAGATTGAGTGACGAAAAAAAAAAAAACTCACCCTTCTGCAGAAAGTCTGCAAGCATATCTTTCTCTGAACTTATGAAATCCAAATGCGACTGGTAGATCGCAACGTTCAAGTCCACCGCCTCCTTTTGAAAGCCCGTGCAAGCGAACAGGAAGTAGCTGTCACACGGATTGCTGCGCCAGCTGATGAAGCCCATGGTGCGGTGTTCTGCGAGGTATCAAATAATTTGTCTCTGAATGATTTACACAAACTGTGACCGAGAATTGGTGGCTATTGTTTGTTATTCAATTCCTAATTAAGAAAGATATCTTGGTTTTTACCTCCCGAGAATAAGGTATGATGGTGGGGCACGTTGTAGCAGAGGGCTGCAGAAATTAGGACCAAAAGATGTTCTTTAACGTACACTGGCATCTAACAGCTGGTACACAAGCCTCTAGCATTCCGATTTTATCGAAATGCGATTGCCACGACTGAAATTGAAGCCACCACTTTTTTTGTCCACAGCCGAGCAACACGACCTCCTAAATTTTGCGAGAGAATAAGGCATTGCTGTTAAGAAAACATTGCTTGAAGGCAATTTTTCCCGGATGCTATAGAACAATGGAATTCTTTACCCCAACATGTTATTAATAGTACCGATGTACAAACTTTTGACAGAGAAATTGATGCTTATTTTGGTAATGGTTGAAGTAATGCCCATTCTGTTTTTCTGTGTTTATTGCTTAGTGGTTTTTTTAGGTGTTCTGTTTGTACTCATATTGTACTCCCTCCCTGTTATGACCCTCAAGCGAGGGTTGGCAGTATTATTAAATAAAATAAAAAAAAATATTTTAAAATTATTGCTGATTTGTCTTGATAATACTCGTGTTTTATGTGCAACAGATATCATACTAGTTTCGTTCATAAGGCCTTTGGAAACTGGCGGGGAAATTAGCACCCTGGCGACTAAGCTACTAAAATTTGTAAAAAAAAGTTGTAACATTGAATTAAAAGTACACCGAGAAATACGTTATGCACTAATACGAATTCTGAACGCAGCTTTATGTTGGAGCACGACCGTGTGTGTTTAAAGTTTTAGCTTCCCGCAAGGTATCGACTACAACCTAAATCATTTTTGTGAAGTGTTCAACAGCACCACTACATCAGTATTCGCATTTCTGCAGATGAGCGAGAAATTTGCTATGCACGTGTGTTAAATAATATGCGCACTTTGTTGATACTGCGTGGGGCTGTTAACGAAGAAACATTGTGGCTGAGCATGCACTTCAGAGGGAAAGAAGCATGAATACCCACACGGAAGGAAGGAAATTTTTGTTTTAACAGATCGTTGTTCGTTTATTCTATGGCAACGCTGAATGACATAGACTATGTCATTCTTTGCCCAACATGACGCTTGTATAAGGTCATTTTGGAAATGAATTACGAGCCCTAGCTTGACTCTGCGGTAGAATATTCAAATGGCACGCAGAGGCTATGGGTCATCAAATCTGCCAAAAAGAGGTCAGCTAGTGTGCTTCCAGGTAGTATGCGAGGGGTTCGTGACGACATCAGGCAAAAAGAGCGTTCCACACTCACTGAACGGCATCAGAAGCCGTTAGCTGACGCTCCCACACATATACCCTATAAGTGGACGATAAGATGACCGTCAGCGCAGCTTAGTGGTAGAGTTGTGGGCACGTTACTCCAAGTTCACAGGGTCAAATCCAGTTATTGGCAAGCTATCTTGTCGTCCACTTTTCTTTCTTTAGACTCACATTGCAATTACTTTACATACCCTTATCGTCATTGTTTGTTAGTTGTCATTATTTGGGACCATGGGAAGATAAATACCGAGGGGAGGTATACTTGCATGGTAGGTCCCCCCAGCCTGAACACAGGTTCTTCCTGAGCCTCCTGGCCTGCACCCCTCTACCCTTGCCATACGCCACGGCAAAGCATACGTTGTGGCCTGCTGTCGGTCCCCTAAATGTCAGTTTGACAATCAAAGCTACACATGGATGTCTGCGTGCCTTAACGCGATTGCGCCAAAGAGCTCATTTAGCAGAAACTCCAAGATCAAAATTTTTCTTTCATAGTGAATTCTTCATTTACAGACATATTTTCTGGCAACTCAACAAAATCCCGGCCACGAATGTTTTGATATTATCACTATTGTTTCTTTATAATGTTTCTTGACGTTGAAGATTTGAAGACAGCATATATAATATATAAAATGAATTCTTACCGAACTCCTCACAAGCTTCGTCGTTGCAGATGTCGTAGCGCGTGGCGTAAAGGTGGGAAGCCACTCCGGCGGAAACTGCGAAACAGGAGAGTCAAAAAGCGTGAGCTGAGTCTATTCCTCATGGAGGCGAAATTGAACCTCCAAGATACGTTGTAATACAAGGCAATTACGGCAAAATAAATAAAACGAACTTCTTAAACAAAGCCAGAATACTAATAATAAATCAGGAACAAAAAGAAAACGCGGATTCCACAGTTAGCAACCTTCCAAACTGCACCGAAGAGCGAGAAGCTTCGAAATTTTAAAAGTACTGTTTCACATCTTCAAAATTATTGTACAAAAGCAATACTGCCTTCAACAATTTCGGAATGAACTGTCCAAGAGCATATTAGGAGCTGCGTACGTCCATCAAAAGGAGCATATATATATATATATATATATATATATATATATATATATATATATATATATATATATATATATATATATGTATATATATATATATATATGTGTGTGTGTGTGTGTGTGTGTTTTACGAGGCATTGGGCATGGCTCCGCTGTCGTAGACGAATCGATGAAGAAGAAGCGGACTCAGCGCGCGAAATTCTGGCAGAACTGGGTGTAGCACCTACCTGTAAATATTGGAAATACACTCGTTTTCTCTCTTCCGTGTGTTTGTAATCCCCGCAACAAATTGGTGAACATGCTGGGTAACGAAGTGCCATACAACGGAGCTCCGCAGTGGTCGTCAAATTGGAGTTTCCGTGATGGAACACGGGACTGATCCCACGGCCACCTCTCCATCGTCCTCAGCAACGCCTGCACCAAACATGGCAACGACTCCACCACCCCCAGCCCCCAAACGTACATGCTGACGCATCTGAAGCATTCAGGAACGTTCTGCGGTATGGAAAAAGTTGATGTGGACGACCGGATAACCGACTACGAACGTACCAGTGCACTCAACCGGTATGAACCGACTCTCATGATGGCCAACGTGCTGTTTTACCTTAAAGGCACGGTCAAAGTCTGTTACGAGAATTCAAGGAGAAGCTTCGCGACTTATTTGGGAAGCCCATTGGTCGAAAGGCGGCTCCAAAGAAGGAGTTGTCTATACGTGCTCAGACGTCCACAGAGCCGTAAATCTCGTATATACAGGACGTGCTGGCTCTATGTCGTAAAGTCGACAACGACATGTCGGAGTCTGATAAGGTTGGCCCCGTCCTCAAGGGGATAGCGGACGATGCATTCAACCTGCTAATGTGACGGAACTGTACGACTGTCGAGGAAATTATTCAGGAATGCCGGTGTTTTGAGCTGTCCAAAACCAAACGTATTCCAAGATCATTCACTCGACTGCCGAACACCGCTGCGACGTCCTCCTGCGAAGATGGACTGACCTCTCCTCGGAAGTCTTCACTGGCGTCTGAAATTACGCGAATCGTCCAGTGGGAAATCGAAGCAATTACACCTGCTCTTCCCAACAACGGCCACGTCGATTCGCAAGTACCTCAAGGTTGCTTGGTACAGTCGTATATGCGGGAAGAACTCAGCAATTCGGGCTTCGATGTCTGCGCCGTCGCTCAGTCTCAACCAAATGGCTTCCGTTCAAGGTCGCTGCCTCGCTCCAGATAACCACCCCAGGAACGGTCTTATCCATGCTCTCGCAATCCGGTCGAATGGCGAACTGCGAATGATCGGCCAATCTGCTCTAACTGCCGCCGCATAGGTCACGTCGCACGGTATTGCCACAACCATTGGTCTTCGTCTCGAACCCAGTATAGCACTGCTCATCGTGCCGACAGCTACCACCTTTTGCAGCCTCCTGCGCCGATCCCCGACAACTACTACCGCCTTCCACCCTTCGATTCCTACGCCTTCAATGCCCCTGATACACAGCACAGCCGCTCACCGTCGCCTCGATGTCACAAGTCTCATTCGTCGCTAGGACGTCACCCGTCGTCCCCTTCTCCTCTACGAAGACGCTCGACCTCCCCGCTCAATTCCCATCAGAGAAATTAAGTGGTGCAGCTCTTAGAGGAGAAGCTGCATCGTCGATACCGACCCCAAATCCTCTCCTTGTACTGCCGACACGATGAAATTTGATCGACATCGACGTTGATGGCCTGACTGTTGCTGCACTTATTGACAACAGGGCGCATATTTCTGTGATGAGTGCCCGACTTTGTCGACCCCTAAGGAAAGTGCTCACACCGGCTGCTCCTGGCATTATTCGTGTCGCCGACGGAAGAAGTCTTGCTATCGCACGAATGTGCACAGCACGCATCACAATCGCCAATCACCCCAAATCTGTTCTCTTTCCAGTTATTGAGCAGTACCCCAATGACCTGATTCTCGGATTGCATTTCTTGTCCACTCATGCCGCTCTCATCGACTGTGCAACCGGCGTTCTCCAACTTCAATTGCCTCGACTTGGGGCTGTGCTGTCCTCACCGTGACACCGCTTGTGCACTGTTGATTATGTTCGGTGGTCACCGCAAGCCTCCACGTTTGCGTCTTTGATGATATCACCAGCTCTTCCTGACGGTGACTACATAGTGTCTCCACTAGTGGATGTGCTCTTGGCTCGAAGTGATGCTGTGCCCCATACCATCGTGACTATCGTGGACAACTACGTCCAGCTTCCGCTCCTCAGCTTTAGTAGTTCGACCCAAGTTCTCACGCAAGCCATTTCGTTAGCCCATGTTTCCCCATTTGATGCATGTAACATCGTGGCATTAGACCCTGAAGACAGCTCGTCCCCTATTAAAACCAGGCGAGCAAACGCACCTACCGACGAAACCACGATGATGATTGCCCCAGATCTTCTGCCTTGTCAGGCTGCGTACCTCCACCACGTTCTGACCACCTGCCGAGATATTTTCGACATCGATCACCGCCCTTTAGGTCAAACGTGCGTCCTGGGTCATCAAATACATACCGGCGATGCTAGTCCTGTTAGATGGTGACCATATCAGGTTTTCCAGTCCGAACGCCAGGTCATACAACGAGAAGTCGGAAAGATGCTCTTTAAAGGAGTCATAGAGGCCTCTTCAAGTCCATGGGCGTCACCTGTTGTTTTAGTCAAAAAGAAGAATGGCGGTTGGAGATTTTACGTTGACTATGGTGCCTTGAAAAAGAAAACCCGCAAATCTGTATATCAGCTGCCACGAATCGACGACGCCATTGGCTGCCTTCATGGCACGTGATACTCTTCATCTATAGATCTGCGTTTGGGCTATAGGCAAATTTCTGTTGACAACTTAGACCGAAAAAAAACTGCCTTCGTCACACCAGACGGCCTTTATCAGTTCAAGGTTATGCCTTTTGGGCTGTGCAACGCCCCGGCAACGTTCGAACGCATGATGGACTCTCTCCTCCGTGGTTATGAATCGTTCATCTGCCTTTGCTACGTAGACAATGTGATTGTTTTTCCCCAAAATTTGAAAGCCACCTTATTCGTTTTTTGACCATTCTAGTCGTTTTTAGTCGAGCGGGACTCCAGCTGAAGTAGAAAAAGGGCGATTTCGGTTGACGAGAAATCACGGTCCATGGTCATCGTGTAGGTGCTGCTGGAGTCCAACCAGACCCTGACAAGATTAGCGCTGTCAAGAACTTTTCTCTGCCTTCTTCTACCAGATGTTTGTTGTTTTGTGGGCTTATGCTCGTACTTCCAACGTTTTATAGGCAATTTCGCTACAATTGCACGACCACTTACTGATCTTCTCAAATAGAACGCGCCCTTCTCGTAGGGCCAAGACCAAGCAGCTGCGTTTTCCATGCTGATCGACTCGCTCACTTCACCACCAATACTGGCTCACTTCGACCC
The DNA here is from genome assembly GCF_013339725.1 of Rhipicephalus microplus. Classification (NCBI taxonomy): domain Eukaryota; kingdom Metazoa; phylum Arthropoda; class Arachnida; order Ixodida; family Ixodidae; genus Rhipicephalus; species Rhipicephalus microplus. Next base: position 58,805,902 of record NC_051173.1, on the reverse strand, counting down.
GTCCGCGGTGACTGACGTTCGCTCAGACGGCAGTGCTCACGGCATCACCGCGGTCCTCGCTAAACACTAGGGAGGCCAAACGCGTGGTATTGGGTACGCCAGCCTACTTCTCTCCGCATCTGAGCGAAACTATTCGATAACGGAGCACGAGTGTCTTTCGTTGTTCTGGGCTGTAGCGAAATTTCGCCCTTACTTGTATGGCCGCGAGTTTTCAGTTATTACGGACCACCACGCTCTGTGCAGGTTGTCATCGTTCAAGGATCCAACTGGTCGCCTAGGTCGCTGGGCTCTACGTCTCTAGCTGTATAACTTCAACGTAATTTATAAGTATGGCAGGTTGCACCAAGATGCCGATGGTCTCTCGCGTTATCCGGTGGACGCTGCTAGCCTCGCTGCCCATGAGAGCGATTCTTGTGTGCTCGCCATATTTGATTTGCACGACATCGGCAGAGAGTAGCGCCGGGACGCAACCCTCAAGACGGTCAGTGAACGAGTATCTTCAGGACATTCCGACCCTTCGCTCCGTCAATATGTCCTCCGCAACGAAATTCTAAACAACCACAACATGAAAACCTGATGGCCCGGATTTTATGTTAGTTATTCCCCGACACCTGCATGCCACCATTATTCAACATCCGCATGACGCTCTGACGGCAGGACCCCGGAGTTTTTCACGCACCTATAACCGCGTGCGGCAACGGTTGTTTTGGCCTGGCCTGTATAAATTTGTGCACCGCTATGTCACTCCTTGCGAGCGCTGCCGGCGTCGCAGACGTGTTGCTCTTCGTACGGCTTTGTTTGCTTCAATCTATCGACATTTCCCCGGAACCATTCTTCCGCGTTGGCCTCGACTTGCTAGGGCCTTTCCCGACGTCCGCGTCAGGCAACAAATGGATCGCTGTCGCAACTGACTATGCGACCACATACGCTATAACTCGTGCCTTGCCAAGTAGCTGCGCTACAGATATCGCAAACTTTGTACTGAATCACGTGATTCAGCAGCATGGGGCTCCGCACCAGCTTCTGACGGATCGTGGTCGCTGCTTCCTCGCAAAAGTTATCGACGAAATCCTCCGGAGCTGCTCTACCGAACATCACATTACTACTGCCTACCATCCCCAGACCAACGATCTCGTAACTAGAAAAATAAAAAGCAACTAGAAAAATAAAAAATGGGGTGGAGCACATTTGGCAAGAACTCTCAAATTATGACAGGTAGATTACCACTATCCCTCAAAGGAAGGTATGTAACAGCCGTATCTTGCCGGTACTTTGCTACGGAGCAGAAACCTGGAGACTTACAAAGAGGCTTCGGCTTTAACTGAGGACGACGCAGCGAGAAATGAAAAGAAAAATGGTAGGTGTAACCTTAAGAGAGAAGAAGGGAGCAGAGTGGATTAAGAAACAAACGGAAGTTAAGGATATCATAGTTGAAATCAAGAAGAGAAAATGGACATGGGCCGGGCATGTAGCGCGTAGACAGGAAAACCACTGGTCATTAAGGGTAACTAACTGAATTTCCAGAGAAGGCAAGCAAGTTAGGGGAAAACAGAAGGTTAGATGGGCAGAAGAGATTAAGTATTTTGCGGGTATAAATTGGCAGCAGCAAGCACAGGACCGGGTTATTAGGTGGTACATGGGAGAGGCCCTTGTCCTGCAGTGGACGTAGTCAGGCTGATGATTATATATATATATATATATATATATATATATATATATATATATATATATTGCTATTGCTGGCACTGCTGCACATCATATATACATTGTACAAGTTGCTGCATACAGACCGAATTATGCGCGGACGGCGTCGATGCGTCTTCGGTGGTTCAAGAACACGACTCGAAGCTTTTCCCGTCATTTAACTGAGAAGGCGCACCAGCTCCTGTCATTTGGGAACGCCACGTATGCTTCCCTCTACATAGAGTTTATGCTCTGAATTTACAATGCGTGAGCATCTATCTAAGAGAGGCCGTTCAGGCTTCCATGGTGTTCCCCAGCGCCGCGCAGACAGTGCGCGGCTTCCTGTTGTCCGGCACCACTTCTCCCATTCCCAGTGCCGGCAACCTCCCACAGCGGACTCCAACGGCACCTGGGCTACTGAGGGGCGTCGTTCGAGTTCTCTCTGACAACGATCCCGCCTTAGTCAGCCCAATTCCCACCTCTTCTTTGTTCAACATTGGCACTGGCTCAGCTTATGAATCATAGGATAGCGTCGCGAACCTGCGGATTACTACAACACGGCTCCGCGTCACAGTCGATGCCTTGACAGGGCCGCTGTATGCAGTACTCCCAGTGATCATGCCGGCATTGAGCGCCATCAACGCCATGTTGGACGCTGCCTGTCACGGTATAAGATACAAACAATTTGTTTGTATGTCACAACCTGCTGCCGGCGCACACAACGTTGAGGCCTGATCACCTCAGTGTGCAGAGCTCCGGAATACCTTCATCCAGCTCGCATGCCAGCTGGGCTGCTGCATCGCCACTCTTCTGTTTTTTGCCTGCCACCCCACCGTGGCTAGCCGCCTGCGTAATACCGGAGTGCCATGGCTTAGAAAACGGCGCGAATGACTGGGGGCAACAGGCAACGTTCTAGGAGTGCACGAGGCTTTGACGGAGCCTAGAAAAACTTAGACCATCTTCTCGAAGGAAACCCTGATTGGATGCGAAGCAGCATTGTTGCGCACGGGTGGCGTCATAGGTTGAACTGCACTAAGGCCGGGGCTGCAGTGAGCACCGGAAGACTCGTTTGAAGCGATGCCTAGCGTAGGTCTTGTAGGTGACACGTACATACATATTTCAATGCGTACGTTAGGTGCACGTATTGCACCTAAACCGACGAGTTGGCGGTGTGCCGAATGGCGGTCCTGGTAGGTGTTGTGGGCGAACGGACGAGACGGCAGCTGCGGGCACCGTGGCGAGCGCGTGGCAGGCGAGGGAGACAGTGACATCAGCGTGCACTGTAAGAGGATCGTGACGTGTACGTGCAAGCAGCGGCATGACCTGCTTAGTAAAAGTGCTGTTAGTAAAAATAGCGGCTTTGCATCTAATGGTGCATTCGAAGACCAACTTCAATCATGGGCACCAATATGGGCCTGGTATAAAAGCTTAGGGAAGCATTCCTGGGCAAAATGGAGTGCAGCTTTCATTGCCGATTTCGGCTGGGTTATCTGTGCCTCTAGCGAATTCAGCTCGATCATCCCCGAGGACCGACCTGAAGAAGACATCTTCTACGATGTAACTGCGCAGTGTAGCATAACAGAGAGCTTCCCACCCTTCCCTCACACGAACGCAGGATTGACGGAGTGTTGTGGCATTGCGCCAGTGTATTGCTCGTGAACACTACTACGAGAAGCCGAGGCTAAATTACATCCTCGAGAATCGGCAACACGGATCCAAATACCATCTTCTCTTCGGGACGTGGGCGTGCCAACCCTTTTCAACATGATACGCTACTGATTAAAAACACTGAGGAGTCCATGGCATTCAGCGACGTCTTCTAAGACTCGTAGGAGCTATTTCATGACTTCAAGTGCAAATGAGTCTTGCAGCGTCAAAAAAAAAAGGTTTCCTCATTTTAGTTTTCCTGGCTTAGTTTCAAAATAGTGCTACGAAAGAGAGAAGACCGTGTCAGAGTGGAGGGTGACAGAGCCTATGGTCATCGCATACAGAGATTTAGCAGTGTGCATGAGGAGCGTTTCATGAATTGATTAAAAGGGAGTGCCACTGTTTCTACAATGGCGTTCCTGTTATAGGCTGAACACGCGCAATTATTTTGCAGAAACAGGTCTCCCATTTATTGGTACAGAGAAAGCATGAAGCAACGAACAGCCACTATTTTTCTCAGCCTCGTTGGTAAAGTATATACGATACTCGGCTTCTAATGAGAAAGTACGATGGTCGAAATCATGGTAATTTGAGCACTGCTTTATATTACTGCACAATAAATACCTTGGCTAAAATTTTAGAAGCCCTCCAAGTAAAAAATCTCCTTATATATCAGTATTTTCAGAAGGGATGTCTTGCTAGGTGAGTTGGTGCAATACCTTCATGAAAGGCAGCGCAAGAAAACACGGACAGGAAGAGCACTAGTGCACATCACTGGCTATCAACTGAGCATTACGGAAGAACACACAAACATATGTACTCGAAAAACTATAGACACGTGATGACAAAAGAATAAATAAAAAGAAATGTTTCAGTTACTGGTAATGAGAAATCCTCCCTCGAAAGAAGGTGCAACTAAGGCGAAACAACTGCTGATGGTGTTGCGACACTTCTTCGCCACATCTGTTGATATGAAGTGCCTCCTAAATTTATCGCTCCGTCTATTATATCAGCACTTTGTAAGTATGCACCTCTTTTGGGTTCGTGTTGCCATGGTGCATTTTAAGATGACATTTTAAGAGAGTCATAACGTAAATACTATTGCGCGTATGAGCTGCAGTACAGCGGCCTCTTCAACACGTCACTAATCACTTCACTGGTTATTTGTTTCTCTTTTTTGTTTCGCTTCTCCCAGTTGTCCGGGCTCTTTAGAGCGATGAACTCGTGTCTGTTGAAGAAAAGTTGTTGTTAAAACTAGTAAAAAGCATGGAATATTAGAAAAAAAACACACGAAAAGATGGCCTTTTTACAGTGTGTAGTTATCAAGAATGTAAATAAGCCTGATTAGGTGTATGACTTATTATAACCAACAAACAATCAAGCTAAGTAAAATATAAAGAATGTCATTTGTAACAAGTATGATATATTTTCAACTTTACGTCATATTTAAATCCTATTTACTGCAAAGAACATCGACAATACTTTTCTTCGTTTTCTTGTCTGTTTTAATTACTCTACTGCTTCACACACACAAAAAACAAGCCCTTAAAACTGCTATGCTTTTGTTCAAAAGACGTATGTTAGATATTTAGCGCATGTACCATCGCGCTGAATTTCAAAGGTGAATGATAAGTACATCTTTGCTTACAGAATGTCTCAACCAGGGCGTAAGAGAGAATCGCGTAAGTGATGACGCCAATGAAGCTGGTGAGCATGACGAGCATAAGGAACACCTCGAGAGTCTTGCGGTGAGGGTTGTACTCCAGGGCGTGGTCACTGCGTACGATGAAAGTCAAAGACAGCACGTCGCCTTATTTAAGCACAAGCATGTAAGAGTGTGAAACATCAAGCCTGCGATGAAGGTGCAACAGCAGTGTGAACAAAAGATCGTGGAAGGGCCTTTCTAGAGCCTTTTGCAGCAAGAGCTATGCTCCGTTTCAAAAGCTGCGGGCAGTGCAGCCGATGTTAGAGCTTTCTCGTTCAATCAGGACTGTGTGAGCACAGATAGTACTCCATAACTATATATCTTGGCAATCCAGAACTATTTTGCCCAATAAAAGCACACAAAATGACAGTATGGTTAGGAGCGATGTTTTAAAGCACCCAAACTTTTTTATTATTTATGAAGATATTAGAGAAAGCCCGCATGAACGCGGCTGAACGGAAGCTTGTTGTGAGGTGTGATGAGCCGCTTTTCAAGAGCAATGCGTCGGCCGAGTTGGTTGTGTCTTCAACGTGGCCCACAAACTGCAGCTGGGGATCCGTCTATCGAGTGTGTGCGTTTTCCCAGGTGGCGAGGCAGATAACATGAAATGCTATAGCGTCGTGTCGAAAGCGGGGATAGTCATAGAGGGAATTCACTTCACCAAGATAACGGAAAAGCTATCGAGCAGAGTCAGCTAATTATATATCGGTGTAAAGGCCAGAGTCCGACGAGACAACAGTTGTTCTTACTAGAAAAAAAATCGGCAGATCCTACGTACTTCGGTATCGATGTTATGCGAAGCATGCGGAGGGAAAGTGACAATGCTGCAATTTTTTTAGCGACACCTCCTGACATGACGCAAAATATATGTACAAATGTTGCATTGCACAGACATATGTTGAATTGTTGCAGATGTTTATATAACCAGTAGTTTGCACTTGCGCAACGATGCCAACTGGAACAGGTGTATTAGCAACACCAGAAGCTCAAATGAAGCGTCGATGCTCGCGAGGATGCGGGCCCTGAACACTGCTACATATGTCCACTTTAGCGCATGCCAACTATCCACAATTGACGTAACTCGGTGTTATGGCTCTATAAAAGGAGTACATACGTAATGTTTACAAAATGGGGTAGGCAGGACTGCAACCTCTATTGACGTTTCGCGAAGATTAGCGTCTATTTGAGATGTAGTTACGAGACCTGGCGTAGCTCTGTGGTAAAATGCTTCATTGCCGCGCACAATGCTTGGGTTCGATTCCAGCTGCGACCCTTACATTTATTCTTTGCATTGGTATGACGACGATACCGATTTTGGGTATCTCTTGACGCTCGCGCGTTAAAATTGACCATGGTGCTCTCGTCAATCTTCGATAGACACTGAATGCCAATTACCTGTGGTACATACCCGCATACCAGCGGCACATACCCGCCAGTGGGTATGTGCCACTGTCTGGCGGGATGCGTTTGACGACGTACGCGACGAGATTGTGACAACATTCACGTCTTGATCAGCGTGTCATATTTTTCAAACCCTCTTACCCTCCCTTGCTAATTTCGGATCACGCCAAGAAGGTGACCCCGAGGGCACCCAAACGTTAGTGACTGGATAGATAGATAGATAGATAGATAGATAGGAAGAAATATAGATACGCCCAAAGTCGCCGAAGTTCGCTAAGAAATGCTTGGCATTTAAAAACATGATCGAGCGAAGAAGCTTAATTATTTGGATCTGAGTGTCTATGGCTGCTTCGTCTTCATGATTTTCTAAGAGAGCTGAAATTTCGACTATCATCAAGGTAGTGAAGCGTTTCGGAGAGGAACAGGAATCCTTCTTGTGCGCGCCGCCACCAAGGCTGCGTGCACATGAAGGCTTCAGGGGTGCACGTTAAAGAACCCCAGGTGGTCGAAATTTTTGGCGCCCTCCACAACGGCGTCTCTCATAATCATATGGTGGTTTTGGGACGTTAAACCCCACATATCAATCAACATGAAGGCTTCGAGTGCAAGCAACGCTTTTGGAATGTATTTCTCACGGAGGCCGTGCATATTGTGCTACCTCATAGCCGGTTTCAGCGGAGCTGCGACGCCAGATTCAAGTTGTGATTAGGATGACGAGATAGAGAACCTTTTAACCGAATCACAACAATGATTACGTAAAGTGCGCAGGACGGATAATGTGGTACTATTACAGTGAAAGTAGAGAACGAATACAAAACATGTTCCATAATGTCGGGAAATTTAGATTCAAATGAATTGATTCAATTCGCTTCTGGACAGTTGGCTCAATAAATCAGATAAATTGATTTTCTCAATGACAGAAGTAAATATTTTTAGGAACGAATTTGCTTTGTACCTATAGGGTTGTCTTTTATTCGGCAGTGTGCACGCTCATAACCCAAGTGCAAAAGCGTCTGTGAAAACATCTTTGATGGTTAACGAAAGTTAACAAGAACAAAAAAATAGGAAAAAAAAACATTACGCTTACACGGAATGCGCAACAATGTCACAACAATGTCTGGAAGACCATCTTTTCGAATGCCTCTTTTAACACTATTCCGGTAGCACAAGAACACTGGCTGGGTACCCGCCACGCTATATATTATCATAATTTTTCTGTTGTAGGGAGGCTCTTAATGGTGATGATGTCGATGATGACATCACATACATGGCTGATACTCATGCACACGGGCCGATAATTGGTTATATGAATTATTAGGCCTTTCCAGTAAATAATCTTACCAAGAAAAAGATGAAACAAAACGTACCTACAACACAAAGAGTGCAAAAATTATTTTTACCATACTGACAACACAGTATAGCCCACTTCTTGAATAGAAATCGCAGTAACGTTGAAAAACTTCAAAATTTATGTTTCGAATTCGCGCAATAACGTTATAATGATTATTGCATTTACAAGCGGGAATTACGAGGCGCATTCGTATTGTTGCACGAAGGTAACTGCAAATAGCATCAAAGACGCTCCTTGGCTGAAGCCTCTAGCCAAAGCAGCAAAAGTAAGAATAATGTCAATTGTGAAGGTGAGCGCTAGGTTAGCGTATAGGATAACTAGTCGTCATTTTTCGTAGAAGCGTGCTGTCTGCCCACAAGAGATCTGCAAGGTATCTTGCGCATTTTTTTTACATTAAGACTGACAACTACAAAGAAGTATGCCCAAAACTTTTATGCATTCTGTGGAGAAATTGAATCGATTGAACATTAGCTTTTGTCTTGTCGCCGATACTCTGTACTTAGAAAACGACTTCTAGTTATCCTCTTTCTGAAAATAGGCATTGAATTGACGGCGAAAACGGAATTGAAATTTGGTGCCTCAGTTTTGGGACATTGCCACAGGGATGCTTTCAATGCCGCTTCCTATTTTATTTAGACATCCAAACGTACACCGTTGTAATCGCCATTCAAATGTTTATTATTGTGTATCATCTAAAAGTGTTTTAAGATACATTCTGATTGATGAAATAAACGCAGCTCTGTGGTCATCTCAACTCCGGAAATATCAAAATCTCAAACTGACTTTTCTATTTTCCTTCCTTTCCTATATTTTTCTGTGGTTCCGTTATATTAGTTATATTGTGAGCGCTGACTATGTACTTCATCTTCATCTGTATGACCAAACCATTGTAGTGATCATCATCGTATGTCACGCGGGCTAGCTCTCTGGCTCGTGCGTCTGGATTAAAAAAGAGAACCTATACCCGGCGACAACTTTCTGTGGCAGCATGGCCAAGGCTATGTGGGCGGAGCCTATGCACATGTGCTACTGCGCCAAGTAGTCCGACCGCTTCGACGGGTGTTTCGGTTTCGATTTCACCAGCGCAGTCCGCGTCGGCTCGCGTTTGCTCGCGTTTCGCTGCAGGAAACGCGAGTCGCATCTTTGGGAACTCGAGAGCAATTTTTAATAATATTGTGACGTGATTTACTGACGCGTGGACCGAGGTTGCTGGGTGAATGATACATTCAATTATTTATGTAATGGTTACACAACTCATCATGCACGTACCGTTTTTGAGCGCGAAGTTGTCGGATGGTACGCAGGTACCACCGTCGCCACGTGATGATGTCGTCTCTTTCCAAAAGCTCACGGTTTCTCTTCCGTTTGCGAAAGGAAAAGCCGATATCGTTAAGCAGCCTTTGCATCGTTCGCACGCTCATTTTAGGCATGGTCATGTCACTGTCACTGGTTACATCTTGAGCCAGTTTTGCAGCTGTTGGGAGTTCATTCCTCAGAAAGTATTGATGCACTTTTCGTAGAGCTGCGAGGGAGAAGCTGTCGTGAAGCTCCAGTCTTGTCTTCACGGTTTTCGCACGGTCATCCATGGCGGGGAGGCGCAGGCGCTTGCGCTTCGGTGACTTCAGGGTTCCACTGTTAACGTCGAGCTTAATCCGGAAGACACTCCGCTCGCTAACACCAGTGAGCTCGCTGACTTTCCGACATGCGGCTCTCACAGACAGCTGCGGGTCACTTTTCCTTACTTGCGCGTAAGCGTTGTACGCCACCTTCTTGGCCTGTGCGGACAGCTTTTGATTTGACAACGCCTGGTACGGCTGCGCAGCTGGTGGACTCGCGGCACGCGGCGGTGTTTCCTCCGTAAGCGACGTTGACGAGCTGTAACCGGCGGACGCCATCTTTGACAGTGAGGAATGCGGTGAGGTAAAAAGGCGACGGAAGCCAAAAAAACCCCAAAAAACCTGAGAGAGCGTGAAACAAAATTTTTTCTTCTGCGCAACGTTTTTATTCACTAATTAAAAAATAAATCCGCGAAAAATGTAAGTGAGGAATGGTAAAATCTTAGTCACCCAGAACAGTATACAAACGTTTTCGTTGAGGGACTACATGCTGTGGCACAGTAAGACAAGCGTGCTTCGGCTCCGTAGCCTTGGCTGTGCTGCCACAGAAAGTTGTCGCGGGGTATAGTTGCTGCCGTATCGGACGTGGTCTCATAAGTGGTGGAGCGTGCTTTGGTTCCCTCATGCTCCTGCTCTAACCGTCACCCCTGGAGCTCCGGTCTGGTCGAAGGTTGTGCCCTCAAGCAACAACGATGGCAGAACCCAACGCGTCCGCTGCTGCAACCGCTCCTTCTCAGCCACTTAGGCATCACTACACCATGAGTACCTCTCATCGAGACCCTCCGGTATTTTCCTGCCTTCGCAACGAAGACGTCGAAGAATGCCTGGACAGTTATGATTGAACCAGCGTTTGTAATTATTGGGACGAGGCGCACAAACTGTGCTACGTTCCTTTTTACCTCAATGGCGTCGCAAAAACCTGGTATTACAACCACAAGAGCGTCTTCTCCAATTGGTCGGCCTTCACGGGGCACCTCCGTCAGGTATTTGGCACGTCTGCAGGATGTTCTGTAGTAGCGAAACAGAAGCTCGCAACCCGCAACCAAGGGGACGACGAATCGTATACGTCCTACATTGAAGATATTCTGGCTCTCTGTCACCGAGCACAAGATGACATGACGGAGTCCGATCGCATCCGACATCTACTGAAAGGTATCAACTCTGTGGCCCTCAATGCTCTCTTGATTCAGAATCCGACTACCGTCCGGGACGTCATCACTACATGCCAACGCCTGGACGCGCTTCATTCCATGCGCCTTCCACACGCCTCCTGCGACGCTCGCTTTACCAAAGAGCATGAATTGCGGGCCCTTATCCGCACAATTGTCAGAGAAGAACTTCACGGCCTTATTCCAGGCAACCCTACCGTTGCGTCTGTCCAGACACCTCCTCCGAACCTGCGAGAGATAATCAAAGACGAACTGGCATCAATGACAAGCGCTGCACATGCCCCGTGTCCTGTGCGCTTCCCAGTGCCTTCGTACGCAGAATTTGCATCGCGGGCCCCTGCACAAGTTCCAACCGTGCCTGCGGACATCGGATGCGACCATGTGGCTGCGATGACAACGCAAGCGCCAAGGCCACGCCACTATTCTACATGGCGTCCTCCCCGCCCCATCTGCTTCTACTGTGGCGTAAGGGGTCATATATCCCGTTTCTGCCGCCGCCGTCAGCAGGATGAACGACGTGGTTACTCAGCTTACGAGGGAGACTTTGCCCCGAGACCCCATGAACACGATCCCACACAGTATCCATCCACCTTCCGTCAGCCGCCCTCCCCTCCACGGTCTTATGCTGGGACTCATCCTTCTCGTTCATCTCGCCGCCGTGCTCCGTCACCGTTTCGGCGTACATCATCACCCTTGCGTCCCACTCCGATCTCTCTGGACTCGGAAAACTAGAAGGTACAGTTTTTGGAGGGGAAACTGCTTGTCGTCGGAACGTTACAACTCCTCCGTCTCGTTCAGCTAATTTACTGCCTGTTTCTGTGGAAGGTGTTTTTGTTGACGTCCTTATAGACACCGGAACCGCAGTTTCGGTAATTGAACGTGAATTGTGTTTTCGCCTGCGTAAAGTGCAAACTCCTTATGCCGGTCCTATGTTATGCGGTGCTAATGACAGTCCAATTCGCCCGACCGGGTCGTGCACTGCTCGTGTTCTCATCGATGGAATCCGTCATCACATACAATTGGCTGTGCTGTCTTCGTGCGCTCATCAGATAATCTTAGGCTGGGACTTCTTGTAAGCGGCGTCTGCTGTAATTTCGTGTGGTCGGCCCCTCATTCGTATTACGGACACCGAGCTTTCTTCTGCTGCTGACCTTTTGTCGCCCAACCTTGTGACAGCTGCGGATTTCCTCTTGCTTCCCGGACGAGAACGTGTCCTTACGATCAAGTCACGAGACATTCTAGATGGTGACGCTGTGGTTGCTCCTTGCCAGCGCTGCATTTTTCGAGGGATCACCATCACATCTTGTTTAGTGCGGTTCTCCCGTGGTTATGCAAGCATCACGGCCTGCAACACGACGCCAGAACCACTTCTTTTGCCTGAGGGGACCACTGTTGCCAGCATTACCGAAGAAGCACCGCTTTGTGTCGTCACTGGTTCATCTGCTTCGTCATTCTCAAAGTGTATGCCAGCGGAAGATGCATTTCCCGCTCTCAAGGCCACTTTGTGTGAACATCTCAACCCAACGCTAACTGATGCCTTGCTAGCGTTAATAATGAAGCACAAAACTTGCTTTGACGTTTGTTCCGAAGGTCTGGGTCAAACAACAGTGACCGCCCATCGTATCGACACCGACGGATCCCGTGTGATTCACCGCCACCCTTACCGTGTGTCGGCTTCTGGACGCAAGCTTATAGAATAACAAGTCAACGACATGCTCGCGCGCAACGTCATCAGGCCTTCGACAAGCGCATGGTCTTCTCCTGTCGTACTAGTGACAAAAAAGGATGGCTCGGTACGGTTTTGCATTGATTACAGATCACTCAACAAAATCACTCGTAAGGACGTCTACCCAATGCCTCGCATCGACGATGCTCTTGATACTTTAGAAGGTGCCGAGTACTTTTCAAGTCTCGTCTTGCACTCCGGTTATCGGCAGATTCCAATGCACGAGTCTGATGAAGAGAAGACTACGTTTGCTACGCCAGATGGGCTCTTTGAATTCATTGTAATGCCTTTCGGCCTGTGCAATGCTCCAGCCACATTCTAACGGATGATAAACACGGTACTGCGGGGATTAAAATGAAAGACCTGCCTTTGCTACCTGTACGACATTGTCATCTTTTCGCCGAGCTTCTCACAGCACCTGGAACGGCTAGACGAAGTCCTCACGTGTTTAGCTAAGGCCGGTCTCCAGCTCAACACTAAGAAGTGTCGGTTTGCCAGTCACAGCATCAAGGTATTAGGTCACGTCAGTGAACATGGCGTTGAGCCCGATCCCGACAAGGTTGCCGCGGTACTGCACTTTCCTACACCAACCACACAGAAAGCCCTCCGCAGCTTCCTTGGCTTAGCGTCGTATTTCCGCCGCTTTGTACGTGATTTCACTACTATTGCGGCTCCTCTGCACAAACTTCTGACCACGAGCGTACCCTTTGTCTGGTCGGATGACTGCAAATCCGCTTTTCACACCCTCAAGCGATGCCTCACATCACGGCCAGTGCTTCGCCATTTCGACCCTGCAGCACCTACTGTGCTACACACTGACGCAAGTGGACTTGGCATCGGTGCTGTCCTTCTTCAGCAGAACCACGCTTCCGAAGAACAAGTCGTGGCCTACGCGAGCCGTACTCTGTCACCTGCTGAGCGAAACTACAGCATCACTGAGCAAGAATGTCTCGCCATCGTGTGGTCCATGCAAAAGTTTCGTCCTTACTTATACGGCCGCCATTTCACAGTAGTGACTGACCATCATGCTTGGTGTTGGTTATCGTCTCTCAAAAATTTGTCGGGATGCCTTGGCCGTTGGGTACTACGATTGCAAGAGTATGACTACAGTGTCACATATAGGTCCGGCCGAGAGCACCAAGATGCCGACGCTTTGTCCCGTTGCCCGCTCTCACAAAGCGCCGAAGTGTCACCTTCCATCTGTTCGTCACCGCCCGCCAAAGTGACCAAACAGACGGCTGCCACTTCGAAACAGTTAGTTGCCTCGGCGGACCTTCTTTCGTCCACAGATCTCGCCTCGCTCAAACATGCCGATACCTACTGCCGCACAATCATCGATCGGCTCACTGGCTTATCGCGTGCTCCAAACAGCCGCCTAAGACGACAACTTGCCCGTTTCAAGCTTCAAGAGAGAACATTATGTCGGCAAATTTACCATTCTCTCGGTAACCAATGGGTTCCCGTCATTCCTCGCTCACTTCGTCTGGAAGTTCTACAAGCGTTTCATGACGATGCGACAGCTGGCCACTTAGGGTTCCACAAGGCCTACGACCGCCTCAGGACTCGCTGCTTTTGGCCTGGCCTCTCCACTTCTGTGGCCAAGTACGTCGCTTCCTGCGCGTCATGCCAGCACCGAAAACGTACCACGTCTCTTCCCGCGGGGCCATTGCAACCACTGCCGTGCCCGTCCACTCCCTTTGAATTTGTGGGCATAGACTTATACGGACATCTTCCGCTTACGCCAGCTGGTCACCATTGGATTGTTACTGCCGTAGACCACCTTACTCGCTACGCGGAGACGGCAGCTCTTTCATCTGGTGCTACCTCTGAAGTAGCCGATTTTTTTCTTCGAGCCATTATTTTACGACATGGCGCACCACGTGTGCTCCTTAGTGACCGTGGCAAGACATTTCTTTCACATGTCCTTGCTGAAGTCTTACAGGCCTCTAACACCATCCACAAGACCACATCAGCGTATCACCCAGAAACTAATGGTCTGACTGAGCGTTTCACCGAACTTTGTCCGACATGATCTCCATGTACGTGCAACCAGATCACAAAAACTGGGACACAATACTTCCTTTTGTCACGTTTGCATATAACACTGCCATACAGCGTACAACGAATTTCAGCCTTTTTTTTTCTCGTGTATGGCCGTGTACCAACTTTTGTTCTGGACACCACCTTTTTGTCCACATCTTCCAATCCATCTTCATCTCTCCCGGAAGAGTTCGCCGCTCGCGTCGCCCGCTGCCGTGAAATCGCCCGCGCCAACACTGCTACCATTGAGGACAAGAAAAAAATCGACCTTGATGCGAAGCGTCGAGTTGTGTTCCGCTTAGGCGACGAAGTCCTTTTGTGGACACCTGTTCGTGTACCTGGGCTCTGCGAAACATTCCTTCACCGATTCTCGGTCCATACACCGTCCTGGAACGAACATCTGAAGTCAACTATCGCGTTGCTCCTGTCAACGCGGCTCCTGATCACCGTCGCCGCCACACCGAGATTGCCCACGTCTCTCGACTGAAACGATATATTCGGCGTTCCAACCCTTTCTAACTTGCTGCCCTCTTTCGCGAAGGGGGTAAAATAGTGTGATCGCTGACTATGTACTTCATCTTCCTCTGTATGACCAAACCATTGTAGTGATCATCATCGTATGTCACGCGGGCTGGCTCTCTGGCTCGTGCGTCTGGATTAAAAGGAGAACCTGGTTTCTGCCGTACCGGACGTGGACTCATAATATATTAATAAAAATTCATTCTTGCACATAGTTGTAATGCTCATACAAAAATACACTACGCTTTTTTGGCCAATCCCCCTGAGTGGCTATGAGCCAAATATTCAAGGAAACAAACAAACTTTTGAGAAGGGTTACGACATACGATTCACTCGTTATGTATTTCGCTTTGCGTGTCCCCGTAATTCGCTTTGCGTGGTTGCTCATTTGAGACTAACATCAACGCAATTTTTTCCTTCCATGAAGCCTGCCGGAGTCACTTTTCTCTACAGAGCATTTGGTGTGACTGCGCTCAACCAACAGCTATCAGAGGGATGTGCACAAATCATGTCTTTGCCAACTTCAGGTTAGATTTAATCGATGAACCATTGGCCCTGCCTTTCACGGTTTACAATGTGTTGATTATGGAAAGAAAACAGCATCCCGAACTGAGCACTACAGAAGAATCATTGCCAATAAAATACATTGTATATATTTTACAGACGCTTTTTCACATCCTTCATGTGATAATAAGTGAACATCAACTCATGGTTCTGGGACGTAAAACCCCGCATGTTAGTGTTATGACTCATCAATATTGAAACGTTCTGTGAAATATGCTCTTTTTAAATACGTAGGAGTAGTCCCAGGTATAAACGTGAATCCAGGTGGGGCTGATAGCAATGCTTAAGTTGAGTGGACAGAACAATGGGACGGCCCAAAAAAAAACTGGAACAACCTAAAGCCTGTTTCACATGCGAGCGATTTCGCTCCATGGGCGAAGCGGCAGCCACCACACGAGCCCATAACGGTTTCTACAGCGGTGACTGGACGCTGTAGTGAATATCGGCAGAGTTGGAAAAATTCGCTCGTGCCAGACGCGGGAAAGCGACCAGTGACGCGGGCGATACGTGACTCCAGTGGCGGATTCGAATAGAGGACGCGCGCACTGCAAGGAACTGGCTCCACAGAACTCGCTTCCACTGAGTAGCAGACGACATCCGTCCACTCCCCGGCTCAGAAATGTCTCGTACTGCCTTCAACGAGTTGCCCACTGCTGCAGCAGTGAAACGTCCTTTCCTTTGAGACGTCAAGATGAAGGATTTCCGCAACAAGCATAAGAGCATTTTGAGATGAAATTGCCGAGCTCCTTAAAGAAGTCGTACACTTCCATAAAGTGAAAGTCATTGTCGCTTGAACTGCCCATGTTTAGTGGTAAAGTGGAAGTGCCACTCTTCTTTTGTTCCTCTCGACGAAGTTTCCTTTGTATTGACAATAGTGTACACGTGTCTTTTTTATATTTTATATATTTTTTTCTTTTGTATTTTCATCGCATGTTAACTCACCCGTGGAAGAGCCGCATGGCACGCCATACTTTTCTGTCACAGCAAATCTTGGTAGTTTACAAAAATCAAACTTGGCGACATGGTGCAGAGCTAATAGGGTTAACACGTACGAGAGAGCAAGACCGGGTTCTACTGCAGTCAACTTGAGAGGTGGCATTCCGCGCATGTAGGTCACTGAAAAGAAATTTTATGATTTGACTCAACGAGGGGGCGCGAAGCGTGCTCTCACGGTTCAGGGAAATAAGGCATTCAGAATAGCCTTTATTTCCGTTCTCCCCTTTAACAGCTCTATCCCTCACTACAACCCAGACTCACTTGTCCGTGTCTCCTGCAGCGCGGCATAGCGCTCAAGTTTTCAAGCTTTCGGCGTGTCCTGCCACACTGGTCATCTGCTCTTTGTGACACCCGGTGCCGGAATGCGCGGCTGGCTCACCAAAGATAGATGTTCGACACGAGCAGAACATACACTGCTCAGATAACCAAGAACAGCTGTTGATTTCAAGCACCAGTGCAGCAACACATGCCTATACTCGAAAGGAGGCTATAGAAATTGAATGTCACTGTGTTCCGACGGCAAAAACGTGTTGTATGAAATGATGTGATAATGAGGCTTTCCTGCTCACTACCTCAGCATTTATGGGCGCAGATTACCGTTACAAGTGTTGCTGCGTA
The DNA here is from genome assembly GCF_013339725.1 of Rhipicephalus microplus. Taxonomy (NCBI): domain Eukaryota; kingdom Metazoa; phylum Arthropoda; class Arachnida; order Ixodida; family Ixodidae; genus Rhipicephalus; species Rhipicephalus microplus. The sequence goes on along the minus strand of NC_051173.1, from coordinate 58,788,867 downwards.
GTTCTGATATGGGCCACGCACAACTTTATTATACAGCCGCCAAAGAACCGGTACAACGAGTGTATCACGTATACGATGCATGCTACCTGCCGTTGCTACATGCCATCGGAGGTGCTTTACTAAATCATTGAAAAACCTAAGAGGCTTGCTTTTTATGGTAGAAATATACAAATCCGAGTGCCAGAAGAGATTTAGGCCATTCGGAAAATCCCTATGAAGAGTGTGCTCACACATGCCACAGGGTAATCAAAAAGACGGCCGAAGTTCATCTTGAGGCTTTTTATATAAACTTTTATTGTAACTGCAGCGAAGAGGCACAAAAATTTAGGCATAAATCTTGCGAGGTGTATATACTCCGCGTCCCAAACATCAATCAATGAAAGCAACAGTAATAAATTGGAGAAACACAGGAAGTGCTGCGAAAAACACGCTCAGAGTTCTTAAGTCTTCACCTAGCTGGAAAAGCTGTCTAATAAAGCCATACCAGTGAACTCTTGCATTTGCTTCTTCATGACCAATTATATGAGAGCGCAACAAGAACACTACGTTAAAAAATTGGCAGATCCCACGTTCAGTGGGAATCAATGATATTCGAAGCACGATTGAGAAATGTTAATATGTCACTTTAAAATCACCACAATGTGACAAGGTGGAGGTAAATGATGCCGTACATGACGTCTGTGTCATGGTTATCATGTTTGGATGTGTCATTTACCTTCGTCATCTATTCACGTCACGTGATATGCAATTTATTATATGTGGAGTTAGCGAAATGACCGCAAGCACGCTAGCATAGTATGTTGTCATCTGACATGACACGCGTGTCAGGATTATCATGTTTGCACCATTAATATATTTCGTCGTCCACTGACGTCAAGTTACACCATAATTTGGGATATGAGGAGCGAGAAAAACGGCCGCGAACGCATCAAGAAGGGCCCATTGTACTCCAATGCAGCGTTGACGCGCGTGCATGCTGGGCCCAGTGACACTACATTAGCAAAACGCGAGCACTGTAAAGTCTTACGCCAGGTGCGACCAGGGTCCATAGGTGCAGCGCGACGGCAACCGGCGTGAAATGCGGCATGCTGCATTTCGCACCGATGCGTTAGCGAGACAACACTGCGTCTCCCTCTTTTCGTGACGCAGAGACGCTGGACGCGCTGGAACGCGCATGCGTGAAAGCAACGCAGCGCAGCGCGCGCCTGTGGGTATATAGAAGGACCAGCACCTAACATGGCAACGCCGGCGTGACGCGACGAAATGAACGTCAGCGAGCACGGGCACCGCGTCACGTCGAAATGTATTAGCGCCTTGACTGTGGCATAAAGTCATGTTCTCACATGACACGCATCTCATGTTTACGATGCTTGCACCAGTATCATACCTTCGTCATCCATTCACGTTCCGTAATACCAAATCTGGTATAAGTGAAGCTAGTGAAACGGCCGCGAAGCATCATGAGCGTGGCATGTGGACAAAATGTTACATGACACGCATCTCATGATTAAGTTCAATGTAAACATTCGACAGAAGTCCATCTGGCTGGATATGAAACTGGGGGATGATTTACACTCCAACCAAAAGTTTTGAACAAACCCGACGTTTCGAAACCGACTTCGTTCCTTCCTCAACGGTGACTGCGGAGACTACGTAGCAGCGACGTCTTCAAAGCACTCGCGAGGCGGATAATGACAACGCCGCCTCTTCGTTTTAGAGCGCAGTGGAGCGCAGTCCATGTATATACATGGACTGCGCTCCAGGGCAAAACGAGAGAGAGGGGGGTCATCATTATTAATTATAGATAGATAGATAGATAGATAGATAGATAGATAGATAGATAGATAGATAGACTCAAACTCACTGAAGTTTGCTAAGAAATGCTCCGTATTTAAAAGCCAGAACAAAACAAAAAGCGACTGCAGACGCTGTTTATTTATTATAAAAGTCACGTTACACATAGTTCAATCAGTGTACAGACGCGTCAAAGTCAAGCGGATATTTGTGAAGAACCTCGCCATACAAGGGTGCCAAAGGATGGAATACTTGGAGCAAAGCGTGGTTTTTAGCTTCGACTGAAAACAGTGGTTAGCCGGTGCGTTCAGCGGGAACACTGCTTGCCAGAGCAGCGGGCGTCGCGCAAGAGCAGCGGCGCATGTGAAACGAACGGCCGTCCTGCCACCGCTCATCGCCGCGATTGCCGCCACTCGGTCGCTCGCATGTGAAACAAGCTTAAGACTCAATAAACATATTTTGAACTTACGGCGCAGTCAGACTCAGGCTCATCAAAATTTTCCAAAGCCGGACTCAGTCGGATTGACACTTACAAAAACTCTTCTTTTCCCCAGACTTACTCGGACTCGAAATCACCAAAACATTGCCCACCTGGACCCAGACTCATGGATTGATCTGAGTCTGAGTGGGTTCGATTAAGTCGACTAATAAGTGAGTTTGCTCATCTATGCATGCCTGGCTAACGTCACTGTACATGGGTCCATTTTTAAAGCGAACACCAGAAGGCGTGTCGTCTGATCGGTGCTAGCAGCAGCCGGCTGGGCAACTATCGTTTCGCGCAGGAGCAGTGGGCGCTGTGCGTGCTGCTCGCTTGTCACCTTCTATAGTTACGGCCGCGCTTCAGCTCTTCGCGCAGGGCGCCCGAAGTCGCAAAATCTTGGAAATAGTCTCCTTCTTTTGAGCTAGAATTGAATTTATGGTAATGATCACTAATCAGATAAATGTCACCAGACACATCAGCCGGATTGCCGTCTTTCATTCGCGTTCTCGCCAGATAAAGAACTTTTCGCATCGATAAAGATTTCTGGTAGTGAAAGGGCGCTTGTAAGTTTTTTGTTCACCTTACGCACTGCAGCAGCTCGATTCTTCATTAGTGCACATGATATACGCGTACCATAGGGAACTTAGTTTCGTAGCTATGTTGAAAAAACGCTACCAACGCTATCAATGAGGTAGCATTTTACGTAATCTCATTTCTTTTCTGCTTTGCCAGAGCTTTCCATCTGAGTGTGGCCATGATGCCAGCGGACAAATTTCGAAGTGTGGTAACGGCTGCCCTCACGACGAGCTTAAGCGCGGCCGCAACTGTAGCAGACTAGAGTAACTGTATATGCTCCCTACCTAAAGCTAGTCTATACATTTACTTTATAGCAGACGACAAATGAGCACCCCCCATAGCACCCACTGCTCCTGCGTGTAAGTAGTTGCCGCAGCCGGCCGGTGGTGGCGCCGAGAAGACGACACGCGATCCGGTGTTTCCTTTAGCAGTGGACTCCCTTGTACATGGCCTTCAGTATTCACCGACATGCGAGGAAGTAACACTTCTCGTCTGAAAAATTTTTTAAGATACTTGCGAAAGAACTCTGCGGACGTTTCCTCACGGATGGAGGTGCTACCAATAACAAGCCTTGCACATGAGATGGTGTTATCGCATGCACCCTCCGCGCGGAAAAGATGCCGGGCACGTTTCGTCTCTGATTCAGCAGCAGTTATCGCCAGCATTCGCGAGCCTTTACTCGTCGGTAGTACATACGATTGAGGGGGGGGATGACGTTATCTATGTGGACGTTATATAAAAAGCTACGCAACGCGTGGACGATAGCACCACCTAAATAGTAACAATATAATTGATAGTACAATTATTACCGTCTTTCCTGCGGCGAAAGGGACTTGCAGATTGCTTTAGAAGTTTGATGCATCGATTGGTCGCGGCTTGTTGGGCGGCCGCTGCCGGCGTGTACACTCGCGTTGCCATTCTGCGGTCACCCTTCAAGGTCACCACTCCGGTCGCCTCACCCATGATTCACGGATGGCACACCATCAAAGGCATCAGTTTTCGATGAACCGCCCGCTCGCTTCCTCGCGACTACGTTCAATTCGTTCTCGTAGCCTCAAAGGCACAGCAGCTACTGACAATTTTTAGGATGAGTTTTACGCACGAGTACCGATATCCTCCCAAGCACCTAGACCTGCCTCCTGGAAAATCCTTTGAAGAACGCCATATAGCACTACGTCTACCATCTATGAGCTTTCGGCATTTGACTCACGGCAGTGGCCAGTATGGCATAAAGAGGCTGATGGTTAACGTGTCCATGTGGCCAACACTGCGCAGTGCGCGCCGAGGAACGTGTCCAACAACGCTTCCTTCCACGTACACACCATGCGTCGGCTCCTGAAGCATTGCTAGAAATATGGCCTCACCAAGAAACATGCCGTGCACCTCCGGTCAAACTTCTCTAGCAACATTCCCTTTATGGATATGGCGGTGATTTTTAGGGGAGAAACTCCTTCCGCCGAAGGTTGTTCCCTCCTCTGTATTAGTCGTTGCAGTGGCATGTAGCCGCCTCTTGTGTATGAGTTGCTCTATAGAAGGCGTTGTGTGTATATGTCCTTGGATATAATAAATTTGGTGGCATTGATGGTTTTCACCGCATATCCCCGGTGTGAATGATGAGTGGGGCGAAGCGTCCGTCTATGCGGCTATCGCTCCAAGGAGACAGACAGACAGACAGACAGACAGACAGACAGACAGACAGACAGACAGACAGACAGACAGACAGACAGACAGACAGACCAGACAGACAGACAGACAGACAGACAGACAGACAGACAGACAGACAGATGGACGGACCGATGGTCGAGTCACGCTTTACCGATAAAACCCCCCGACGCTACGCGCCACTCATAATCGTTTTCGAAGTATATCCCTCTGTGAATATTCTGTGATTTTTTTTCTTTTTCACTTGAAAATATACTACGGTACACTAATACGGAGCAATATATTTAAGCTTACCTTACTTTCGAAACATCTTACGCACTTTCCGTTTTTAATTTAAAAATTTGAGCAAGCGTTTTTCTTATTTGTAACTGTGCAACCAGGGTATGGCACTATAGAAAGTTACTTCGAAACGAAACTGTGAATTATTATACATTCGCGAAAACTCATCGTTTTCATGGTAAACCGCTTAGTTTTCGTGTACACTTCTCGCGATATTTCCTTTCTTTCTATTCTGCAAAAGACCTACCCCTTCATGTTCATGCGCTATAATCGGGGGTTGCGATCACGCACACACGAAGATAATGCTTATGAGGTGAAAATATATCACTTATATGTGTGTGCACGCAATTTCGAGACAGAGGTGTTCAACATTGGCCAGTTCACCTTATCAACGGCGTGTGTCAAGTGCGTGCAAAAGAACAAGGCGCTTATGTGTTGTAGCCCCCCGCCCTTCCCTGAAAGGTTAAACTGAATGAGATAGATCAACACGGGGGTGCGCACGAAGTAGCAGTAGGAGAGGGCATTCCGCAGTAATATAAGATGTAGAAAAGATGGCTCGAAGCATGCCCCATACATATACTTATTATGGGGTAGGTATACCGCTACTTAATACCCCCTCTCCTAGTGAAAAAAAAAACAACCTGGTACATGGCTATGGAGTTCAGCATAAATAAACTGGGCTGGCATGTCTGTTTAAAAAAAATTAATTGCCACGAACGTCAATAACACTCAACAGAACATTTCCTTCTTAGATATACTCTAACGATGATGACAAAACAGACGTCATTTACATGAACATGGATATGAGATGACGTTAAAGAACATGTACATTAGATGGTTCACATAAACACAACCATAAAAATACTTCAAGGTAAACAAGAGACACAAATAAAACGTGAATATGTACATTTTGCATATTTACATGTTGGCATGCCCTTTCTGCCGGCGCTTCAAAACATCAGCCTACCAATACCAGGCCGGCCAAAAGACAAGTTTCACCCGTCCGTCACAGACCGACACAAAAGGGCAAGACCAGTGCCGAAGAAATTCCTCTTCACCGAGGAAGAAGAGCTCCTCCGACAAAACAGACAGCAGCTCCGAGTACAATCGCTCTAGGATCGGGTAGAGCGCGCGGCGGCGGCGGCCCGCTGCAACCGCCTCGCAGCGGTTGCACCATAGGCAGAAAGAGTCGGCAACAATGAGAAGACAAGCGAAGCGGCCCCGCGAACAACGCCCAGAAGAAACGAAGCGATTTACTCCAAGGCAGCGAAAACCGGCATGTATGGCTCTCCAAAAAACGCGAGCAATGACACAATGCCTCAGAAAATGCTGATTTGTTTTTCGAAGGGAGCAGTTCGGACATGTTGCTGACTGGACCATTCTCCCCCTTTCGAGGCGGTCGAGAGTGGGAAGCACACCCCATCCTAAGCGCCACATGAAGTCCCGGAGGTGTCCAGGGAGAAAAGAAGCCGTTAACGTGCTCCAAGACACCCATCTAGAGCGAGCACGGCGGGCTGGTGGGACCAACGGAAGCAAAAAAGCAGCAGTTGCCTCAACTATGTCGTTGTTCAAAACATCTATGCCAGGACAGCTCGACTTGACATGGCGAAAAAAAAGCAACAGTTGTTGCATAAAACGCCGGAAGTGTATAGACTTCGGCCTCCTGTTAAGTTGCACATTAGACATCAAATGCCGAAGGTGAGTACCCAGGAAGTATCATGCAAGCGTTCGTGCGGGAGATTCCTACCCTTGCACTAGGCGCAAAAGGAAGCGCAGTGCCAGCAGCCGACAGCGTAAGGACACTGAGGGGAGAGCAAAGCCTCCCTGAGAACGCTGCTGTCCCAGTGTAGCGCGAGAGACCACCTCAGTGCCGCCTGACCAAAAAAAAAGAACACAAAGCAGACTGCAGTGATCGCATAATGCGTAAAGATGGTCACCCGACGTGAGAAAGGTACCAAATACGATCGCAAAATACAGTCTGAGCAAGGTACCTCCACTCAAAAAGCGGGAAGTCAAAATCCAGTGCATCCTGAATTTTCTGTCTTACTTTTTCGAGAGCGTTTAAACAAACAGATTCGCAAATGTCGTAGTGGTTGTATAAAATACCTAAAATACGAAGGGACGTGGCCGGATGAATGGGAAAACCGGCGCTAAGCCTGGAGTTTGGAGAGTCAACGAAGAAATACCGGGATTTGAAGATGTTCAACGCTGCACCTGAAATGTCCCCATTGTGGGAAAATACACGCAGGCTGCGTGAAAGGCTATCTTCATCTGAAAGGTACAATGTTATATCATCAGCGAAAGCTGTGACTTTCACGACACCGCTACCAGGAAGCGCAAGACCCCGGACACGTGAATCCACGTCAAGAGCACGCAAGTATGGCTCAAGGCTGAGGACAAATAGCACAGGAGACAATGGACACCCCTGACGGACCCCACGTGTTATGGAAAAGGCAGCACTTTCCCAGCCATCCAGAACTAGTGTGCTTTTGAGACCAGTGTATGTATTTTTAATCATTTCCACAAATGAATGAGAAAAGCCGAAGGCTGTGAGCACATTAAGAATATACGCATGCTCTAGTCGGTCAAACGCTTTTTTCTGGTCCCAAGACACAAGGATACCAGGCACAGATCGCGACAGAGTATAGGCTATGATACCCCGCGTGGTAAATGACAAGCTGTGTCTTTCTCGTCCAAGCACTGATGAAGTCTGGTGATAACCTACCAGGGTGTTTAACAGACCCCTCAAACGTTGAACGGCTACCACCGCGAATATCTTATAGTCAACGTTGAGGAGCGTGATAGGTCTCCAATATTCAGGATTAACGGAGGAAGCATCACCTTTTGGAATATAGGCACAATGCGTCCATCTCGAAAACTTGATGGAAAGACACCGTCCTCGTAACATTACCGGAAAGCCGCGGTAAGGGTAGCACCAATCTCATTCCAAAATGTCAACTAAAACTCAACAGGAAAACCGTCTGGCCGAGGGGCCGTTCCACATTTCATAGATTTCAGTGCCACTTTTACCTCTTCGGCCGACAGAGGGATGTGCAGGCAATCCGCAGCTTCTTGAGGAATACGAGACAAACTTCTAAGCATTGGCGGTGTTTCATCACAATTAGTCCGCATGGCTAGACAGGACATTGCTCCAAAATGTGCCAAAGAAAAAACAGATCGATCACGCGTCGGAAGCCGCTGCGCAGGTGGCATTTGTGCTGTCATAGAGACAGATGGCTGTGATTACCCAAAAAAGGAATGTCTCGCGTAGCGCAGCACGTCGGGATGTGCACATGGGTTGTGTCTACAGCGCCATGCTGCTGCCGCCAGGGACGAAGCAGCAGTCAAGCGCTGAAAGCGTTCACGCAGTTCATGCTGCCCCGCTCGCATCAGAGGAGAAGGCGTCTCGGCGCGCAAAGCAATGCGTAACTTAATCGCGGTATCAGCAAGCTCTTCAGAAACGCGTCGACGAAGCGAACGCCCCTCTACTGCGTAGCGCAGGCGCCACTGTGTCTTCAGTACCAGACGCCTTGAGCGGCACACGTATTGCGCGTGACAAATCTCATCTTCAGCGCGCGTCCTGCAGGACGCGAACATCAAGACGCCATTGCTTTTCCGAAAAATAAAATGGAACTTCACGCTTCAAGACAATAGGCCGATGATCAGATACGTACACAGGAGGAGGTGGGAAGGACGGAACGCGTAAATCGGAGAAAAACGCCTCTAACGCTCGTGGGATATAAGCCTGGTCGAGCTTGCTGGAGGATCATCCGCGTCGCCATGTCCAAACAAAGGTATTTCTGTGTACTACATTGACGCGTCCAGTAATGAAAAGTGGTGGACAAGGTGTCGCAGCTCGCGTGAATTCCAAGCAGACCAGCCCCAGCCAGGACCCTGTATATCGGTTCGCGTATTTAGAACGCAGTTCAAGTCGCCAATAAAAATGGCATCACGACCATGAAGAAAAAACACAACCAGGTCGCTAAAAAAATTATTAGACTGTCCAGCTTGCGCTGGTCCATACACACACAGTATCCTTAATCTGAATGAAAAGTAGCTACAGTGTAAAGCTAAAACCCTGCCCACGCCATCGTAAGAAGCATGATGATCCCGTAATAGAGCTCGATTAAAAATAATAAAACCTACTCCCGTAAAACGAGATGTAGCGAAAGAGAAATAACAATCTAGGTTGAACTTTCGTTTAAAAGCAAGCATGTCGGATAGCGAGAAGTTTGTTTCCTGGAGGCACAAAACATCACAATTTGCCCCGCCGCGGTGGTCTAGTGGCTAAGGTACTCGGCTGCTGGCCCGCAGGTCGCGGGTTCGAATCCCGGCTGCGGCGGCTGCATTTCCGATGGAGGCGGAAATGTCATAGGCCCGTGTGCTCAGATTTGGGTGCACGTTAAAGAACCCCAGGTGGTCAAAATTTCCGGAGCCCTCCACTACGGCGTCTCTCATAATCATATGGTGGTTTTGGGACGTTAAACCCCACAAATCAATCAATCAATCAAAACATCACAATTTGCAGCGCGGGCGACACTAATCAATTCAGCCTGCTTTGCCGGACTGCGACAACCCAGAACTTTCAATGAAATGATATGCAGTGTAGTAGCCATAATAAAAGTAAAGACTTACCTGGACGCATAGTTCTAGACGGTGTCCTGGAAAGTGTCCAGGGGACACTTCCTCAACCGAATTACAACGCACTGTTCGACCCTACGGAAGAGGGTCGAGTTTTTTTGTACCGTTGGGATTTACCACGCCCATCACTGCGTTCATCGGAGCAAGAGCTGGAAGTGTGCCCTAGCTTTGTTTCACGTGGAGCTCCCATGTCGACGTCAAAATCGGCAAGGCTAGAACGTCCGATGCTACTATCCAGTCCCAGGATGAAGGCGTCTTCCGAAGACGTGTCCTGTGGAGGTAGAGACTGAGCCGCCGGCAAGCTTGGATCCACATCCTTGATGCTGGCAGCGCTGTCCACGTCTCGGCAGGCCGGTGTAGGCACCCTTTGTGTGGGCAATTTTTTACGTGTACGTCGCAATGTCTAAATGGTTGGAGCGACCGCAACAGAAGAGGCTGTGGTATTTTCGCCATTGTTTTCCAAAGTAACTGGGGTCGTATGGTAATCCAACAGCGGTAGCCTGAGAACTGGGGTCATTTGCGCACTGAGCATCAAGTGGCGTCAGAGAAGAGACGCCGACGCCGTTTGCAGGGCAGTGCATTGCGTCTTTCGAAGCGCACGGTTCCGGCACCAGCGGGGAGGCCGACGTGCCAAGCGTCGCATCGACAATTGCGCTTTCGTTGTGCGCTCGTTTGAAGGAACTTGTAGGGGTGAGGCCAGCACAGCATCGGTGACCTCCTCTGCGCTCCCGAGTCGGTAGTTGGATTCGTTGCCGGTGTCAGTGGTGGAAGGACACCAGCGGCAGCGTCTGAGTAAGAGCGGCGGGCAGGACAAACCACAGTTAGGTGGCCGTCCCCATAGTGTCGACACGGGCGGTCACATCCTTCACTAACGTGACCGTGCACAACGCAGCGACCACAATACGGTGTTGTGCATTGGGCTCGTAGATGGTCCCCTGAGCCGCATCCTCGACATACACGCCGGAGACCACGGTAGTCGAACGTGGCATGGTGACCAGTGAGCACCTTATGACAGTGAGCACCTTGCCATATGGGGATAACGCTTGGACGAGAGCTTCGTTTGAGACGAACAATGGCAGGAACAGGCAGGCGACGTTGGTCACTTGTGGGCCAACGGGGACGACTTGTACACGCTCGCCGTCAATCACTAGGCAGCCAGCATTGACGATTAGAGGCATGGAGGCCATGCTCTTCACGGTGACTTGGAAGTTTTGAGCTCCCTGATACTGCACGCAGTATACCTCTGAGAGGCTGACTATTGAGGCCGTCGCATCAACGACGGTCTCGGCACTAGTCCCCGTAGGGACAACAACGTCGAAGACAAGCGCCTTCGAAGGCGTCCAAGACGCCACGGGGACCATGACTCCTACTGACGGACGCCCCTGACGTAGAACAATCAGGGACGTCCTTAGCACTTGCAAACCGGAGTAAGCAGCAGATGTGAAGCTCCTTATAGCGGCACCCGTTAATTAACTGGGCTGGCATGTTTGTGTTTAGAAAAAAAATTGCCCGCAGCTTCCCTAGGGGGAACACTGAGGAGGATGTGGAGCATATAATTGGTTAACGGGGTGTTAAAGTGCGACTTACTTGGGTCGATGGCTAAATTGGTTAACGTGGTTGTGAAATGGGGTGTTAAATTGCGACTTACTTGGGTCGATGGCTAAATTGGTTAACGTGGTTGTAGGAGGGGGTGTTAAATGAGTGAACACGTACACACGTATGCGAAAGGGCGGCGCTGGTCGAAGGGACGTCGATCATTGTGTTTGTGGATTCGTTGGAATTCATTTCACCGCGACCTTGGACGTCGACGCGCCGTACAAACCAACCGACGAGCGGCAACTGAGCGAGCGAGCGCCGACCTTGAGTATATATACAGCTCGACGGCGCATGCACTGTCAGCTGTTGAATGTTCTCGAAGCGCGACGCCACATGCGCGTCCACTGGAGAATCAGGAGAATTGTAGATGTCGAACGCGGTGTGTAGAGGAGGAAGGGTGCACAGATGGTGGAGGAGTGAAGCGCGCGCGGTGTGTAGAGGAGGAAGGGATGCACAGATAATGGAAGAGTGGGCGACGGCGCGACGGCGCATGCGCGCGCGTCGGCTGTCGAATGTTCGAGAAGCGGTGCGGACGGCGTGGACGGCGCACTACAAGGCGCGAGTATAAGATGCTTCCGCATTTAAAAGTTATTTACAGCATGTACAGAACACAAAGGCTTCATACCATTCCAGTAACAGGGCAAATACAGGGCATGTTTCTTAAAAAAAGATATAGCTACAGTTGAATCGTATAGCACGTGTAAGTGTCTGGCGTGATTTGAAGCGAAAGATTTTGCCACTTTTCACTTCTTTTCGCGTGACGCTGCCTAAGCCTACTCTGTGCGGTCTTTTTCATCGTAGACATCACGCAGGATCACTTGACGAAGATAAATGAAAGAAATTAATCTTTATTCCCAAAGCGGGACTCGAACCGTGGTCGTGGTGGCTGATGGGCGTTTGTCAAAATAATTATCTACGTTGCCCAACCTGTGGAACATGAAGTTACGATACGGACATGAATGCGTTGTGCTGACGATTGTCATGGAATTGAAAAACAGAACACTTGCTACAGCAACCACCCAGCGCCCGCGCCAAGTGTTCAAGGCAGTTAAATTAGCGTAGTTGAGTAAAAGATGTATTTGTCTAAGGCTACAGTAAAGGCATAACAAGCTGGACTTCAGGAGCAAAATACCAGAAAAGTGAGCTGCATGTTTCTTTGTAGTGCATTACTTGTAATAAATCAAGGCAAGGCACACGGTCTTGTAAGAAATTCATGTAGATAACAAAGAGCACGCATTCTGGAGGATTCAGGCTGCCCCAGCGGAAAATCACCGAATTGAGGATTGCGCTGAAACGCCGTAGCCTGCAGCCAAATCACACAATCTCGCTTTCACCAATCGCGTGTAAGAGCGCACATTCAAACTCCGTTGGTAGATTTATTACACGGATGGACGTTGCTCAATCACTTATACTCGCGTGCTGATGGTTTGTCCGGTGCTTTTCACAGCGTGGAACTGGCTTAACTTTCAGATTTTTAGGGACGAAGCTCCTCGGGCAGCGGGCAGTTCCCTCCTCTGTAGTGTTAGTAGTAGTAGTAAAAGTAGTAGTAGTAGTAGTAGTAGTAGTACAGTAGCCGTCTCTAGTTTATGAATTGGTCAATGGAGGGCGTTGTGTGTATATGTCCTTGGAAATAATATCACTACATAGCGTTAGTGGTTTTCCTTTAGTTCACAATTTCGTGTAGTTGATAGATGGATGGACAGACATACAGACGGACGTAAGTGCGGTCAAACAGAAGTACGGACTGACAGACAGGCAAAAGCACGGAAGGATGGACAGATGGACGCTTCGCACTACTCAGCATCATTGACTGCGTGGATATGCTGTGAGTTTTTCAACTGTTTGATTTACCGGAATATTGTGACCACGATAAGACCCAAGCCTTGTTTCAGGAGTCCGAAGGGGTTATTATTTTCTGCGCCTTTTTACTTTTATTCATACTGGTGCTACCTTAATATTATAAAAAGAGAGGAAGCTTTTCCATATCAGGCTGTGCTTTACACTGCGACGTAGTGTTAAGCAAGTGAATTAATTGCTGGCTTGAAATCACTGTATTTAGCTATTGTCTGCGCGATTCAAGCCTGTGACCATGATGGTGATGTTGTATTGAATAGCTCGTGTAGTACATTCATTTTCCTGCGCTCGATCGTACTTATTCTCTGATGAAGCAGCACTTACACGAGGTTCCTCTCTTCCATAGGCTTGCCCAGGTCAAGGACTTCGGCCGGTATCATGTCGGGGTCGTCCATGAGATCCAGGTTTGCCGGGTCACCAGCAGCGGCATTCTGGCCACCGAGGCCTACTGGCAAAGCTGCAGCGGCAGCACCCACTGGATTGAGTGGTTGAGCCGGATTCACGCCAGGCTGTGCTGGGTTGGCGTTCATCGTTGGGTCAACACTGCAATGTGTATACTCAAGCTTTTGGTGTTGTCTACATCACACCACATCTCAGTTAAGAGATAAAAAGTATACATTATTTTTACTTCTATTTTAATGAAAAACTGAGTTTCGCTACTTGGGCAAATATATATCTAATGCGATGCTGCAAGCAAACGGAGCTTCCATGAACCAGGGTGGCAGCTGGGCTATGCTGGTTGAAAGAAAGTGGAAGAACTTAGGTCTACTATTATTTCTAACTGTGTCATCTGGTCATATAAAAGTGTGTGGGTAATTTATATATAATCCCAGAAGCACTTCATTCATTTGAATTACTTCGTAAGACATGCAAGACGTTTGGTAGCTTTCGAAGCAGGGCCTGATTAGCCTCATCTGTGTTAGCAACAAACGAACTATCTCGTGGCAAAAAGATATTCTGAATCATCTCACAAGTGACACGCGGTTGTCTTCGAACAGCTACGCAAGGATCTAAACGGGGCCATATCTGTGGTTGAGTGTAATTCGCACCACGACAACAGGTATATATATAGGCTCCGAGGGCCTGATCATATGGTCAAGTAAACTTACATGTTTCTGCAGACGGCTGAGAAAAAACCGACTCTGCTGGGGCAGCTTGCCTAGTCTGCTGTGGGGATATACTATATATAAATGGGGCGGCCGTATAATGCGAAAAATCCTGAGAACAGGTAAGCCTACCGACCTCCTACGAACGGGCGTTTCTTCTTCTGCGACACGTGGCAGCGGGCGCTTCTACCTCCGAAGGAAAAGAACGGGCAACGATGATGATACCCGTAGTTTTTCGCGGTGATGAATTGGATACTCGGAAACAATGAATCAAAAGCGAAAGCCACGTAGTGGTCAACCAACTTCTTTATAATGCTTGTTGCTCGATACCCGTTCGTTAGTGCTCAGTAAACTACTTCATTCATACGCCTTATAAAAATTTAGGATAGCCTTAGCCCACCACAGTGGGTATTACCTACAGTTAATAGATTTGTCAGAACAAGAAATGAACCGAAGGAAGAGCGTTGCACGTGGATAAATGATACTAGACAAAGCACCGATTCATTGCCTACGATGACGGAAATATCACGCGGAAATATATGTAAATTGGTCAATAATACGATGAAGTAATAAAAACAGCTACAATCCGTGTTGTCATCTGTTACCATTTCAAGAGACTGGAACTCCTTAAAACATGGAGCGAATTTTAGCAGAGCGAGAGATTTTGTAGTTGGAAGTGGCGCTAATCACGTGGAAGCGAGGACGTTGGCTGGTCGTTGGATCAATTTGACAAAAGTCGCTCGCAACATTCTAATGATCCTTGATAAGCCACACCATTGTGCGCTAAATATAATCAAAGAATTTTTATTATCTGCCCAGAGAAAAAAAATCACAGCCCATCCACGGAGTGAATGATGATTGGTGGTGCGAAGCGTTCGTCAGTCAGTCCGTGCTTTCGTCCACCCATTCGTTCTTGCTTCTGTCCGTCTATGCGTACGTCCATGCGTCCATCCATGTGTCCGTCCATCCGTGTGACCATTGGGGCATCCGCCCATCAGTGCGTCCCTTCATGCGTCCATGCGTTCCTCCGTCTGTCTATACGTCCGTACGTGCGTCTGTTCGTGCGGCCGTCTTTCTGTCTGTGCGTCCATCACTCCATGTGCCTATCTGTATGTCTATCCGTCTGTCTTTATATCTAGTGAATACTCCAAATGGAGTCGCCTCACATCTTTTCATCATGTATTCATCATATACAAGTGCCGCCATTCAGCGGACATTCTAAGGACCACTCTTTCAGGTGTGTGTCACCGGTGACTACATACACCATCGCCGGACGGACAAACCCACACCGTAAGGAGCTTCGCCCCTAAAATTCATATATGTTTTAAAGGGAAAATTCAAAAAAATTTGCGAGACGATGTTAAGCGTGCTGCAAAACAGCCGACTCGGGACGAGTCGTCCGGTATGTCTCTTCAAAAGGCGAGTGACGGCTGGAACTGGCCGTTCATATTTACGGGACATTAGATTGCGAAAGGGAGCGTTTTTTTCTCCTCGTCTCCTGGAGTTCTGAAGTTTCAAGACTGAAATTTTGTGCAACCATGCAGCGATTTTGGTAATTTTTCTTTCTCTTCGTCTCAGTATTCAGCCACATACTGACTCTGTCGCTGCAAAATGTGGACGTCGAAGCGTTGTAGGGCCCCTCTAATAAGAATATATTGGGAATAACGGATCAGTATCAGCACTTGGGCGTCCATCCCACACAAAATATTGCATCAACCGATCTTATAACCACCATATATACAGATGCTTTCAGATCGCAACCATATTTGATATTTAGTGTACACGCGAGAAGTCGCCGACCAGAAAGAACACGTTTAGTTGAGTATTGTGAATATGGCTACCGCATGGGCAGCCGAAACGTCATGTTAACTTCGTGATCTCTTTGGTCTGTGCGCTTTTTCTCGTTTACACCTTGTATTTACCTGGCGAGGCCAGTTGTCATCTAATTTTCTATTTCATATTCTATAACAATCATAAGCCCTGAAAAACAAAAAAAACGTCGCTAGCATTGTCACAGCCCTAACTAAGTGCAGGCAGCCATGAAAAAACAGCTACAAGTGTCGCTACATTTTCATTATGCTGTGATTCTTCGCCCTGCAACTTTCAAAGGTTGTGACTACTGGCTCTTTACTGCTTTTCTTTTTACGTGTGCGCATTTCCATTATACTTGTGCTAGTTCTCAGACTAGTTTAAAGGGTCACCTAAGATCAATATTTTCATGCAACCTGATAGGGCTATAAAGTGCGCGATCGATACTTAGTTTAGTGTTATAGCTTATGTAAAGTCCATCTTGTAAAACTAATGGGCGAATAATAAACTTTATTATTGGATCTTTGGGCAACACAGAACATACGTGAAGTGAAAAAAAAATCACGCATTCGATGTGAGTGACCTCACACGAGGTCGCAATAGAGAAGAAAAATCCCGTGCACGGAAAACAACACTCATCGCCGACGGCGTGAAGCACCGGCGGACCAACTACCGTATCCGGCCGGTCCATAGCGTCCTCCATTGTAGCCAGCAGCACCGTAGTCGTAAGGAGCTGAACCTCTGTAGGCGTAGCCGCCGAGTGCTGGTCCGTTCAGAGAGTTGCCGTAGCTGCCATACCCACCGTATCCGTATCCACCAGCACCACGGCTATACTGGTCATACCCGCCATATCTACCGTATCCGCCGGCGTAGCTGTTGTAGCTAGGTGCTGTAGTTCTGGCGCCAAATGTGCCGCTAGCCGCCCCTCCAACGGGCACTGGTGGAACTATGGGAGCGGCGTTAAATACGGCGTCGGCACTGGCGCCCGGTGCCGTGCCTGGCTCGTTGGTGTCCACCGTGGCGCGGAATCCATTGGCATCGGCGATGTAGCTTACTCGCCGATATATGCCATTTACGTCACGGTAGCCGTATGAACCAGTCTTCACATTGTTTGCGTCACCCTGTTCACTTCGGAACTGCCGGTTGCCGAACTCGTCCACCGTGTCGTATCCAAAGCTGTACGGCTGTGGCGGCTACAAAAGAAAAAAAAGCAAAAAAAAAACCAGAAGCTAGAAATGAACTTGCTGCTTAGCTACTAAGCTGTATTTTTGCACCAATATGGACAAGATTTTACTCGCCCTTGTGGAAGATGGGAATCGTTTTAAGCTCGAAAAGGTAAAAGGTGGGCTTAAATTACTGTTGTGACCTGTTAGACAGCGTTGGGGAATGAGTGGAAAAGAAGTAAGTATGAAGATTTGGATTGTGAGTATGTAAGTCGGGATATAGCTTCAATATACTAATAAGCTTTGGCCTATTTTCGTGTTCTGTAAAGTTACTTTAATGAATCAATCACTTTTCGAGTTGAGTATTGTGCAGAGATTTTCTGAGTGCTTTGAGTTCTTTCAGATGATTGCGCAGATGACGAAGGTCATTCGCAGGGACAAACACAACTTCATTTTTTTTCTAATGGACACTGCGTAACATAATGAAAATGCTTTTTTGTAAGTTTCCAATAATAAGTTTACGAACATTGTCCCAGAAAAACAATAGAAATTTCAAGTTCTTGTTTCTTGTTCTTTCCAATGTGTGTCATGATAGCTGTATAGTCAGATCAACAGGCTTACCACTGAGCCATTAATGTGTTGCTTACACTACGTTCATTGAGCAATGCCAAATATAATTTTATAGCGTCGGTGTATGGCTATAACGCATTTGGAAATACTTGATACAACGCGAAACTCGTCTGAGATTTCAAAGAGAACATACGCATAAAGGTGTATAAGAATTGTACACAAGCACATACATAAAAAAAAGAAGTTGAATGTGCAATATATGCCCAAACGTTGTGTAGGATATAGGCGACTACCCAATATGGCCGCCTGTGAGCGATACAGCTTTTTTCGCTGGCCGCTTGTTTGTGCCTTATAGAAATGCGTTTCTCATGCCTATATTGCACTTAATTCCCTGTTTCGCGCAAGCAGACAATTACTCTTCAAACAAAAAGAATTGATGTATACTGCATATTGCGCAAGGTTTCTTTGGTCACAGACTTGGGATTTCTACGCCAAGCATGTTCTATTTTGCCGTATGAATTGTTCACGTTCGCTTTCTAGCGCCATACGCTCTATGCGGAGTTGAGGCGAATGATCTAAAAGATAACGGCGCTTGTGGAATGTGAAGCCGTGCCGAAGCGGTATGAAATACTCTCTTCCTCACATGAACATTACGAGAAATATTCGCCAAAGAGCGACAGCAGCGTGAACGCTTCGACGCATATGCTCATTAACTCGGCATAATCTAAGCAGTGACTCTGGGTGAATTTTCTAGTTATATATTCTGCGAAAATGAGACTCCAACATATGTTGACAAACAATCAGTAAGACCTTATATGCTAACAGTGATTGTTTATGACGAGGTACACCCACACCAAGGTAAATGTATATGCGTGCGCGCATGGTATATGTCGCAGTGTGGTACGTGCCGCAAATGTGTACTACACCAAGGTACGTGTAGGCTACATGTAAACTAACATGTACACCAACGTGTGCGTCATTGAATGGGTACACCAAGAGACTGATAGGCGCTGCTTTTATGTGTTTTTGCCTTCGCAAAATAGCTGTCGCATTACTTTTGTTGCCTATGGCAATAATAGCGCTTTGTTCAGGTGAGCTATAGATACGCGTGATTGATATCACGCATTTTTTCGTGAGGCATCCCATACTGTCGCTGTTAATTGCAACATCACCGTGAAGTGAAGACGGCGTATATCAGTATTGGTGTCCATGGATTAGTGATCAGTAAAAACAGAATTGACATGTGTTTCGAAATCTAACGCCTAATCTTCGTCACAAATGACCTACAACATGAGTATCAGAGTGGCATTGTTTTTAATGACATCTATAGGTGACGTTTGTATGAATTCTCTCGACCCATTCACCTCTCCCCACCACCTTCCTACGCTCCCTCCATCTGGACTGTCCTTGGCATTGTGAGACGAAATTTTGTAATCGTGGGGGCAAGATAAGATGTTTGTGAGACGCCAGTGGTACACGATGGTGGGAAATGTTTTTTTTTTACATATAATGCTGCATTCAGAGTATTGTATCTCAGTCTGTCAAGGTTACAATGAGCGAGGAAGGTGCGAAACAATCTCAGTCACTTACGGATGCGTAGTCAGCGTATCCTTGGTAAGGGACAGCACCCCCAGGAGCAGCGTAGCCGTTGTAACCAGGGTTCTGATAGCCTGCCCCTCCCTGATGGTTATTGAGTCCAAATGACGTTGCCGCGATGCAGGCAAGAACAACCTGAACCTGTCCAAAACACCAGCGTTTATAAACATAAATGTTCAAGCGTTCTCACCGGTTTCGAGAAAATAGAAAGTTGATTAGCCTCTGCCTTAAAGCATCATTCGGTACACCTCAAAATATATACTACAAAGCCGTAGTTACTACGAACTCAGTAAGAAAAAAATGTACGCGAATGAAGCTGGAAGGGCTGAGCAGTTGCAGAAAGAATGTTACACCAACACAGCTCATACATTTTTGTATCGTGGACAGTAAGCGTAGTGCAGCTGCTGGTTTGAATACAAGCATGGCTTCAGAGATGCTGTAATGTTGCTCTTAGGCATTTGAAGTTCTATTGCTTGCATTCGCGAAGACGATTCTCATAGATTTCCGTAATGACCATAAAAATTGTTTTATGGTCTAGTTGTAAACTTTAGAGTTTATGATCATGAATACGGAGAGATATAGGTACGACGAGCAGAAAAGTTAATGTTATTTGGGTCATGTCGACAGAATATCATAAGTTAAACAGATGCACGTAAAAAAAGTAGAAATAAACATTTTTGTTCCTGCTTTGAGGTGTATCTAGATCTCTAATCTTGCTACAGAAATAATTTGGGAGAGTAATGTTACGTGGCATCAGTCATAATCCTGAAAATATGGATGGTGTTCCCCGCATCATTACTGGCGACCGCTATCTACAATTATCTATATTTGTTACAAAGACAGCTGTCAATAAATGTACCAGCAAAGCAACTGACAAATTAAGAAATTGCACCCTAAAGCGTGATGCCCCACAAATTCACCTTTGTTGACAACATTCCAGCTGCTTTGAAGCTTTCACTGAGCAAGAACACAGCTATCCGAATGAGTAAACAGCCACTGTTTTCTGGCTCTTCACCTCTGTGGCGAAGCTTTTATACTCTCTGCCGACAAGGCGTGCACAATCTTTGCGAATAAACAACAACAAAAGTAAGCCCTCTCTCACTGTGGTCGCTTGAGTCATCGTATTTCGCAAAATACTTTTCGTCCTACATGCACATAAACCCTTCACGGTTAGGTCAGTAGCTGGCTCACCCGGAGGCCCAAAAACCCAGCGACAATTGTTGCTCGTCATGGCTGCCAACGGGCGCAGAGGAAAGTTCACGCCGTCACGCTTTTTGTACAGTGGCGACAGTGGTGACACTGACGCCGGCGTACATGGTTTCCTTTTCTTTTGTTGCGTGATTGTCCTTTCTGTACTTTCAACATCGTTTAAGTGGTTGTAGGATTGTCATGTTTTTTTGGTGTTTCATGTTAATTCAGCACTCTTTTCAAACGCACGAGAAAAACGCTTCCTGACATGTTTCTTTTGAAATCAGTTTATCGATATAACTGGATAAACGATCCGCTAATCTATCTTCTACTAAATGAAGGCATGTATATTATACTTTATTTATTCTTTTAACCTAGGTGTTTGATTGGATATTAAGCTGGAAACGAGAAACGTACAGTTCTACACCAGAAAATAATAAATATTTTATCTCGTCTGAAGCAACTAGTCATTGAATCTATCAAATTTTACACCTTTTTGCTTGCCACTACAGGTAATCACTGTGTTTTCTCACGATTTGTATTTCTAAGATGGCGGCCTAAATATATTCAGAAAAGGTGATATAGATTGACGCAACCGATTGAGATCCAGCAAATAACGCTAAGAAATGAGCATCAATCTCAAATCACCTTCGTTTAAAAAATAGCCACATAGGAGGAGCAGCTTTCCGGCAGGCTTCACGCATTTCGTTGTATATAGTTTTCTAAACAAGATTGCACCATGTACCTCGATAGATGGTACTAGACTGCAAAAATTATTGGTCTCTGTGATACCAGAAACAAGTTAGCCATTTGTTTTGTGGAGGTGTGGGAGTGGGCCAGTTCCAAACGTTAAGCTTCCGCACGAAAGGGTGCACAACAACAACAACAACAAAAAAATAAACGATGAAGATAGGTGCTGACTTCAAACAATAGATTTATTTGTATACATTTGAGTGTTCTTGAAAAAAAAAACATTATGTTCTCTCAACATTGCCATCCACCAAACAATGATCGCTTTCTTCAACAGTAGGAAACTTCTCCTGTTTTGTCCAGATAGTGTCTCATTTTTGACTATTGCAAGAAGTTAATAGTTATGCCCCACACAGCTAGCAGTGAGACGTTTTTTTTTCTCTTTTGCAAAGGAATTGAGTCTAAAAATAATGACAAATTCCATATGTTACGAGTACCGTAAATGCTTTTATGTACTTGCGAAAATCCTTGAAATAAAGCACTTTCATGCACGCACGCTAACCAAATAAGCTATGTTTTGTGATTCTTGGAAATCTTTTTGTAGCCAAATCGAGTTCGTTTTACAAACCTTGTAGCTGTTAGTCTCTCCACTGCCTTCAGTGTTTATCTTTATGGCTAGCTCCCGAATACAGCAATGTTCTATAGGCACTCGCCAGGAGAACGAATTAGCTTTGCTTCGTGGGTTAATTCGCCGAAAAGTTTAAATTGAAGAGGTATGCGAAATAAACACCACTATACGTCTGACATTTTTAAATATACAATAAACGCTTTGCTAACTAGGTGCAGATTTCGGGGAGAAAGAAAATTTTTCCGTAGCGATGCTTTTCGACTCTTGCGGGTTGCACATATCTATACATCACACCACCTGCAAACGATTTACCACTACTTCTGATGTTGCCTGTTACTAATTCATTTTTTGAACACAAGAGAGAAAAATTGACTTTCGTTTTAAATGCCATGCCGCCGTAATAGAATGATACAACCAACGTTTTTTTTACACGAGAATGACACCATTAACAGATGCAGTGGCTCTTCCAGCAAGAACATTCGATTTCTTACCTTGAAATGCGCCTGAAAATGTCGTTCCTATTATGTTTTTATGGGCGAAGCTCCTTATGGTCAAGCCATGCCCCTGTTCATCAGCGTGACTCGCTATGAATTTCCATGACCAATGGATATCCACATTCATAACCAATAGGTTACCGATATGGACATCTCACCACCGTGTGCACATAGTGATTAATAAACAGCTTTGTAAATAATGTACAGACGCGTTGTCCCGTTCTTGAAGGATCGAAAGGCAATGTACGGGGGTTAATTATCCACGGGAGCTTCGCCCACTGATCATCATTCACTTCGTGGATATGGTGTGGTCTCTTTCTTTTTCAGCTTAGTAGTGCCAAAAAAAAATGATTGGTGGATAAATGAATAGTCAAAATATGAGCTTGTCACGTCAGGTTTTCATTTCTGATTGGGTGTTACGTTGTATTTATTCCGTTACGCAGCACATTTTTGTCCTAATTAATTATGAATGACACTACAGAGAATGGCTCAACGTTACGTTTTAAATTTTTCTGTAGAGCCTAAAATTAAGTGCTTTTTCAATTGGTTGCGCACTTTTTTTTCGTTGATGTTTTAAATGGACACTAAAGGCAACTGATAAGTTGACGTTGATTGTTGAAATAGCGGTCCAGAAACCTCGTAGTGTTAGTTTTATGCCGAGCAAGTGGTTATTTTAAAATAAAATCAAGTTTTACTGGTCCGCATTGGGTTAGCCCATTTCAGTTTACCCACCTCAAGCGGAGGGTGTCACATCACTGGTGCCGTGCAAAACGTTGCCCGTCTTTACTGCGCATCCGCTCACACTATATAGTAGCAGCAAAGCGAAAGTAGTGGGCGCCGAAGCACAAACAAGAGACATTAAACCATTTCCTGTAATGGCCTATGAAATGGCAGACGTTACTTCTTCAACTGGCCTCGCTAGATGGCATGACCTGTCCAGTTTCACCAGCCGAAAATAGAACTTTTGAACCGCTCATGCCATTCCCCATAATACCGTCCGGCATTTTTAGGGGCGAAGCTTCTTATAACGGCACCCATTCGTCCCTCGTAGCTGTTGTAGCGTGTAACAAATATAACATTATGACCCCCAAGGTGGTGCTGGTGAGAGATTTCTTCTGTGCGTTGTTGAACAATAAAAAAGGGCTCAATGTACATGCTAATGGCTTCTAATGGGGAATAAAAAACGGGAGCATTCGGCTTTTAGTTAACGCGCACGCTGCAATCCACATAGCAGCCATTTGCGTGTACATTGAGCAATATCTGGCAAGAAGGGGTTGCTAAGATATACTCGCTGGGTGTAACCTCCTTAGTTTTAGAAAGGTTTACCGAGCGTTGAGCCGCAGTGCTATGAATACAGTGAACTAGTATATACCATGAACTCGAGGTGGTTAAAGGTGGGAAATAGACCCGAAGCGCAAGCCGTAAGAAAGTGTGCGCGTGCCACCTCTCGTTTAGTCCTTGGAATGTCCGCTGGATGGCGGTGCTTCTTTATGGGGAATATATGATGAAAAGATGCGAGATGGTGGTACTTGGAGTGTTGAATAGATGGACGAGCGGACACACAGACAGATGCATATGAATGGACGCATGAACGGACGCAGTGGCGGATGCATGGATGAACGCAGGGACGGACGCACGAACAGACGCATGCACGGACGGGCGGATGGACGCATGGACGATCACATAGACAGACCCATGGACAGACGGAAGCAAGAACGAATAAACGAACGAATGCTTCACCCTACTCTCCATCATTCACTCCGTGGATATGCTGCCAATTGTTTTTCTATGAATCAGAAAGACACGAAAAAGCAATATTTACGTCTCCTGATGCATGGAATGTTTTTCAAATAATACAGTTTGTTTGATCACTAGTGATTATTTTACGTGGTACCTCTGACGTAATCGGGATCATTTTTCGAATGTCCTAATGTAGCGCATGTGCTCTCGTGCATTTACCCAAATTTCTCGGTAAGTAGAGCACTGTGGTTGACAATATTGTCGTTTTAGACGTTGTCAAACATCGCGCTTTCATTCTGGCTTATATTGTTCTTACTTTAGGGTCTTTTTAAATAACGCACATATACATACAGCCATAAGAATTATCGATCACCATTAATGGGTTGCACCCGGTTACTGAAACGCAAATCACTTAATCAATTAATATTGGTACATTTATTTGTTCCTCAGTAACGGAGCGTAGCCCATTTTGCGGGATAGATAATTTTAAAGGCGGTGTATACATATACCATTTAAAACATCCACAGAAAAAAAGCAGCATCCAACCGATTGAAAAAAGTGTATATTATTGTAACTTCTGCCCAATATTTAAAACATAATGTTGAACCACTTATCTTAAAAACTGCTCATGAATAAAAAAAAATTGTGCAGCGTGCGCTAAGTCACGCAAGGCTGCGTCACAGTACAGCTGGGGGAAACTAGCTGGTCCTGGCTTGTCTAAATTATCCCAATCTCTCACCCATCCGCGGTGGTCTAGTGGCGGCAGCGGCTGCAATCTCGGCTGCGGTGGCTGCATTTTCGATGGAGGCGAAAGTGCTGTAGGCCCATGTGCTAAGATTTGGGTGAACATTAAAGATTTGGGTGGAAATTAAAGAACCCCAGGTGGTCTAAATTTCCGGGGTCCTCCACTACGGCTTCTGTAATAATTATATGGTGGTTTTAGAACGTCCAACCCCACAAATCAATCAATGAGCTTCAAACCTTTCATCTCTTTGCCAGAAGTCACTTATACTATACCATACATGACTATGAGTGTTCCCTCTCTTTTATTATATTTCGTATCTTTTAATACCTACCTATTTCTCTTTGTCTGTCCTTCAGTGTATTACGATTAGTTTCTCCTTTCCTTTCATTGTTTATTTAATATTTCTTTCTCTTTCTGTTCGCCTTTCTTTCTTACGCCCTCTCTCACTGTAGTGATTCTTTCGCGTTTGTCTTTTTTCTGTCTTTTTCTCTCTGTCTTTCCATCATTTTTCCTCTTTTACCTTCACTCTTTCTATATATTTCTGTTTCTTTTTACATTTTCTTTCTTTTTCAGTGGAGGCTGTTATAAGATCTCAACAAGAATTGTCGCGCCGTAGTTGTCCGTCGCTGCCACCGGTGTCCGTAATAACTATTGCGCGAAAAAAAACATAGTTTATAAAAACAGCAAGAAGACGATGACATCAGAACCCGGATTCACTACGTGCCAGCTTAGTTCTATACCACTGAACTGTGCCTGTGTTCTCTCATGGTATTTAATAAATTATTTGCATAATGAAGACAAAATGAAGCAAACAAACGTACAATCACATGGCAACAAGCACTCAAGCGTTACTAATAAACACTCAATGGCTATCACAGCGTGAGTTCTTCACAAAGAGAGTTCTCCACATTGTGTTATAGAGACAAAACAGGGCTGAGGCGAAACACCTCACCAAAATGGAGTACGAGTCAGGTTTAAGGTCTAGGTTGTCGTAAATGTCTTTGAGGTGAATAGCCATCTGAATGGAGTGTGTGCTTGATGGGGTAATGAATTATGAATGGCGGTCCTGCATACGTTTCTTCCATGAGCTGTACATTCCCATGACGAAAAACATATAGTATGGCACTTCATCAACTGATTCTGGTAGGAGATAACGTATGGTGTGAGAATTAAAGACGAAACATTTTTTTTCAGTACTCACTAAAGGACATCCCAAAACAGAATGGCATCTTTGCAGCTAACAAAGCAATGTTCAATCTTTTTCAGCACATTACATGAACGGCAGTTAAGAGATCAAAGAAAAAAAACCTTTTGTTTTTAACGATGTGTTTACTGGCTATGTTTTAAACTGCAGTTTATAGAAGAATGTGTTTGAATTCGGTGGAATGAACTAAGTCGAGCCTGCGCGTGAAACTTCGTTCCAAACTCACCGATGTCGGTAAAACTTGATGCCGGTAAAGAAAGACGTTTTAGAACAACCAAGAAACAACTAGGCGTCACACACTGCCAATTACGTAATGAGTGAGTCATCAAATGCTCTAACCGATTACTAAAGCATCCACTATATTTCTTTAGCGTTTTAAGCCACAGCATCAAAGAATGGCGAAAATTCTTTTAAAGTGTGGAAAAGGTGCCATGCTTTCCCCAAGAATTACAAAGAAAAGCATAGTGACTTCCTGCCTACTGCACAAAAATATTACTTATGTCGTTTGGGGTGTCCTGCAAGTGTGCTCGTAGCAATTACCTGAACAATGTATAAAAAACCTATAAAGTCTACTCTTCCAGCTTTCGCGGTGACTGAGCTGCACGCTCTACGCAAGCATAGCGATTTTAAATACTACGGCCTTCCGCAGGTTCCTTCAACGCCGAAGTTAGCTTTGTCTGTTCTTTCGAACAAACGATTCTGTCCTGGAAAGTTATATTTAGAAAAAGTTGATTCTATCATGGGACACTGCAAACCCATAGAACCAGTGTCTGTGCAACAAGCAAAATAAAAAACAAATGACTAACAACAGCATATAGGGTACCTTTAAACAAAAATGTCCAAATCAGTAGGGTGTCCCTAACAGATGTTAATTAACACTAATTACACTAATTACTAACATACATACATACAATAATCACAATATTCAGAATCTACATGATGATATATGTACAAAATTTACAAAACTTGGTGAAAATGTTAGCAAATATGTATGACAGGTATCAAGATGCGTTTAAATTGCAAAATTTACAGTGTTTTAATGGAGTGTTCAATAACTCACACGCGTACGGGGCATACGCAAACACATAGTAATTAAAAGACATGCAGATTATATGCACTAAACAGACACTGACTGTGAATGTGAAAGTGAATCCTCCGCTCTTCCGTGGTTGCCCAAGTTGTGCTCGGCAAATTAGCTCTGTTCCACCTGACCAGAAAAATAATTCGAGGAGGAATCTCAATGGCCCATTTACTCATAATGGGGGCCGTACGACATGAGAGAGGTTCCATGCACGGCCGCGAAACACAGTCTGTGCCAAATACCCTTTTTCGAACATCTGTAAGTCATACTCTTGTGCTTTCTGGACGTGTCTTTTTACATTATCGACTACTGATACCCAGACAGGGGCTGGCATACCGTAGGAAGTATAAAAAAGCTTCAGAATGTGAACGCAGTCGCTTTTTTGAAGACCGAAAAAAGCACTTAGACTGGCGTCTAGAGAAACAACGAATAAATATCGACATTTAGAAAAATTCAATGCGGAACCTGAAATAGTCCCAAACTCAGCAAAGCGTTGTAGGCGAAGATATAAACTATCCTCATTATTTAAATACAATGTGATGTTACGAGCAAATGCTGTAACCTTCACGGTACTGCTACCGGTAGTGGTAGCCTCAAAAATATGGATCAACAAGTAGCGAGCGTAGAAATATTTCGGGACTAAGTACAAAAAAAAACACAGGGAATAAAGGATAACCCTTGCGAACACCACAGGTAACAGTAAATGGAGCAGTCTCTATACCATCAAAAAACAACGTCCACTTGTAGTGGAGCATACGCACTAACGTGTATGCGCCTTCCAAAGAGAAGGAAAAACCCCGTGCTCTAATTGCACGAGGACCTGGGCCGCCTTTTGCCAGACTTGTCGTACGGCCATTTTTCGTTGCGACATCGTTGCGACTTCTCCGGTTCAATAAACGTCATCACATTTGGTGGAGGTGCTGAGATCCCCAAGCAGACCTGGAGCTCCGCTCTCGCAAGTTGCCCGAGAGACCACTGCAAAACATGACTGACGCAGTCGCCAACCGGCGCTACTCGCCAACGGGACCCACCAATCTTCAGCGGCAGTGGCGAGCAAGACGTCGAGGACTGGCTCTCCTTGTACGAACGCGTAAGCGCCAGTAACAAGTGGGACAACGACTCTAAGCTTGCCTACGTTATATTTTACTTGGCAGACGTAGCTAAACTTTGGTTTACGAACCGCGAAACCGCCATCGCCAACTGGTCTTCCTTTAAGACACTCGTCACTGAAGCGTTCGGCCGACCAGAGGTCCGCAAGCTCCGCGCTGACCAGCGCCTGCGCCACCGAGCCCAGCAGCCTGGCAAGACGTTTACTAGTTACATAGAGGACGTGCTCGACCTCTGCAAGCGTGTGAATCCATCTATGCCCGAAGAAGAAAAAATTCGGCAGATTCTCAAGGGCATCGAGGATGGCGCATTCCAGATGTTGCTAGCGAAAAGCCCGAACACGGTGGCAATCCTCGTAAGCCTCTGCCAGAGCTTTGATGTATTGCGCCGTCAGCGTTCCATCGCCCGACAGAGTGTCCTACCGCCGGATTCGATCTCGGCCGTCACACTCACAAATGCCAACGTTTGCAAAGAAAGTCTGTCCAACCAGATCAAAGACTTCATCAGGGAGGAAGTCGCCCGACAGCTCTCCCTGCTGCCGCATAGCGACGCGCCCACCGCAAGCCTGCCTACGACACTGCAGCAGGCCATACGCACGGAAATTTGTGATGTCCTCCCTACAGTGCAGGCCCCTTACCCGTGCACTTCAGTAGCGCCTAATCTCTCAGCTGTCGGCTACGCACCACCTGCACCACCTTCACCTCTCAGCTACGCAGCTGTGGTCGCGCGGCCCCCACCGCATCCAGTCGCCTTATCAGCTCCACCTCCTCCGGCATCGCCTCCAGTTTACAGGCCCTCACCTCGCTTTTTCCATCGATCTAATGAGTGGCGCACTCAAGACAATCGTCCTATCTGCTTCGCCTGTGGCATCGCTGGCCACATTGCACGCTTCTGCCGCCGTCGCCCCACACCTGCAAACGCATACTTCGGAACTCCTACCTACGCGCCGCAGCAGGCCACCGCATCTGCATATTGTCACGATGAGTCACAAGTACTGGGGGATTTAATAAAGCACCAGGTAGCTAGCACTAGGACGATGCGTCAGTCGTGGCTGGCTCTCGAGCAAAGAAAGAACGCGATCTTCTTTTTTCCTCCAGATTTAGAGCCGCTCTTGCTGTCAACCCACTACGTGCTGGCTGCATTATCCCCCCTTCCGAAAAGAAAAAAAAAACAAGTACCAAAAAGAGGAAAGGGAAGTACATAGGAGCACCGCGGTGCTACTACATAGGCACGTGAAAAAAAATGGAAATTCGGATGAAGTGAAAGTAAAAATTGAAGAGCGTGCCAACATAGGAAACGTCAATGAACGAGAAAGTAAGTTCACAAAATAAACAAAAAAACACAAAGAACGCTGTACGGTAAAGGAAACGTTACGAACAACGCGCAATAAATGGCTTCATGCGCAACACATGAACGACGTCCGGCCTCAGCCGTGTCCTGCTCCGTGCATGGGGTGTTGAGTCCGGAACCACTTCGTAGTTCACGTCACTGACGCGGCGTAACACTTTATATGGGCCAAAGTACCGGCTCAGCAACTTTTCACTAAGGCCACGGCGGCGGACGGGCGTCCACACCCAAACTTGATCTCCGGGGTTGTAAAACACTTCTCTGTGGCGGGTATTATAGCGTCGTGCGTCTGCCTGCTGTTGCTGGCCGATGTGCAGTCGCGCGAGCTGCCGGGCTTCCTCGGCACGCTCTGCAAATTCTTCGGCGTCTGTTGCCAACTCGTCTTCGTCCTGACACGGTAGCATTGAGTCTAGCATGGTCTGCACTTCGCGGCCGTAGAGAAGCCGAAATGGCGTGAATCGCGTGGTCTCTTGCACGGCGGTATTATACGCGAAGGTCACGTAAGGCAAGATCCGGTCCCATGTTTTGTGCTGTACGTCGATGTACATTGAGATCATGTCTGCGAGGGTCTTGTTCAGTCGTTCAGTAAGTCCGTTGGTTTGCGGGTGGTACGCAGTTGTCCTTCGGTGTCTGGTGTTGCTCAGTTTGAAAACTTCGTCCGTAAGCTGCGCCGTGAATGCCGTCCCTCTGTCCGTTATTACACTGGAAGGAGCACCGTGTCGTAACACGATGTGGCGCATGAAAAATTGTGCTACCTCAGAAGCCGTGGCTCGTGGGATCGCCTGGGTTTCAGCGTAGCGTGTCAAATAGTCGGTCGCGACGATCACCCATTTGTTGCTGTCCGCAGACAGGGGAAATGGCCCGAGAATGTCCATGCCGACTTGGTCGAACGGCGTGCAGGGTGCTTCAATGGGCTGAAGCAAACCAGCTGGCTTAACAGATGGTTGCTTTCGGCGCTGACATTCCCGACAGCTCTTTACGTACTTCTTTACGCTTGCTGAAAGTCCTGGCCAATAGTACGTCTCGCTCACTCTGGCAAGTGTCCTTGAGTAGCCCAGATGACCGGATGTGGGTTCGTCATGGCAAGCGAAGAGGACGTCGTCTCGCATGTCTCGAGGAACCACCAGGAGGTAAGCACGATTGTTCGAACGAGCGTTCTTCTTGTACAGCACACCGTCTCGTAGGCAGAACGACGTCAACGAGCGGGATAAATGACGTGGTATAATTGCGCCCTGGCCCTCTAAATGATCAATGATTGGACGAATCTCTGCATCATCTCGCTGTCGTTTGCTCAAGTCTGATGCACTAACAGCGCCCAGAAAGCCTTCGTCTTCCTCTGCTTCCTGACTGACGACATGAAGGGGTGCGCGTGACAGTGTGTCAGCGTCCTCATGCTTACGGCCGGACTTATGGACGATGGTGACATCAAATTCCTGCAGCCGCAAACTCCACCGTGCTAGCCGACCTGAAGGGTCACGCAGGCTTGCCAACCAACAGAGCGCGTGATGGTCCGTCACTATCTTGAAGGGACGACCATAAAGGTACGGGCGGAACTTGGTGATTGCCCACACGACTGCGAGGCACTCTTTCTCCGTAGTGGAATAATTCGCCTCGGCACGGGATAGAGAGCGGCTGGCGTAGGCTATCACTCTTTCGATGTCCTCTTGACGCTGAACGAGCACTGCACCGAGCCCAATGTTACTAGCGTCGGTATGGACCTCCGTGTCAGCATCATCGTCGAAATGAGCGAGAACGGGCGCTGATTGCATGCGCTGTCGCAGCTCATCAAAAGCTGCTTGTTGCTCGTTTTCCCAGACAAACGGCGTGTCGTCCCTTGTGAGACGAGTCAGAGGTTCTGCTATCTGTGAAAAGCCATGAATGAATCGGCGATAGTAGGCGCACAAACCAAGGAAGCGCCGGACGGCTTTCTTATCGACAGGAGCTGGTAATTCGGCAACAGCTGCAAGCTTGTCCGGATCGGGGCGGATTCCTTCGGCGCTAACTACATGTCCAAGAAATTTTAGTTCTTTATAGCCGAAGTGGCACTTCTGTGGCTTTAGTGTGAGGTCCGCCGATCGGATAGCCTCCAGCACGCTGCGCAGGCGGTGAAGGTGCTGCTCAAACGTGGTAGAGAAGACCACCACATCATCAAGGTAGACAAGACAAGTCTGCCACTTGAGCCCTGTGAGGACAGTGTCCATCATTCGCTGGAAAGTTGCCGGTGCTGAACACAAGCCAAAAGGGAGCACTCGAAATTGGTATAGGCCGTCTGGAGTCACAAAGGCTGTTTTCTCACGGTCTCGCTGATCTACTTCGATTTGCCAATACCCGCTTTTGAGATCGAGAGAAGTGAAATAATGGGCACGACGAAGTCTATCCAGCGAATCGTCGATACGTGGCAGCGGATACACATCCTTTTTCGTCACGTTGTTAAGCTTTCGGTAGTCGACGCAGAAGCGTAGCGACCCGTCCTTCTTTTTGACAAGTACGACTGGAGATGACCACGGGCTGTTCGATGGTTCAATAACGCCATCGTCAAGCATCTCGGTGACTTGCGTACGTATTGCTTCACGTTCTTTGGCCGACACGCGGTAGGGGTTCTGGTGTATCGGACGTGCGTCTTCGTACGTGATGATCCTGCGTTGAGTGATGGACGTCTGGCGGATCTTTGAGCAAGTTGCGAAGCAAGACCTGAACTCGAACAAAAGCGCTCGTAGTGCAGTCTGGTTAACGGTGGGCAGATCAGGATTGATGTCAATATTACTCATTGACGTGTCGGCGGTATCCACTATTTCGGACGTGAAACAGTTGGTGACGTTTGCTACTTCGTGGGCAAACGCTATCGAAGTGCCACGGAAAAGATGTCGATGCTCGTTGCTAAAGTTGGTTACGAGCAATTCAGATCGACCATCACGAAGGTGTACTACACTTCTAGCTACACAAATGCCTTGCTGCAGGAGGTGTTCTAAATTTGTCTCAGCCACCACATCGCCATCGCCCAAACCACAGCATGTTACGTCGACTAGAACACTTGTTCGTGGAGGAAGCGTCACACTCTGTTCAGAAATACGGAGTACGTCGACACGCCTTCCACCATCTTGCACGTTGATTGCTCGCTGGGCTGAGAACGTGACGCGGCGCTCTTGCAGATCAATGATAGCTCCATTTTCTTGTAGAAAGTCAATTCCCAGAATGACGTCACGGGAACATTCGCGTAGAACAAGGCAGCTTGCTACGAATGTGTACCCTTGAATCTGTACTCTAGTTGTGCAGGCACCCAGTGGAGTAACGACGTGGCCACCAGCTGTCCGAATCTGCGAGTTATGCCACGGCGTGATGACTTTCTTCAGCTGCGTTGTCAGTTTCCCGCTCAGTATGGAATAGTCTGCGCCGGTGTCCAATAACGCATTAACTGCACAACCATCAATTGTCACTGCTATGTCGAGTGAAAGTCGGCCATCCTTTGCAGCAGTATGTGATGTCGGACCGGTTTCTGTACAGTTCTGCGTCAATGGGAGGTCTTCAGCGCTTCGACGTTCAGCGACCCCGCCCCCAGAGGTCGCTTGGTCTAGTTTTCCCGACGGGGGCTGGGAGACCGTGTGGTAGAATACCGCTGGGGCGTTGATGAAAATCGCCTCGGTGATGGCGAGCGCGACTGGCGCTCGGCAGATGGTGGTGCATGCTGCTGGGAGAGGTAGTTTTCGATGTCGCGCGGTCTCTGGCCGTAACGGGGTGGCGGTGAGTACGCAGAGAAGCCGCGAAGCCCAAGACGGCGATATGGGCACTGGCGGTACAAGTGATCAGCTTCTCCACAGTGAAAGCACAGAGGCCGGCGATCAGGTGTGCGCCAAACATCAGACTTTCGAGGAGACGTGCGCCGATCGTCGATGTACTGAATTGGTTGCACTGAACGATGGGCGACAGAAGCACCAGGGACAAAGGCCAACGGTGGTGGCGTGTACGTGCCTTCGTAGTACGGCATGTGCAGCGCTGACTGTAGTGAAACAGCAGGAACAGGATGGACGAATAATGGCGGTGATGCAGCAGGGCGTTTCAAAGCTTCTGCGTAGGTTGTCTCACGGCGGTATTCAGCAGGAGCTGGCACAGCTGTATCATGAGGCAAGGTGTCCCGGAGGGCCTGGTGCAGCTCATCCTTGATCACAGTTGTAATAGAGTTTACTGTAGGATGAGGTGTTACACCAGCCTTTTGTAACTCTTCACGTATTATACCACGGATGAGTTCACGTAGATAGTCGTTGTTGGTTCTAGTGGCGGTGAAGATGTCGGCAGTAGACATGCCATTGACTTGCCTGTTGTATTGGTTGGATCGCTGCTGCAGCATTTTTTCCATTGTCACGGCCTCGGACAAGAACTCCGCGACCGTCTTCGGAGGGCTGCGCACGAGGCCGGCAAAAAGCTGGTCCTTGACACCGCGCATCAAGTGACGCAACTTCTTGTCCTCCGTCATTCTTGAATCGGCCCGTCGGAAGAGGCGCGTCATGTCTTCGACGAACGTGGTCACAGTTTCGTTTGGCAGCTGGACGCGGGCCAGAATAGCTCGTTCAGCTCGTTCTTGGCGATCAGCACTGGCATACGTCTGCAGAAGTCTACGAGAGAATTCGGGCCACGTCGTCAGCTCTTCCTCTCGGTTTTGATACCACGTACGTGCCCCGTCTTCGAGATAGAAGTAGACACGACCCAGTTTCGCCGCGTCGTCCCACTGATTCAAGGTGGCTACGCGCTCGAAATCCGCCAACCAGTCCTCAACGTCTTCGTGCTCCGAGCCATGGAACGTCGCCGGTGCGCGTGGGCTTTCCAACGTGTAGCGGTTCGACGTCGTGCTTTCCGTGCCGGTCGCCGAGGTTTGCACCGAAGCGCTGGTCATGTTTGTCGACGTGGTGGGAGCAGTATCGTCGGCTTCCGGAGGCAATCCCCTGATTCGGCGGCTGGTCCGATGCACGGGAGTATTGACTGGCACTGGACTCGTATCGCGGCTTCCTGGGGGGGTCTGTAGCATCCGTGAGACTACCCAGCACTTCCACCAGTTGTCACGATGAGTCACAAGTACTGGGGGATTTAATAAAGCACCAGGTAGCTAGCACTAGGACGATGCGTCAGTCGTGGCTGGCTCTCGAGCAAAGAAAGAACGCGATCTTCTTTTTTCCTCCAGATTTAGAGCCGCTCTTGCTGTCAACCCACTACGTGCTGGCTGCAATATGAACAGAGGCACTCAGACTCGGATCGCCGCCCATCGACTGCTCGTTTCCCATCCCCTCGTCGCCGGTCGCCATCGCCTATGCGTCGCCGACCACCTCCTGAGGAGGGAAACTAATCAGTGCAGTTCCGGAGGCAAGAACTGCAACTTGTGCGCAATTCCCAAGGCCTCCGTTTTCGCCGAAAAATGTTGTTGATGTCGATGTTGAGGGAGTCGCCACATTAGCGTTAATTGATACCGGGGCCGCCGTTTCTGTGATGGACGTCAAATTTTGTCGGAAACTGAAGAAAGTGACCACATCTCTCTGTGGCATGGTGCTGTCCACGGCTAGCGCGCAACGCATTCATCCCTCGGCTCTGTGTACGGCGCGCGTCGTCATCCAAGATGTTTTGTACGTCGTACAGTTTTTTGTTCTGCCATCTTGCTCTCATGACCTTATCCTCGGTTGGGATTTCTTATCAGGTCATGAAGCTATCATCGATTGTTCCCGTGCCGAAGTGTCCCTTGTGCCAACATATGAATTTCCACCACCCGACCGGTCTCCTCGGCTCTGCAAACTCATCGCTGACGACGACATCACCTTGCCCCCGGAAGCTTCGGTCCCTGTAAGCCTTTCATGTGTGGCGCAACCTGACGCCACGGTGGTGTTTACGCCATCTCCTGTTTTTACTGAACGCAAGGGCATCGTTCTCCCATTTGCCGTTCTTACAATTGCATCTGGTTTAACCGTAATGCTGGTTACCAACCACTGCAACTACCCCATCAGCTTACTTCGTGGTGAAACGTTGGGATATGTGCAACCTGTCGACCATATCGATGATATTATTCTTCCCGACGAAACGCCATGTCACATTGCCGCAATAACTCATGCGTCTGAGCCATCAAGTTTGTCAGCCTTCGACAATGCTATTGACGCAGACCTTCCCCTCTCGCATCGCCGCCAACTTGTTGCTCTCCTTAACAAGTTTCGCTCTTCTTTCGACTTTCAAGAACCTGCTTTGGGCCGCACCACGACTATCACTCATACTATTGACACCGGCTCACATTTGCCTCTGCGACAGCGTCCTTACCGCGTTTCCGCCGAAGAGCGCCGCGTCATCACGGAGCAAGTAGACGACATGCTTAAACGTGGAGTGATACAGGCTTCTCAAAGCGCTTGGTCATCACCTGTCGTTCTGGTCAAGAAAAAAGATGGCACCGTTCGATTTTGCGTGGACTATCGCCGCTTAAACAAGATTACGAAGAAAGATGTCTACCCGCTACCACGAATAGACGATGCTCTGGACTGTTTACAAGGCGCCGAGTACTTTACATCCTTGGATCTGCGTTCTGGGTATTGGCAGGTGCCAATGGCTGGTGTGATCGCCCTAAAACAGCCTTTGTAACGCCAGATGGTCTATATGAGTTCAAAGTGATGCCATTTGGGCTCTGCAACGCACCTGCCACATTTGAGCGCATGGTCGATACCATCTTGCGTGCCCATAAGTGGAAAACTTGCTTGTGTTACCTGGACGACATCGTAGTCTTTTCGTCTGATTTCCCGACACATCTTGTTCGCCTCCACGAGATTCTGACGTGTCTAACTTCTGCGGGCCTACAACTTAACTGCAAAAAGTGCCACTTCGCAGCACGAAAACTAACCATCTTGGGACATGTCATCACAAGAGGCGGTGTTCTTCCGGATCCCGATAAGCTTCGGGCTGTCGCTGACTTCCCGTTGCCCACATCACTGAAAGCTCTAAGAAGTTTCGTCGGTCTCTGCTCGTACTTTCGTCGCTTTGTGCCCAACTTCGCGTCCATCATCGCACCTCTAACAAGTCTGCTCTCCAACAGCAAAGGTATATCTGCATGGTCACCTGCATGTGACGACGCATTTCACCAGCTGCGCCGCCTGCTGACCTCACCACCCATTCTTCGTCACTACGACCCCGCTGCTGCCACAGAAATTCACACCGATGCAAGTGGCATCGGTCTTGGTGCAGTTTTGGCACAACGGAAAGGCACCCAAGCCGAATACGTAGTCGCCTATGCAAGTCGCGCTCTCAAGAAGGCTGAATTGAATTACTCCGTGACAGAGAAGGAGTGTTTGGCCATAATCTGGGCCTTGACGAAGTTTCGCCCGTACCTTTACGGCCGCCCTTTCGACGTGGTCACAGACCACCACGCTCTATGTTGGCTGTCCACATTGAAAGACCCGTCCGGACGCCTGGGACGTTGGGCACTTCGATTGCAAGAATACGATATCCGTGTAGTATATCGTTCCGGTCGCAAGCATGCAGATGCCGATGCACTTTCGCGATCGCCTTTGACCCCAGATGTGGCTTCTCTGTCACCACTTTTTACCACCTTGTCACCAATAGACACCACTGACATGCTTTCGGAGCAGCGTAAAGATCCATACCTTGCATTGTTACTCGACTACCTTACCGATCCGTCTGCTGTCCCTTCCACGAGAGCGCTACGCCGACAAGCAGCCCATTTTTCCGTGCGAGACAGCATTCTGTACCGCCGCAACTACATGCCTGGTGGTCGGAAGTGGCTCCTTGCTGTCCCAACTCATATGCGCTCTGACATCTGCATGAATTTCCATGCAGACCCTCAAAGTGCTCACGCAGGTGTCCTGAAAACCTACAAAAGGCTGCGCCAACGATATTACTGGCGAGGAATGTATCGCTTTGTGCAGAAATACGTTCAGTCTTGCACCACTTGCCAACAGAACAAGACACCTCCGCGGCACCTTACTGGCATGTTACAGCCGCTCCCATGCCCGGCTCGCCCATTCGACCGCGTGGGTATCGATCTCTATGGCCCCCTCCCATATAGTCGCTCTGGAAACCGGTGGATTATTGTCGGCGTCGATCATCTGACACGCTACGCTGAGACTGCAGCTCTACCAGCAGCGACCGCCCACGAAGTTGCACTCTTCATTCTCCGCAGCTTCATTCTCCGCCATGGGGCTCCACGGGAATTACTCAGTGATAGGGGTCGAGTGTTTCTGTCGGAGGTCATCTAAGCTATTCTCGCTGAATGCAACATCATCCACCGGAAATCTACCGCATACCATCCACAGACGAATGGTATCACTGAACGGTTCAACCGCACACTTGGCGACATGCTGAGGATGTACACCTCCTCCGACCACACTAACTGGGACGCTGTCTTGCCTTTTGTTACCTTCGC
Source organism: Rhipicephalus microplus (assembly GCF_013339725.1). Lineage (NCBI taxonomy): Eukaryota > Metazoa > Arthropoda > Arachnida > Ixodida > Ixodidae > Rhipicephalus > Rhipicephalus microplus. The sequence goes on along the minus strand of NC_051173.1, from coordinate 58,751,121 downwards.
TTACAACCCCGCGACGCAAGCGACTACCGGTTTTTCCCCGTTCTTTCTGTTGTACGGCCGCGAACCATCCCACCCACTCGACACCATACTCCCGTACCGCCCTGATGTATCGGAGTGCTCCCCGCTTTCGGAAGTCACCAGATACGCTGAAGACTGCCGTCAGTTGGCTCGGTCTATGACAAGTGAGACTCAAGGTCTACAAAAAACCCGGCATGATGACGCTCATCACATAGCGCCTACGTTTCGTACTGGCTCCCTCGTGTGGCCTTGGGTGCCCCCGCACGTTCCTGGCCTGTCTTCTAAACTTCTGGCCCGGTACCATGGTCCATACCGTGTCATTGACGCAACCTCCCCAGTGAATTACATCGTCGAGCCCCTAACACAATCACCAGATTTGCGCCGTCGAGGACGCGAGACCGTACACGTCGACCGTCTCAAGCCCTACTACGATCCCCTCATTGTGCCTACTCCCTGAGTCGCCAGGATGGCTACTCTTCAACCCGGGGGGTATTGTAGTGGAGCATACGCACTAACGTGTATGCGCCTTCCAAAGAGAAGGAAAAACCCCGTGCTCTGATTGCACGAGAACCTGGGCCGCCTTTTGCCAGACTTGTCGTACGGCCATTTTTCGTTGCGACATCGTTGCGACTTCTCCGGTTCAATAAACGTCATCACACACTGATTATTTCTATACGCGTTTTTGAGAAGCTCAATGAAGTTTTGCAAAAAGCCAAACGCTGCCATTACGCTAAATATGAGGCTACATTCGAGGTGATCGAACGCCGTTTCTTGGTCAAGTGAAACCACGAGTCGCCGAACTGATATTGTCATCGTCTACGCACTTGCATCACGCGCAACAAAAGGGAGACTGTCAATTGCTTTTCCAGGAATAGAGCACACCTGATAGAGACTATTAAGGAAGGCATCAGGGTTCTCAAACTCTGAGTTATGACTGCTGCGAAAGATTTGTAAACAATGTGAACGGGCGTAATTGGTATCCACTCTTCTGCGTGAAACCACGATGGCTCATTTTTAGGTACTAAAACAATTCGACCATCGCGAAAGCTATCACAGAAGTCAGGGTTCTCCGAACAGCGGCTAATAACATACACAAAAACGGCACCAAAGTCATCCGAAAAGGTTAAATAAAACTCAATGAGCAACCCTTCGGGCTCGGGGGCCGAACCCCGCTTCATAGAAGACACTGCCTGTTTCGCTTAATCAGTTGACGGACTTGCGCTAAGTTGTGCAGCCATCTCAGGCGAAACATGAGGAAGCTAACTTAACATTGTGACTGTCTCGGCGTTACCACGATACCATCACGTCGTCGTATGAGCCATGTTGGCAAAGTAAGTTGTGAAAACTGAATGACTACGCGCATGTGGCAACGCAGTTGGAAGGGCTGTGAAGGCTGAGTTCGTAGTGGACACGACTGGTTGAGAAGCGAGCTTTTCGCAAAGCGCAGAACCTCAGGGTGAGCTCATGGGTTACGTCTGCAGCGCCAAGCAGCCGCCGACATCGACGACGCTGCAATAAGGCGTTAAAAACAACTCTCGCTGCTATGTGCGCATCAAGGAAGTTAGTCGATCAACACGGAGAGCAATATGTAGCTTTGAGGAAGTGTCCGCTAGATGATCGGACAGACAGTGTGTAAGGGCATGCCCTCCTACTGAGCGGTGTATAAACGCCACTTTGTCTTGAGCGCGTCCTTGGCTTCCAGCATGGATCCGAACAGAGATGCGCGCAAGAATCTAGTTAAATTAGAGCGTGAACGCGCGTCATGCAAAATGAAATTCTCAAGACGCCAAGGTCTAACTGACGATGATAAGGAAAATCTAGCTTTAAGCACTGCTGGCCGATGATCACATATATTAAAATTTCGGCAGATCCCACGTACCTGAGATTCGACGTTATGCGAAGCATGCGGAGGGATGGTGACCGTGTTCCAATTTTTAAATGCGAAGCAATTCTTAGCGAACTTTGGCGACTTTGAGCCTATCTATCTATCTATCTATCTATCTATCTATCTATCTATCTATCTATCTATCTATCTATCTATCTATCTATCTATCTATCTATCTATCTATCTATCTATCTATCTATCTATCTATCTATCTATCTATCTATCTATCTATCTATCTATCTATCTATCTATCTATCTATCTATCTATCTATCCGCCTACGACTTTTAGCTCTCCTGGCCGTTTCGATAATGGTATCGACACCAAACTTGGTATGACATAACATGACTGTATGAAGAACATATTTCACTGGTCATAACATGAAAATCATGACATTTACGTTATGAATGTCATGATTTACCTTTCATGGTCCTGCAGCTCTTGCGGTAGTTTCATTCGCATGACATGTTGCAAAACTGGTATGGTATGGCACGATTGCATGGCAAACACAAGCGACAGATCCTAACATGAAAATCATAAAATGCGTGTTATGTAACATTATGACTACATGCCACGTTCATGATGCGTTCATAGCAGTTTCGCTAAGTAATGCTTCGCTTTTCAAATTACTGCTTACTCCCGTAAAACGAGATGAAGCGAAAGAGAAATAACAATCTAGGTTTAACTTTCGTTTAAAAGCAAGCACGTCGGATAGCGAGAAGAAATTTGTTTCCTGCAGGCACAAAACATCACAATTCTCAGCACGGGCAATATTAATCACTTCTGCCTACTTTGCCGGACTGCAAAAACCTTGAACGTTCAATGAAATATTATGCAGTGTTGTAGCCATAATGAAAGGTAAAGACTAACTTGGACGCATAGTAGTGGACTGTGTCCTCGAAAGTGTCCAGGGAACACTTCCTCAACCAAATCACAACGCACTGTTCGACCCTCCGGAAGAGGGTCGAGGTTTTTTGGACCATTGGGATTTACCACGGTAATCAGTGCGTTCATCACAGCAAAAACTGAAAGGACCAAATAAAGTTGTTTGTCCTGTCCTGTCCCTCGCTTGGTTGCAATAAACCTACAATCAACCTGCAATAAACTAAAATTGCAAAACCAATTAAGGATGAAATTTTGCCATACGTAACGTTCGCTTACGACACTGTGGTTCAAGAGACTGCAGGTTTCACTTCTTTCCGTTTGCTTCACGGCCAAGAAGCAATTACGATGCTGGATGCCATGCTCTTACCCGACATGACTGATATTCCTACTGATGCGAACGACTTTATCAGGCTCGCCGACGCGGTCCGCCAGCTTGCACGCAAGCAGATCCAAAAACAACAACGCATCGACTCGCAGAGGTACAACTCTCACCATCGCCACCTTATTAATCAACCCCGTGATCTGGTGTGGCTAAGGATTTACGTTCGCCAAAGAGGGCCACTCGGTAAAGTTACTTCACCGCTACTTCGGTCCTTAAGAGTACTACAGGGTCTCACAGATGTCAACTCCAAAGTCCTGCTTGAAGATACAGGTCGGTGATCTCGACGTTCCCAGCAGGCGCACATTGTTCATGTGTCACGTATGAAGCCACACTACCCCCGAACCACCCGAGACTGCTTAATCATGCGTCTCTGTGCGCGTACGTGATTACTTTCACTTCTGATCGGCATTGAGCATCAAGGCGGTGCTTTTTTTTTTTTTTGAAGGGAGGTAATGCTATGGACATGGAACGAGAGTGAGCCTTGCCAATGCGTGTATGTGCTATTGTGAAAAAGAAGACTGGTTGTTGTGCTCGTGGTCCTGGTGCCCGGTTCGGCTCTACGTGCAGTGCTGCTGTTCCTGTGAATAGACGTCGTTTTCTATCCGTAATCACGTGACAATATTTGCAATAGTGAATGCGCTATTATTGGGCTTTAGGGGTTTTCTCAGGCAAATGTGGGGAGAAAAAAATTATATCATCGAAAGCGTACCTACGGCACTCACTAATTCGCCAGAGTCACTACTGCAATTGCGAAATCGCCGTGGATGAGCGAATTTAATTATAGAATAAGGAAAACAAAATGAAAAATTGAAAAAAAATCAACAAGTAACCTACACTAAGTGCAAACTGACGGCACAATTGATCCGTCATGAAAGCAGCGTTTACGCAGAACCTCTTAACACATTTGAAAGACGGTGTAGCTCATTAGGACGTTTTTATAGGTTCTTTATTGCTACCATCCCCACCATAGATATAAGGCTGTGGTTAGGCTGCCGGGCCCTTTGCACTCTAGCCACTGCCTGAACATTGGGAAAGTCCGGCTGCAGTGGTCTAGCGGCTAAGGTAGTGACAGCTGACCCGCAGGTCACGGGATCGAATCCCGGCTGCGTTGGCTGCACTATAGATGTAGGCAAAAATGATGTAGGCACGTGTGCTTGGATTTGGGTACACGTTAAAGAAACCCCGGTGTTTGAAATTTTAGGGGCCCTCCACAATGGCGTCTTTCATAATTATATGGTGGTTTTGGGACCTTAAACTGCACATATCAATCACGCTATGCACGAGGTTCGGTCAGGATGATTTCTGAGTGTGCCCGTCAAGTGCTCGGCTTGAGTCGTTTCCAACCATGAGTCCACGTAATGTGTGTCACAACGAACTGCAAATGAAACATGAAAAATCGGAAATAAAGAGACGCTAAGCGAGGGTCCCCATTTGGTGAATTCGAAAAGGAGCTTCATTTGAAGCCAAAAGCAGCCAAAGTGGAATGTACTGTCTTTATCGCCAGATTTGTAGCTGAACAAAATTTAGCCACACCACTTTTGCGGACTGTTCACCAAACAAAAATTGACGTAACACCAATATGATTGATATACCGTGCCATCACGTAAGAAGTCTCGGGCCTAGAATTAGGAAACATCGTGTTACTAAATATCACGTAAGATCACGCAATGTCTGATCTCGTAAATCCCGCAATGTTGACTGACATTCCTAACTGCGCGCACTGTCGTGTTGGTCACGTGACATGTACCTGCCATAAACAACGTAACACTTCACAAGGTGACTCAAATCGTAACATCAAGTTTCATGTAGTCGCGTGATATGTATAACCACGTCTAGCAGTAGTTAGTACAATCATCAAAAACAGCATCTCTAGCAAACGCTTGGTATTGCTACCAAAACTTAGCTAAGTCGAACAATATAGCTCCACAGATGGTTCGAGAATTGCGCCACGAGTGCAAGCTTCACAGTTTTCTATATGCTACACATCGTCGCAGGGGCTCAGAGGTCATATCCTTCAACAATGTCATTATATTTGCCATACGATTATTCATGATCCCACCTGTCGCAATTATTTCGGGACGTTTTTGTCATTTTTTATGCCTCGAAATTTAGAAAAGAAGCCGTCCTGTGTTTCAAAAATCAAGATTCAAAAAATTTACCTTTAAACTGTCTGTTCCTACGAACTTTTGCCTCAGCATTTTACTGAACACACGTTGTAGCTTGTTTACCATGGAAATTCTAAATAAAGCATGCTTTTTCTGTGTTGCTGCTTAACCTATATTTTTCAGTGCACTTTCGTTCAGTTTGAGGACAAGACATACCAGCCCAACTAAAACAGTAATAGTTGTTGAACCACCTCATTTCAAACTGGTGAGCTGTAGTAGCCCAGTCAGTCAGTTGCAGTGAGAAATGGACAAAAAGCAATCAAAAATCACGAAGCTTAACCGTATTGTTCCAGGCTTCCTATATTAGCGCCACAATGCGCATGTGAAGCAATGCGTACAAGAGGACAAGGCGGGTGAAAGCAAATGAAAGCGACGCTCGTAGTTACTTGTATGTTGCAGTAATCTTCCCGCTTTGGGCATTGATTTACAAACATATTATTTCAAGTCATCCACTCACCCAACAGTTGAACTTGATGGACTTGAAGTAGCATGAATAATTGAGATATTTGGTATCGATTCACATTAGGACTGAATTAGGAAAGCACACTGACACGGACACTAGAAAAAAGGACATAATGGGCACCAACTCAAAACTACAGTTAGTAGAGAAACAAGCATGTGCTTATATATCACTTCTGGCACATGATCTGGCTTGTGAAACAGCAGAAAAAGAAGCAAGGCTGATCTTGAGAGACATTTTTTTGCACCATGTGTTTTTTTTTCTTCTTTTTACAGCGAAAGGTGTTAACACATCACTATGGCAGTGGGTAGCTGTCCACCCCTAGTGGTTTACGTAACCGCTATCACGCAAAACAAAAACATATAACCAGAAAGAGATATACTAAAAAAAAGTCAGCCACTCTTACTGACACCAAGCACCAAGCACACCAAGCAACAAGCATCTTACATCAAGCATTATAAATTCACAGAGTGGAAAAGCTTCCATACCTTTAACCTCACTTCTCAAGATAAGGTGAAGACATCGACCTGGGTGACATGTGCCATCAGTGATGGCTGTTAATTTTGGCTGTCCCACAAATTATATAGCAGATGACCTTTGCACTAGCTCTCCTTGATTCACAGAGAACTGATATTTATACGGATTGTTGTAAGTCTTCGCTTCTACTTTCGAGTGTAAGGAAGCTTTTAGAACACTCGCCCACAAGAAACTTACCCACCACACTATTATTTGGTTCCCTGCTTACCTCGCTTACTCGAAGCTACAGGGCTTTTCCAATGTCAACCATCTAGCCCCCTTCAAGGCTCGAGGCTTCAGTTACAACGCCGGGGCTTGCACGGTTTTCACAGAGAAATCAGCCCCCAGCCTCCATTTTATGGACATTTAGACTATCTTCAATGAGATCACAAAGCACTATCAATTAGGCCATAGGTCCTTTCCACTGCCACACGAAAAATTGTCTAAGCCACAGGCAATCTATCTTCGTATGCTTCAGATGGGAACATACCCCAACCTCGCAACGTATAGCTTATACTCCGACATTTCAGAACATTGTCCGGACTGTCACGATCGCAGTGACTTTGGCCACATTCTCTGGAGGTGCCCCTCTTTACAAAGAAAGTATAAACAATTTTTGGAAAATGCCTTCCATTTCATGCTCAAGAGCCCGGTCCTCATACAACAACTCAAGGCTGTCCAGAAGGCTCACGATGCGGTGGTCAGGCTATACCTCCTAGTCCCTACGGGGGAGCGGCCCGCAATCCTACCTCTTTAAAACTAGGGTGGAATGCTTCAGGACCCCAAAAAGTTTTTCATTCATCGAACCAACCGCCTACCCTGTGGTTCGTAAGCAGCCACTCTGTGCTCTCGGCCATGGTGACAGTGATGGTGTTTGGGGTCTTATGTATTACAGTGCAAGTTGTTGTGAGAGATAACAGCAAGAGCCGATATTGGCGCCGTAGTTATGCGCTCCCACAAACGATGTTTTTCTGCCACCACTACCGTGCGAAATAAAAAAAATAGTTAGAAAAATTTTCTGGGAATGAATGGGATTTGAGGCTGAGCTCTTTGCATGGCAGTCGGGTATTGAACCACATAATGATGGTTGTGCTTGTAACTCATTCGCAAAACACTCGATACAGTTGCCAAGTCTGGCAGGCAACCGTGTGAGCATGTGCGATATGTCATCGAAGAAAATAACAACCAGTCGTCACGCCTAAGTGTGTAGCAAGTACATCGCTTATCCACAGAACAATAAATAACGGCATAGCGGGCCTTCTTTCCCTGCTTCATGAGCCCCACCGCGGTGGTCTAGTGGCTAAGGTACTCGGCTGCTGACCGACAGGTCACGGGATCGAATCCTTACTGCGGCAGCTGCATTTACGGTGGAAGCGAAAGTGCTGTAGGCCCGTGTGCTCAGATTTTGGTGCATGCTAAGGAGCGCCAGGTTGTCGAAATTTCTGGTGTCTCCACTACGGCGTCTCTCATACTCGTATGATGCTTTTGGCACGTTAAACCCCACTTGTCATTCAACCAAATGCCATCTTCATGGTGTTTAGGATGGTGTATGGCGTTAGGTATACCTTGCATGTGCACATGCATTGTTTGCTCCAAAATTACCCCACAATAGGCTCTGCAAAGAAGGTTGATCGAGCTTTCGCTGTGACTGTGCTGCGTGTTCTGTGTAGGCCTGGTAATATTTTTTTGCTGTTTCACTATAGCCAGGTCATGCGACAGAAATGACACAGATGTAGAACATTGTTCTCTTTCCAATAATCTGTTTCACTCATGGTGCTTGCGTTTTAAAGCAAAGCTCCCTAAGGCATGGCTCTGTCCATCTTCCGATGTTGTGCATAGCCACCACTCGCACCTACCCGCTCTAGAGCGGGCAGGTGCCACAGGGGATCTGAGATGCGAGATGGTGGTACTTGGGAAGTGTTTACTAGATGAATGCACGAACGGACGAATAAACATACGGATACGCGGACGTACGTACAGATGGACGCAGGACAGATGGAAGGACACATGGATGGACGCACGGATGGTCACGTGGATGAACATAAGCAAAAACAGGCTGTCTGACGCTTCGCCCAACTCATAATCATTCACTCCGTGGATATGCTGTGATTTTTTCCCCTTCTTCTAGTGTGCGCGTCTGTGTGCGCACCTTATCCAGTCTAAATTGATAAACTTGCCACTAAATGTGTAGCAATCGCTTGATTACTTTCAGTGTGCCAATATGTCTATGGTTTTTTTCTTGTTTTCTTTTTCCGCTATATATCCATATCTTGACGCTCTAATTGACATTGTATACTTTAAACCTTTCTTGCGTTTATTTCAATCTTCAACAGTTGCTTTCAGCCGCAGTTCGTCCTCGCGCAGCGCCTGACCGATCTCCTCGAAACCCCTACTGTCAAGAAGTTGCCATTGGCCTACGACTTTCTTTTTCATTAGGTGCTTAGGTAAGCACAAGGTCTCTGCCATTTATTGAACCTCCTTCGCTACTTAACCGCGAATCCACAAATAATATTCCTATTTTTTTGCTTTGATTTTGCATAATGGTTTTCTTGTGTGTATATGAACAATCATTCGGGTGAAATGCCTAACTTGTGATATTGTTGGTGAGTTGACTACTAACAGCTAGTTCTACATTCTGCGACCTTCAACTAACATTGAAGCGATTTACATTTTCCCCCATCATAGAACACCTTTTGCCTGCTTCGTGTGATGATATTATGGTTGAGATATATTTTCTCTCTAAAATGAGCATAGCTATTCTAGAATGGGCATGAAGACCTGAACTCTATCCTAATAATCACGAATGAAATAAACTTTTGCTGCCGGAGCTACTTCATAAAACATCTCCGCTGCAAATTCGCCGTATGCACGCACGGGCGTCATTGATAGTAGCTGTACCTCCTAAATTTTCACATATGTGACTTACGTTGCTTTGAAGAACCGATGAGTCCTAACCTTCAAGTCAGCACGCGTTATTCAAAGCTGAAGGACGATGGTCGGCCTTCAAGGCTGCTTCTTGAGCAAAAGAATGTTTACGAGGTAGCAAGCAGGGCGAAAAACAAGATGGACACATTAACACAGGAACAAAATACAAGAACAAGTGTTGTTGATATTTCTTTTTTTTCCTGTGTGACCATCTTGTTTATCACGATGCTTGCTAACATGTATACATGTCAAGTTGCCCTGCTATATACACTAGTCAATGCCTAGTGGTGCACATTCCCACATATACGATATAAAATGAACATAAACCACAGCACTTTTCCTACTAGTATGTTAAAGATTACTTTATTTTATTGCTGTACATTGCCACAAGTGTAACTAAGATTTATAAGACTGTTCTCTGTTAAGCCGATAACAAAACCGAAAGATTCCTTAACAACGACGAATTCCGTCGTAAGCCGAAATACAGCTTCCGTATTCAATACGGGCTCCATAAGGGCTGCCAGGAGCGTAGCCTGCATTTTAACCAGCCGCGCCGTAGCCGAATGATGTCTGGTCAACGTATTAAAGTGCAATAAATGGTGGTGCCCCTGCAGAGTACTCTTGACGCCCGTATGGGGGGAATCCATACGCTCCGGTAGCGCTAGCATAGGGGTTATATCTGTATCTTCCATAGCCACTGTAACTCCCAGCATTGTAGGGTGCCGCCACTCTGGTAGCGAAAGCTGCAGCTGCGCCACCCTGCACATTTCTTGAGGTAAACGGTGGCACCACTGGTGCAGCATTAAAGACCGCGTCGGCGCTTGCTCCAGGGGCCGTCCCAGGCTCGTTCGTGTCCACGGTGGCGCGGAAGCCGTACGCGTCCGCCACGTAGTTCACCCTCCGATACAGACCATTGACATTTCGATAGCCGTACGAGCCGGTTTTGGCGTTGTTGGAGTCAGCCTGCTCGCTGTGAAACTGCCGGTTACCGAACTCGTCCACATTGTCATAGCCGAAACTGTACGGCTGAGGAGGCTGCAAGAGATAAAAAAATTCAAAGCAATTTAGGCCCAACAAGAGTAATTGTGCAACAGATGCCGTTGAGAGTCCACAAAAAGAATACTGCAGGATGTTTTCTGCTGAAAACTGGAGCTGGGCTTATATAACTATCAAGACGTTATTTTCTTGGTTTGTGTGCTTGCCGTAGAATGAACAAAAGTAATTCCATCAAAAAAAAGTTCAGTCATTAAGAACATGTCAATCAATAGTCAACTGCATTTGACAGATGTCAACACGGCAGATAAGAGCATGCCATAAGACTTTCGTTATTCATTACACCTGTCCCACCATTATTGTAGGTAATAAGAAAGAAAGATATGAGAGAAAGGAGAAGCAGGAACATGAACTAGGTGAAATAGCAGGTACTTCAGAATCTTTATGGGAAACTTCGGCACTGACGTCAATCTACAGAAGCGATAGTGCTGCTGAAGTGCACTAGTATTGTTCGAGTTTGTGTATCGTCAATATAAAAGCCACAAAGTTTCAATAGCGCATTGATTTATGAAGCCTGTTGACGGCACTTTTGCAGTACATGCGCCTTGTGTGCCTTATCACTGATATTCTTATACGGACTGCTAGCAGCATAGAAAAACACGTCAGCTCACAGATTCGTAGGGATTGTATCTTCCGTAAGGCACAGCGGTAGCAGCAGGAGCTCTGTAAGCAGCGAATACTGCACCCGGGTATCCAACTTGGTTTGTGGGGTGGTGATTGAGCGCGTGGCATTGAACCACGAGATAGACGAGCAGCACTTGCACCTGTGGTTTGAGAAAACGTCGGCATTCTGTTTACTCCAAACCGAGTAGTATGTTGATGCTGTACAAAATGTAAAGATGAAACCTTCCCATGGAGCTCACTACATTTTGTAATACAAAGCAAAACATATCAAAATGGTAATCATGAAATCTCAGATATAATTCTTATAGTTGTCACCCCAATGCAGAACTAATGAAGGGCATTGCCCGCGATAAAATCACTCAGAGTTTGTAATATGTGCTTTGTACTTCTGCAAAGGATAAACGTGCATGACGACGTTTATAGCGCAGACATCTCACACATGCTAGATTACGCTGTACAATATTGAAGCTTTCATTTAAGCACATTTCCTAGCAACATATACCGTTGTTCTCGGTATTGCCATCGTGGGGCATTCTAAAGCCCCCCAAAATGTTGTGCTTCAACTTCACAATGAACATTCGCCATTTCTCGAAGAACATGATTACTTTGAAAGCAGCGCACAACGACAAGCTCAAAAGGAACTTTATCATTTTTTGCTTGTCGTCGTGCGCTGTTTCATAAGTAATCATGAACCATCACCAACTAACCCAACTTTCGACATTACTGATCTCCAAAAACGTAATAGATGCTTCTGTCAACAAATGCTGGGTGCATTGCAAAGACACCATTATAGGTGCTCACCACCGGTGACATTTCGAATGTTCTGAAGCTGGCAGACGAGAGTGGACAGTCAAGCTCGTATCCTGCGAGGGAAGCTTATGTGAATGCGAATGCCTCCTCGTGGTTTTATATTGTGCGTTTTATAGTGCCGTCAGCGACACCTGTCAAGCTTTTGCGTGCACGGTACCCGGCATTGCAGCACGCTTTGTTGTTTCGCAGTGTCCTCCTTGCTTTCGCATATTGCAAAACAGTAGTGTCGTGCCATGCCATGCAGCAGGAAGTCGGTTTATTACGTAATTGTCTTTCATGCCTCGTAAGGAAGCCTGCAGGGTCGTGCAAATGGAAAACGACCCGTCGCATTAGAGTAAATGTTGTTGAAATATTCTTTAGATTATATTAACATATACCATACAATGTTATTATTTCTTTAAAATTTCTACAGCTTCCGGCAATTGAAGTCCGAAACAGGCATTCAAGTCATTTATTCAATTTATGAAGTTATATTACATTTGCAACATTTTACTCCGAGTGAGATCTTAGCACACTCGCACAAACACACAAAGCAGAAAACGCAGAGATAGTGGTGCATATTGAAGACGTCAAGACAACTTTATTGCATAGGTTGTTGGCCAAAGACAAACAGAACTTATGGTACAATATTATATACCAGCAAGCATTGCTGCCGATTTATAAGTTTTACGGTGCTTTCCACCTCTTCTTCACTGTTACATTTAATGAAATGGCTATATGAAAGAGGCAGCAACAATGCAGATTTGTTTGTTTCCTTTTTTTGACATATACATATCCCCAAATAGCATAGTAAAAAACGGTGCTGTAGTTAAACAGTTCAAAGGTATGCAACACTTTCCATACACTTCACCTCTGGTTTGTTTAGCGACACGCATGTAACCATGTTCCTATAAAAATAATTGTTCTTTAAATTAAACCACGATGTGAATTTGAGGGAGAACGTAGTGGAGCGCCCCGAGGAATTCCACCCCTAAGATTTTTTAAAAGAACTCTGCAACACTTCTTTATGTAATTATCAAAGAATTCTATTACCTCACGAATCGACTGCCCCATAATTTTTGTAATTGGCCAAGTATATATGGGGACAGTTACAGAAACATGCCCCACGCTTTGAGAGCTCTCCCCGTCCTTTCATACAAGTGAGCATGCTGAAAGCCGCGCAGAGGGTAATGAAAAGGGGCCAAGATGGTACTTTTGTCCGTCACGCGTCATGTCACTAAGCACTTTCTTTTCTTTTTTTCATAACGATGCTCAAAATAGCCAAAGGCCACAAACTACGGGTGTATGGCACCGCTATTTGAGCTTGAGGCATTATTTGTTGAGAGAAGGAGTGATTTCTAGCTAGCTGACTTTGAGAAATATTTGTAAATTAGAGAAGGCTTTTTTTTTGCGCTACAGCGTTTGACTCACGTGTTCCTAAGGAGCGTCAAGTGCCGATCGCCCATGTTTTCTGATCACGTCAAAAACACTTTGTGGGTTCCTTTAACGTGCCCCTAAGTCTAAGAGTGCGGGTTCCGAACGTTTTTCGTCCAACGAGGTACAGTCGCTGCGACTGATGCTGATGCTGATGACCTCTGATGAATGGCGCTTACCCACAAAGGGGGATGGGCCAAGAACCGGGCGGCAGGATACTTAAATGAAACTAAAATGAAAATGAAGCCAATCTGAAAAAGTAGCTTAAAATAATACTACCAAAAAACAAAAATGTTTGCTGAGCAAGCGGTCAAACCATCTTTTGTTTTCGAAAGACATAACTACGAATTATAAACTAAAGATCTGAAAAGGTAGGGGATCACTAGCATGGTAATCTTTTAGTTGCGTTGATGTAATCAAACACAGCGGAGCATACATCTCTGTGGCAGTAACCAAATGAAGTTCCGCCAATTGATAAAATTACTGGTAGATTTACTTGTATTCCTAGATTTTGTAATGGGGCTACTAAAAATCTTTTTCTCTGATAAGAATAACGATGACAGAATAAAAAGAAATGTTCGATTGTTTCAATTTCGTTGCACCAAATGCATAGCGGTGACGCCTTGAGCCGAGCTTTGTTAAGGTAATAATTTAGTTGTGGAACTGCACAGCGCAATCTGGTATAGGTGACCTCTAACTGGCGAGATACACACCACTGTTTATTCCAGCAATAGCTCAAATGCTCGAAATCTTTGAATTTATCTAAATTACCTTTTCCCCATTGCAGGCAAGCATTTCGGAACCTTAGTGCGGTTACGTAAGCCGTATCTGGCAAAACTGGGATGGTGGGCCCACCCAGGGATACTGCTGCTAAATAGTCCGCCATTTCGTTCAAATATAATCTGCGGTGGCCTGGTACCCATAGCAAATGCAGTTTTTTTTACGTTTTTCGGTACTAAATGCCGAAACGTATTCATCAGCTCTGAATTTACTGCCGCAGAAAGTGCATTACAAACTGATAACGAATCTGTAATGGGCTGCTAATGATTCGCTTGAGGGCAATTTGCGTAGGGCAAGAACAATGGCCAATAATTCTGCAATGAATACCGGGGTATAATCTGGGAATCGAATCGAAAAGGACCAGTCCAAAGAAGGAAAGAAGATGCCAACCCCAGCCTTTTCTTTTGACACAGATGCATCAGTCGCTATGATATTGCTTATCTCTAGGTGAGCTAGATAATCTGCTAACTGGTCATTTAAATACCTATATGCCAATTGTTTCGCGTTATGAGGAAATATATCATCGAATTGTATGCTAAGAATTGACTTTAGGTTGTGTATTGGACCAATATGTCTAATTTTTACATTCAGTTGCTTTAGTAGCGCTTGTGCAAATACTATTTGCGGGGTGTGTAGTCGTGACCAATGGGTTTCGAAAATTAAAGTCGGTTCTTGAATGAAAGCGTAAAATGAGAGTCTTTGTTGTGAACTGTATATCTTTAAGAATGCTTGCACAGTAAGAATTTTAAACCTATTTAGCAGAGAAGGTAGGCGAGCTTCCGTATACAACACGTTATTTGCAACAAACTTTGGTAGACCCAGACACAAACGCAGCGCTTCTCTTTCCAGCAGTATTAGGGGTCTCATTTTATAAATTGCGCTGCCAGAAAATAATACACATCCAAATTCCATGATGGGCCGCACATAAAGTTTATATATCATTATTAGCACATCTCTTCTTAAACCCGCTTTACGGTTTGCAAGCTTCCGTAGCCACCCCATGGCCCGTGTTGCCTTGGAGTACACATCATCAATGTGACTTCTCCAATTTAATGTGTCATTATATATGATGCCCAAATATTTAAGAGAATTCGCCTGCGGAATGAGCTCATTACTGTACATTAACGAGATGTTGATAGGCGGCAGAAAAGAGAATGCAAGAAGCACACATTTCTTTACGTTCAGAGTCATATGAATATTTTTAAGCCATTTTTCTATCATATTGAGATAATTTTGTAGACTCTGGTATAATGATTGAAGGTCGGTATTACTTGCAAAGAAAGCAATATCGTCCGCGTACACATATAACTGAATATCCTTAGTTGATGGAATGGAGGTTAAGAAAATGTTAAATAAAAGTGGCGACAGGACAGCCCCCTGTGGAACGCCACGTGTCTGCTTATATCTATTCGATGAGTACCCATCTTTAAAGCAGTAATATTCTCTCCCTCTTAAAAACTCCGACACCCACGCAGTGATGTAGTTGGGAAAGTGGTGATATTCCATCTGTTTAATAAAATTGAATGCTCAACCCTATCGTACGCTTTAGCCAAATATAGAGTAACTAAAGCACAGTATTGGCGGTGACGCCGAGCCAGTTGTATTCGGCTCTCTAAATCAACATTCGCACACCATATTGAGCAACCAGATTTAAAACCAATTTGACTGGGGTTTAATATTGCGTTATTATTAATATATTTTATTACCCGGGCATTCAAAACTCTTTCAATTAGCTTAACCAGATTTGACGTGAGTGATATCGGCCTTACATTGTCCAAGGCGAATCCTTTTTCCTGCTTTTTAAGAAGTGGAATCACTTTAGACAGTTTCCATTCCGCAGGTATCCAAGCTTTTGTCAAAGAAAAATTCACCAGATTAAGTACTTCAGTTGGACAAATCTCGAATATTACTTTCATCATTGCATTTGTTACCCCGTCTGGTCCAGGTGCCGAAGGAGATAAGTGCCTTATTATCTCTGCCAGCTCATCTAAAGTAACCTCCTCGAAATCCTCGCCTGCCATTGGGTTCACAATGTGCAGTGGAATAGTTGACATAAATCTATCTTGGAGCCCTTTCGCAATATTTTCTACTAAATCAGAGAGCTCACGGGGGGAAAGAACAGAAGAGGCAATGTTTTCAGCGGGTGGTAACATCTTTTGAGATCTTAAAAATCTGAAGAGCGCTTTTTGTTTTTAGCCCTAGAAAGATACTCATGTCGTTTCATATTATAACCATATTTTGCATTACTTACTGTGCGTTTGAAGTCTGCTGCTGCGAATTTATAATCACACCAATTTTTTGGACATTGGTTGACCAGTAGTTGTTTCCATGCAGCTTTCCGTTTTCTATAGCTCCTCATGTACTATTCAGTCCACCATGGACTAAAAGAACCTCTTGTGGCCGGGTCTAATTTAAACGTTGCGTCTTTTATTGATCTTTTTAACACTGCACACAGACTCATAGCCCTAATGTCACCTTGTATGTCCTTGCGGTGATCAAAAGTAGCCCTCAAGTCGTTTTCTAATTTTCTATAGTTGAGGAAAGAGCGGGCCTTTTCGGCGACGTGTATTCTTGGAAAGTTCAGTACAAAACTAATAGGCAAATGGTCACTGTTAGTAGCACAGTCTAAAGTTTGCCACGAACAAATATTTAGAGATGAGCTTGAAAATGTCAAGTCAATTACAGATTTAGAGAGACCTCGGACAAAAGTAGCAGATTGCGAATTTAAACAAGATAAATTCTTGTTAATAGCCCATTCCCACAAGCGTTTTCCGCTTAAATCTGTTTTAAAACCCTAGGCCACATGATGTGAATTGAAGTCTCCAGTGATTAATATATCCTTTCTGCAGGCAGAAAACATATCGTCTAGACTTCGTGTGTCTTGCACCCCGGCTGGAAAATACGCATTTACAAAGGACAAGGGAGAAGCGTCTGGTAATATTATGTCTACTATCAAAATTTCACAATCTGGAGTCACACAACGATAAGAGATCGTAGCTTTGTGACTAAACTTAGTTGCTATCAAGACAGCAAGCCCACCACCTCTGCTAGGTCGGTCCAATCAAAATAGCCGATAATTTTTTAGGGAAAACTTCTGGCTGGTTGAAAGCCAGGTTTCTTGCAGTGATATAATATCCGCGGAAAGTTGTGAAGAATGGTATGATAGGTCTGTGGCTGCGGAAAATATAGATCTGCAATTCCACTGTAATACGGTTAGTGAACCTATTTTGGCGACAGAACCGTCGCAGAAACTGCTTGGTCCAAAATGTCCTTTCGCAAAAAGTCTTTCTTAGACATGTTCTCAAAGAATTTTTTTTGGATAGATACTTTTTAGATTTCGAATTATGCGAAGAGTTTTTTGATTGGGGAGATCGGGTTCGCTTCAGAGCCTTATGAGAGTCCATATCTATATCTGCACATGCTTCCGAATCATCCGTAAGATCACCGTCTTCCGTTGTTTTGGAAGTCCCTGCCTCAGGAGAAACCGCTCGCTGACGTGTTGTCGCACTTTCAATTTCCGTACGCTGCGATACCAATGATGTCTGAGGAGCCCAATCGTTCGTAGATGCTACACCTAGAATTTGAGATTGTTGATTGGAAACCAATTGTGCCATGCTTTTAAAAAGATTGTTTGCGAGGCGTTCCATTGCCTTTTCCGTAGCCTTCTCTACGGCCTCTGCGATAGATGTTGCGAGAGATGCATCCATGGCGGTGGTATTACGTGCTGCAACACCTGCATATCCTTTGGATCCCTCCTGCATTTCTGCAACGGCTTCTCTCCGAGAGCACCTCTTGCGTTCTACAATATCCAATATGGCAAGCTCCCTTTCTTTTGCTGCACAGTCTGCGGAGTCTGCAGGGTGCGCCCCATTACATAAGCAGCACCTCTCTTTTTCAGAGCTGCACTTGCGGCTGTCATGATTTTCACCACACAGACGGCATCTAAGAACTGATCGGCGCCCTCTGACGCTATGTCCATATCGCCAACATTTCAAACACTGCAGGGGTTTGGGGGAAAGTGGCTCTACCTTATAGATCAGTGGCCATGCCTTAATTTCGGAAGGTCGGACTGTTCCTAAAAAGGTCGCCATCACTGATTCCGTTGGGGATTTTATGTTGTCAATTGTACGGGTGCACCTGTACACTGAAATTACACCCGCCACCGAAAACAAATCGAGCACTTCTGCAGGTGTCAGGCTTGTGTCTACACCGCGGACTAATCCTTTCGAGCATGCGAGGTGTGCCGGAATAAATGGGCTTACCGGATGCGCTGCAAATTCGGAACATTGCAGGAGCTCACGAATGCATTCCTGATCTGCGGAACAGCATATGATGCCTCCGCGACCAAACTGGCGGACCTCAGTGATCTCCTGGAGATGCGAAGTGGCTTTTCGAAGCTCCACTTGAATCGCCTTTGGGTTCTTCATCGGAATACTGCCCCCATCTGTAGGTACCAGCGCCACAGGGACACTTCTCGCTCCACTGCGTAACAAATAGTCTATCGGCCAATCCTTGGCGGGAGTGGAAGCTAACCAAGGGGAGTGTTCTTGGCCGGGGGAACACAATGACATCAAGATTGAATGACTCGCTTCAGCTGAAAAAGACCAATACAGTTACCGGAAAATAATGAACTCTCAAAGAACAATAAGGATACTGCCGCCCGATCCTGAGCCCGGGCAGCTTCTTCACAGTCGAGCCTCACAGTCACAGTCGACGAACTCTGTTCTACAAGGATGGCGGACACCACGAAGCCCGCGACTGGGATTCGCCAAATTCAAAGTGGACAAGCTCGTACCCCACTGTTGGGAGCCGGAGCTGTAGTTATGGCTTTTCTTGATTGCGCCTTTAACGACGGCAAGCGGAACGTGGTGCGAAAGCACACGGGTCTATTTAGTTCGTGCACTTCGCTGCTTTGGTTACAAAAAGATACGTTGCATCTTTTGGAGCTTACTTTTATGCATGTATTTTTGCTGCAGACTTCTAATTTACTTCATTCTGTTTATACACCACTTCCTCATACAGCTTCCCATAGTGGGTGAGGGCCACATACTGACAGTTAGACGGACGACAAAGAAGACCTTGTTCGCAATGGTTCAGGTAACGGCTTTATGTATGCTATCACAACTTATTAAACCAGCTGAATTTTCCGGTTTTCTTATTTCTTTGCCTTTCATTCGTTTAACTATGACGTTAACTTGTAATTTACCATAGGTGCACCAGAACGGCCCACTCGGCTGTCTGATCGTTGATCTAGAACATGGGTGGTATTCTGTGAGTGCCCACGAATAACCTGTGTGTCTAATCATGCATTTATTGAATATACAGTTGGTAGCAGGGGTTTACGTTTGGTGCCAGCTCACTCGCTCTCAAGATTTAGTGACTCAGAGCACGCTAAAATGGGCAGTACATTTATTAAAATAAAATACCGCCAATACCACCCAAATGCACCGAGTCTAAAACCTAGGAGATTACATGTTCTTGAAAGCGACAGTTATTTGAACATTGGCGGCGGCACGGTGGCCTGAAGCAGGAGGAGTGCAACATGATACGTTGTATTCCATGTGAGCTAAAGGTTGGTGTTGTATCACTCATTTTGATAAACTCCCTATCCCACTTGCTCGCTGGACTGTGCTGGTGAAAAGCAATGAATGAATATTTTTTTAAGCTGCAAGAGGACGACGACGGCGTCTCGGACGAAAGCCTGCAAAGACTTGTGTTGGTCTTCGCCGTAACTGCGTGCTTGCTGGGTGTTGTCCTCACTCTTTCACTGACCCGCAGGAGGGAAACACCAGTGCAAGATGACGATGAGTATGAATGGCATTTATTCAAAGCATCAGTAGTGCAGCATCTTTCCCGGTGCTCATTACGGCGCGGTGGCCACCTGGCTTGAAGCATGTCACAAGATAGCCCTTTGTTTCGTTTACGATCGTTCGATATCCACTGGCATGCTGCATAGGAAGCCAGTGTAGCTCCTAGAAAAGTTTTTGATCATATCCATCCGTCCGTCCGTCCGTCCGTCCGTCCGTCCGTCCGTCCGTCTATCTATCTATTTATCTATCTATCTATCTATCTATCTATCTATCTATCTATCTATCTATCTATCTATCTATCTATCTATCGTAGGTGGCTAAAAGCCACCTACGACTTTTAGCTTTCCTGGCCGATTCGATAATGATATCGATACGAAAATTGGTAGAGCATATTATGAGTGTATGACGAGCTTTGGTGACTTGCGATAACATGAAAATCATGACATGTATGTCATGAATGTCATAATTTACATTTCATGGTCTTCCTGCTCTTGCGGTGGTTTCATTCACATGACCTATCGCAATACTGGTATGGTATAACATGACTGCATGGCGAAAAGTGACTGGCCCTCACGTGGAAATCATGACATGCGTGTCATATTAGAACATGACTATATTATACATACCACGCTCATCATGCGCTTGGGGCCGTTTCACTAGCTTCACCTATACCAAATATGGTATTAAGGAACGGGAATAGACGACGCAGGTATGTAGCTAGTGGAAACATGATAATCATGAGATGCGTGTCATGTAACAACATGCCTACATGCCACCCTCATGATGCATTCGTGGTCGTTTCGCTAGCTCTACATATACCAAATTCGGTATTGCATGACACGAACGCATGAAGAAGGTAAATGACACGTACAGACATGGCAATCATGAAATGTAAGTAATACAAGAACTTCACTACATGCCACATTCATGATGCGCTCGCGGCCGTTTCGCTACCTTCACGTATGCCAAATTCGATATTATGTCACGTGAAGGGATGAGGAAAGTATGGGACTGGTGGAAACATGAAATACGTGTCATGTAAGAACATGATTGCATGCCTAACTTAAGGCGCCGATGCGCTTCGACGTGAACCGGCGCAAGTGCGCGCCGGCGTTGGTTTCGTCGCGTCACGCTGGCGATGCCATGCCAGGTGCCGATCTGCCTGCTCTCAGGCGCGCGCCGAGCTGCGTTGCTTTGACGCATGCGCGTTTGAGTGCACCCGACGTTCCTCCATCACGAAGAGAGGCAGACGCGGTGCTCTCTATAGGTAACCTCGTCGGTGCAAAATGCAGCATGTCGCATTACGCGCCGGTTGCCACCGGGCCGTACCGATGGACGCTGGTCACGCCGGTTGCGCCTGGCACCCAACTTAAGAGTGCTCGCGTTTTGCTAGCGTGTCGTCGCAGCGCCCGGTGAGCGCACGTCAACGTTACGTCGGAGTATATTGGGCCATTCATGATGCGCTCACCGCGGTTTCGCTTGCTTCTCATATACGAAATTTCGCATTACGGGACGTGAACGGACGACGAACGTATGTGACTAATGTAAACACGTTAATCATGAGATGCGTGTCATGTGTCAAAATGACTACATGCCACGCTCATGATGCTCTCGTGGCCGTTTTGCTAGCTCCACATATACCAAATTTGATATTACGGGACGTGAGTGGATGACGAACGTGAAAGACACGTCCAATCATGATAATATTGATTTGCGTGTAATAATGCTTTGCTACATGGTACACTCGTAGAACACTCACGACTGTTTTGCTAGCTTCACATATGCCATTTTTGGTATCAGGTGACGTGAATAGATGGCGAAGGTAAATGAAACGTCCAAACATGATATTTATGACAAGACATGGTAGTCATATACGGCATCATTTACCTCCACCTCAATGTGTAGTGCTTATTTTTAAGTAACATATCAACCTGCCTCATTTGTTCTTCGAGTATCATCGAATCCCACTGTACGTGGGATCTGCCAATTTTTCTCGGATGCCACATTCTAATTCATTTTCATCTTATGGGTAAATATTATCATCTAGTTAGGATGAATATTGAGCATGTTATACATACACTGATACGGCTTGAAGGAATCCTTTCATTTTTCACAACCAAGATACTTGGTTTTATTTAGAATGTTCTCAACAAGTTATTTCAAAAATTGAGAGGCATTTTGAAAGTATCGCTACCATGTAATTTCCGTCTGAATGCATAAAAGTGCACTCGCTTTTATTTCATGCATGGTGAAGGAAACTTATAAAAACGCATTATCAGCGTGACGTCATGCCTTAGTGTGGTAGCCACGCTTAATCTTGGGGCTCATTGGAGTCATTGATTGATTTCTAGTGAAGCACGAGCACTTAGAACAAAATTTTGAATACACAATAGAGATAAAACTTACACGAAGTTGTATACGTGAAGCACTTGTGCACCCGTCCTGTGTACATGTCTTTTTATGTTGTGTTTATTGAACTGCGCTTGTTGGGATGCACAAGTTTTACACCCACCAACTAGCCTTAAATAATCACATGCGTGGTCAGCACGTTCAGTAAAGGTCTGGTACATAAAACAACAAGGTATTAACTGAAGCTACAAAGCAGCATCATTCTTTCTTTATAAAGAACTTACCTGTTTTCATTAAATTTTTGTTTTGTGATTTATTTACTCAGGTGGTTATTTATTAACAGATAAACTGTCTTTAGTTGAGGCTTTCATGTCGGGTGGCAGTCATAAATCGTAAACAGTTGTGCGTCCCAAACACTGAGTGAAACTAACTAGGTATATTTATTTATTTATTTATTCAGTTACCCTCAAGGCCCGAGGGCATTACAGAGGGGAGTGGGTACATACATACATGTACAGCATACAAAGCAAAATACAACAACTGAAAATTGCAATCATCACTTGCTACAGGGTTGAACTGAGGCTACGTACAAATGAAATTAGTGACGGCAGTTTTAAATAAAGCGGCATCTTTTATACCAACAATATCACAAGGAAGATGATTCCAACATACAGATGTTTTTGGCACAAATGAATCGTGAAAACACTTGGTGTGCGCTAAAGGAAGTCCTACTTTATGGCGATGATCAATGCGAGTGGAAACGTAAGTTGGTTGGGCCAATAATCTGCTTCTGAGTAACGGATTGGTGAAGTAAATTTTATGGAATATACACAGCCGAGCCACTTTCCTGCGAAGAGACAGTAGGGGTAATGCTAGTGTAGTTTTCATTGATGTGACACTCGAGGTGCGATGGTAATTTGAAAGGATGAAGCGCGCTGCCCGATTCTGCACTTGTTCTAATTCATAGATAAGCGAGTCATGACCAGGGTCCCAAACAGATGCTGCATATTCTAATCTGCTACGTACCAATACTTTGTAGAGTAAGAGTTTCAAGGAAACGGGTGCCTGATTAAAATTTCTTCGAAGGTAACCCAACGTGCTATTAGCTTTACCTGCAATATATTCAATGTGTGTCTTCCAAGACAATGTAGAAGTTATGTGGATACCCAGATACTTATAAGAATTTACTACTTCGAGAAGAACATTATTAATATGATACGACCTGATACTAGTGCTGTGTCGGTTAACATGCATGTACTTGCATTTGTTAACGTTTAACGCCATGCCCCAAGTCTCACACCATTCCTGAACCCGATCCATATCAGCCTGCAATTCTAGAACGTCTGATTGACCCTTAATTGCCCGATAAATTACGCAGTCATCTGCGAAAAGACTCACTGAAGAAGTAATGTTTAGAGGCAAATCATTTATATAGACCAGAAAGAGCAATGGTCCCAACACAGAGCCCTGTGGGACCCCAGAGCCAACCGGGACCCTGGGCGAATCAAAGTTATTAACAGTTACAAATTGGGAACGGTTACTGAGAAAAGCAATCACCCACGCGAGGACGTTATCATCTATATTGAGGCTCCGTAATTTTAAAATGAGTAAATCATGAGGTACTTTGTCAAACGCTTTTGAGAAATCTAAAAAGATACAGTCAATGGGTGTGCCGTTGTCGAGAATAGAATGCAAATCATGTATAAAACATATTAGTTGCGTTTCACAGGAAAAGTTTTTACGAAATCCATGCTGCGAATCAGTAAAGAAAGAATTGCCCTCTAAAAATTTTACAAGCTGCGAATAAATTACGTGTTCCATAATTTTGCATGGTATCGAAGTGATTGATACTGGTCTGTAATTTTCCGGACAAAGCTTATCACCCGACTTAAAGAATGGAATAATTCTTCCCACACTCCAATCATCCGGAAGACAACCCGCTTCCAGAGATTGCTCAAATATTTTTGTTAAGATTATGGCGCTGTAGACTTTAGTGTTGATTAAAAACTTGGAGGTAATGTTGTCTATTCCGGCGGAAGACGAGATTTTAAGATTTTCTATTATTTTTTGTACACCTGCTGTGTCGAAACGAATTGCTTCCATCGGAAGCAATTCGTTTCCGAATTGTAGTGGTGGGAGTAGTGGCATATATGTGCCACTACTCCCACCACTTCCACTACTCATTGCTCCCGTAGCTCACGAGAACTCCCACCACTGCTCCCGCCTCTCCTTGCGCTTTATTCACCCACTTCATTTCATCTCATGCCCACTTCATCTCACTTCCTACTAGCTCACCACATTCAAAACTCATTTTATCCAACCAGCTAAAATATTTGCTGAAGCGAAGGCATTTTTGTAAGCTACCACCTTCGTGGTTTATTGGTGCCCGCGAAGCGGAATTATGATTTATTTAGGTATTTTTATTTATTATTTACTTATAAAATAGCTTATTTATGCGAGATTTTTTGTGCCAGATAATGTTTATTTATGCTTAATTTTGTAATTTATTTATTTTTATTTCATATTACTGTCAGCCCTCTCTTGAGGGCTCTTACAGAGAGGGTACAATGAAATACAAACGAACCAATATACAGCTATCCCAGGTGGTACCACAATCATTATTACAAGTGTAATATTTTATAAAATCGGCAAAAACTGTCTGCCTATACTGCAATGCTTGGTTATGCCTTTCAAGGCTTAAACACAGCTAGGAGAAAAGAAAACAAAGAAACTCAATTCAAGAAAACATGCAAGCTTATCATCTGGCAGCTCAATCACTCAAACACATGTTCAACAAGTTTTCGAATTGGCAAAGATCGCTTCCATTTACTACACTGCCTGGCAACGCAATCCAAAGCTCAATCGCAACTCAAAAAAAAAGAGAATAACCAAACACATCCCTCTGACAAGGGTACGGTAGTAATATACAGCCGTGATTAGCACGACTGCTTCGTTTCCCAGGCACTCTTAAGTACATATCTTTGTTATTTTTTAGCTGTCCTTGCAGTATTCTGAAAACAGCTTTCAACCGGTTCTTTTTCCTTCGCGCCTCAAGTGATTCCAGTTCACAGGACTCGAACATCTGCATGAGAGAAATTAACCAGTGCCAATTCGAGCATATGAAGCGGACGGCACAGCGTTGTACTTTATCTAATTTTGTTTTCAGGCTGTCTTGATAAAGACTCCACGCAACTGAGGCATACTTTAGTAGTGGTCTAACGAAGGTTTTGTAAGCTACAAGTTTTATATCTCGTGTATAGCTTGATGTAGTTTGTTTTCTTAAATAACCGCCTTTCAAGCACACATTGTCTATGTGTGTACACCATGCCAAACTTTGGGTAATAGTGGCTCCTAAATATTTGAATTGGTTAGCATGGAGGGGTAAATTTCCGTCGATACATTATTGAAACGGCATAACACCTCTTTTTTTTAGTCATATATGAATATATTGATTATTTGTAGTTTACATTCATATCCCATAGGTTACAGCAATGGTTGAATTTTTCTAAGCAACGAATAATTCTAACTTGATTGTGCTTGCTCGTTACAGTTGAATAAATTAAGCAGTCATCCGCTTATTAGGCAGTCATTAGTTTTACTTGTACCAGGTGTTCAACCACTGAAAAGATATCGTTAATATATATTAGAAATAACAAAGAACCTAATACCGAACCCTGGGGGATACACGAGAACATTTGAAGTATACGTGACGAACTGTCATTCAAATGTACTGTCTGTTTTCGCTTACTCAAGTATTCTTTTATCCAATTCACTAGTGTTCTACCTATACCAATATCCTGAAGCGTAATAATTACCTTATCATGAGTCACTTTATCAAAAGACTTTGCAAAGTCTATACAAACGATATCAATTTGCTTGCTCATTATCTACAGCTGCCACAAAATCATAAACAACTTAGAGTAATTCCGTAATTGTCAACATTCCAGCTCGAAAGACATTCTGGGATGAGTATAATAAGTTGTTCTGTGATGTTCTTGTGAATTCTGTGAATTGATTTGTGATGATGTGCTCCAAAATTTTGCAACTAATACATGTGAGTGAAATGGGGTGGCAATTGTTTATAAGTCTGCGATGACCTCCTTTTTATACCGGTAAGACAGCTGCCCTGCGCCAGTTCAAGGGTAAGGGATGGGTGTTTAGCGACTACTCAAATATCCCTGTAAGGCAATACGATATTCATTTAGCGTAGCGCTTCGAAAATCCTGAACAAATCTCGTCAAGTCCACTAGGTTTTTTTCCCGTCTAGGTTCAAGAGGAGTTCAAACACTCCTTCCCGTTTGATTATAAGTTTTTCCATGGCTTACGTATACAATATTGTAAGTGCTTGCCTACGCTAGCGTATGCATTTTTGGTGAACACAGACTGGAAAAAGTAATTGAAATATTTAGCAACGTGAGCTGCTTGTGCTAAGCGTTCCTCGTTTGCGATTTCTTCAATCTTAGAGATCCTCAGACGACGTGCGGCCAATGTGTAAAACATGACGTTATCTTGCTTTCCATTGTCTTGGTGTTTCGTTGGACTTATGGAGTAGTTTAGGGAGGCCTGTAGATTGTACTGTGTTGCAGTTTCTGCGCACTGCACGTGAACGAAAATAGTAGTCGGTAATGCCTCTGAGATTTGTGTTTCTTTCGCTCACATTTAAATAGAGTAATCTATTTTATGCGTATAGATAGCTGACTGAATGATGTTCGCAGCTGATGACGTGTGAGAAGATATTAGGCGCTGTTCACTTGAATTGCAGGTGTTTATTTTCAAAGCAAAGCTGCCCTGTGTTTCTATTCATCTTGGCTCATCTTCTTCCTCAGTTTTTTGCTCACACCTAGCTCAGCCAGAGCCTCCCAGACCACTGTAGCGCCCGATCCCAAGGAGGTCGAAGCCAGGGCTCGTCGGAGGCGCAAGTTCGAAATCCTCAGGCGACGCGCGGCCAAGCAGGAGCTCACCAACCCCTCCCGGGAAGAATGGATCTACGTGGACGCGCAGGGTCGACCGGTGGCGTACTTGACTTCCAAACAGACGGTCACGGTTACGTACAACGGCACCACCAAGACCACGGTGACAAACACCACTACGACGGTCACCACCAGCAATGACGCATACGCGACCCGTTCGCGCCGGCGCGGTAGCCAGGCGACTGCAGCAGCAAGCTCGCGGCCGCATAAGCACAACGGCGTGGCACTCGGAAGCAGTGGTCGTGACGGGGTACTCGTCAGCGACGGTAACGACCCAAAAACTTCTTCGAGGGCCAAGAAGACTTCTGGCCGGTGATGAACTCATACAGAATCACACCTACGGTTGAGAATGAACGAGACCCTGTTGTGAGATTTTTTCTCAACGAACGTGGTCCTTTTCGTGCTCTATTTTTGAGATTGTTACCTTCCTGCATGTGTTAAAAATCGTTTTGTTCCGTTTCGTGTTATTAAAGCACTGTCACTTTCAAAAGTAATAGAAGGGGGCATAACTTCATTTTAGAACTGTTTCCTTGCAGAAAACTCATGATCGACGCACGCACATCATTCGCATCCTGAATTACCCACAAAGATCCTTCTGTACAAAGCTTGACGAATGAAACGCTGTACTTGTCATGCATGGCTGTGCTGGTGGCGAGGGTCACAGACAGTGAGAGTTAGACCAATCGAGACGCATGGTGACTGCAACCGGTAAACGATCGTTGGGTTTGTGGTTGACGGTGGATCCGGCGGACCGCTGAAATCCTTTACGCAAGATTAGTGCAGCTGTTTCCCAAGCATGGTAAGCAGCCTCCGCCGACACTGCAAAGCAGTTCAAAATGAATGTTTCCCCGCAGGTTGGTGTCACCTAGTGTATAGTAAACTTTCACCCATACTGTCATTCTCAGTGCCCTAAGCCACACACGCCCAGTAACAAGTTTCAATCGCCAAGCAGTGTACCAGGACTATTAACTCTTCTAGAGACTTACATTCACAGCATATGTCAAAAATGATTAACTCCTCGAGCTACAAGATGGCATCTATCATAATCATTTGGTAGTTTTGGGACGTTAAACCCCACATATCAATTGAGCTGCATGAACCACGGAACGTAACGTTATACAATCCTGACAACAGCCTCATAATTGAGTTCGTTTCATGCGAAACATCACTTGAATCCATTTTCAAGGCAGAATTACAGTGCACTTAATTAGATATGACTGGCGAACGCATTCAAGAATAGGCATTCTTATGGGTAGGCTGTTGAGTTTATTTGCACTGAAGCAAGCATATATTTAGTGTTTGTTGAGTTCAGTCAATATTTAGAGCCTAGCTGTCAATGTTCACAGTTTACGAGGAGCAAATTGCATGATTGAGCGCAGTCTAGTTCTACGCGAATGTTGATAATCGATAGGGAGTAAAGTTCTTTTGATTCTATGCTTGATTAATGAAGCAGCACCAGCGCGCATGCGCTTAGCGGTCTGCCTTCTTTGGTATATTCTGTAATAATGTCAATTGATTTTTACCACTCATCCAGTGCAACGTGTTGGTGTTTTTGTCTCCGGATTCTTTTACTTTCCACTTTCACTTTACGCTCCCAGAGTGTCGAGGCGACCAGACATATAGAGCTCGTCTGGCTTTGAAGTACCATGCATTTAAATCCTGCCATCCGCTTATACACCTTTCAAAGAGAAGCATGTATTTGCGTACTGTAGACACCTTGAGCATTTCAATCTAGGTATTTGTCTATCCAGCCGCCTATGACTGGATGCTCTAGTGATCACCTCATTAACTTGGGGTATACCAGAATCATTATGGAAGGGTGAGAACGTTTCAAGATAATAACTGTCTAATCATAACACACTGTGAAAATCTCGTTGAGTACGCCGTCAAATCCTTTACTCTAGGCACGTGGTGCACATTCCTGTGTACCACCAGCCATGGTATGCGCGTACGTGCCACAGGTATTTTAAGTATTACGTCTCCTGAGGAACGGCCGGAACATACATAGGTAGCGCAACTGCAAGAATGTTCAGAAAAACCGACATCGGCAGTGTTGACCCGACAAATGCAAATGGTGCCATTGAGAATCAAACCAAATATTCTGCATAGAAATAAAGTATTTTATTACTGAGCCAAGCCAAGTCTCCTAGCTCCTTTGAAAAAAAGACTATGCTTGCGTAATGTTGGCGAAACGCCAATTCTAGTCGCAGGACTGCCTATCGCATTCTATAAGTAATACATATGTAGCCCAATGATGCAATGCTGCCCCGCCGCAGTGGTCTAGTGGTCAAGGTACTCGGCTGCTGACCCACAGGTGGTGGGATCGAATCCCGGCTGCGGCGACTGCATTTCCGATGGAGGCGCAAATGTTGCAGGAACGAGTGCTCAGATTTGGGCGCACGTTAAAGAACACCAGGTGGTCGAAATTTTCGTAGCCCTCCACTACGGTGTCTCTCATAATCATATGGTGGTTTTGGGACTTTTAACATCATATATCAATCAATGATGCAATGCTCATATCGGGCTAAAGTTTAATGTAGTTCAATGTATACTTAGGCGCCATCTACTGAAGTTAGTCACAGAAAGACTAGCCAGGGCTACTATACTCGCAAGCACAAGCGATAGATATCAGCCACTACTTTCTAGTATTTTTAACACTGGCGTTGCTCTTGGCGTCGTTACGTAACTGTGAAGAACTGGAAATCCAAGACAGGTGCTTCATCCTAACAAATATGTATATTCGTACAATATTTGTACATATTTCTAGTGTCATTTTGCAACGTTTCAATCGACAAGATTACACGACAGTCACCTTCGGTCTGCATGCTTCATCATCATCAGCCTGACTACACCCTCTGCAGGACAAATGTCTTTCTCATGCTCTGCTAATCAACCTGGTCTTGCTCTTTGTCCTGCCGCTGTATACCTGCAAAATTTTCAATCTCATGGGTCCACCTAATCCACTTTCCCTGCCCTCGGTCCTATGTCTTCTACGCATAACAACAATTTCATTTGTACGTGTAATTCTGTACTTGGAAAGGGCGAATTTTCTTTAGGTCGAGGCTTGATCGTTTTCACATCGTTAGTACTTGAACGCTCACTAGATGGCTCTGTGGCACTCGTTGCACTCGCTCCACTCATACGCGCCAGTCCTACGTGCCACCGAACGCGCTATCTCTTTCTCTGAACAGTCGTCAGTCTGTGAGCTTCGATAATAACATTATGATTTAAGAAGACAAGGTGGTGGAGCGGAGCGCTTGAAAGGTGGTTGTAGCACGGGCTCACTGTCAATACTCCGAAGTGAGAGCTGGAGAAGCTCGAGAACCTGAAGCGGCGCAGGCTCGCCGTCGACTACGACAAGCCAAAGGTGGCGAGGACTCGCGCTACGGCCACGAAACGTGCACGATGATGCCTAGTTCACACTGAAACATCCGCTTTCTACAGCGACCGAAATTCCCCTGCCGCCGAAACGCAGCGTCGTTCGCACTGGACACGCCCCGCGCCGCCGAATATGCCATCTACTACGGGGCGAACACGGGATGGATGCGCTGTCACCCGGTTGTTGTCACGCCTCGCAAACGCCACTACGCTATACGGTGGTGTATACTTCGACGATTCTCGTACGCAAGAAGCAAGAAAAGACAGTACTGCTTACTTTGCTGGCAAGTGGCTGTTTTGTAATGCACGAAGAGCAGAAAAACCACCGACGCCAGCGGCGTTGGTGGGTTCGTTTTGATCTGCAAAACCGCAACAAACTCGGTCACGCCAACAGCAAGTTCGGTCACCTCTTTCACGAAATACGGAGGCAAAGTAGGCACAGAGTAGGTTAAACTCCCGTTGGTTTCAACATTCAGTTACGTGTACTGCGGCATAACAAGTGAGTAGGACTTGGCTGCCATTTTTGAAAATTTCTTGACTAGCGCTCCTATTGGTCCGCGGGGACTGATTCGGCGGCAGACGCCGCAAAAATCGGTCCGAGAGCGATCGGCGCGGAGAGGGCCCTTTCGGCGGATCTCGCCACCACCGAACTGGATTCGGAGCACTTTCGGCGGCCGGAATGCTCAGTGTGAATGCGGCCTGAGAGCTGGCGAAGCGGCGGCGGCACGGAAGCACCTGCAAGCGCACCCTCAAGCGGTGCGGGTGAGCGCCTGAAGCCAAGTGCCTGAAGTGATCGCTACATGAGGTTGGTGGCGCCGATGCGCACTTTGGGTGCGACTTTCCAGATCGCAGTTCCAGCCACAGCTGAAACGTTGGTGACTGCTTGTGGTTCGATAGCAATTTGACCACCATCTTTAGCATAAGCAATGAGAAATCAAGCGCCATCATCATCGCTGTTCCATAGCGGGAGTTTGCCGCCACTAGTCAAGAAGAACACTGCGAGTACACAGTGTTCTCTACTTTCAAAGACTCTTTGGTGGCGGGCGGGCATGAGCGTGGCTTCGCCCACTCATAGTTTACCTCTGAAGCTTCGCTCAGTCATTATCATCAACTTCGTGAATATGGCGGTTTTCGTTTTGCATGTTTTACTTGTTTTCGTCCATATTCTCATAATTTTTGGTGTTTACGCTACTGTCTTGGGATCTCTTTCGTCATCCTATCCTCTTTTCTTCTATCTCTTTACTCATACCGAAATTGTACGTGCAGGCGTTGTGACTCTCTAGGAGACAGTACTCAGCCTCCTCTTTCCATCTTTCCACGATGTACATGTGTATTTCGGCATGCGAATGAAGTAAAAATAAGAATAATCACGTTTCACCACTAATTTTCTGTTTTTAAAGGTAACATTATTTTCTTGCTGCACATAGTGACGAGCAGAATTTGTTAACGACGACGATATCTATGATAGTCTGAAGCCCGGCTTCCATATGCAGCGGAGACACCATAGGGACCACGAGCGTAGCCAGCTAGGCGTAGGGAGAGTGGTCACCATAGACAAATTCCCCAATTACAGCTGCACTAGCAGCACACCCTTTACGTCCATGAGAAGCGTAGCCGTACTCGCCTGTAGTTCTAACGTAAGGGTTGTATCCGTACGTTCCGTAGTCACTGTAGCCCACTGCATTGTAGGGGCCACTACTTTCGCGGCAAGAAGTGCAGATGCGCCACCCAGCGCCATGCCTGAGGGAACCGGCGCCACAACTGTTGCAGCATTAAAGACCGCGTCAGCGCATGCTCCAGGGGTCCGTCCCAGGCTGGTTGTGTCCACGGTGGCACGGAAGCCCTACGCGTCCACCACGTAGTTCACTCTCCTATAAAGACCATTACGTGTCCCGATAGCCGTGCGAGCCAGTTTTGACATTGTTAGAGTCACCCTGCTCACTGCGAAACAGCCGGTTACCGAACTCGTCCACATTGTCGTAGCCGAAACTGTATAGCTGAGGACGCTGCAAGAGATAAGGGACACCAAACAATTAGTAGCTCGACAAACGTACGAACACCATTACGAATCTGCACAGAGAAAACTACAGGAAAGTCGACGGAACTAGCAAGCTAGGCCTGTGCCATTCTCAAGTTGTAGTCCACGCAGCTTGAGTGCTTCCGTAAAGTGAACCAAGATAAGTAAATTGAGGTGTTAACGAAAGAATTTGGCCTCTCGGAACATTCACCAATTTTGGGCTTGCTTTCAGTACAATCAGTTACATTTGTCAAAGTGCTAGCAGAGATCAAGACACGCCATAAGATGTTTGGCCGCCAATTACCACCTTTACGCTTTCATTGTAGATCAAAAGAAATACCAGTTAGATGGAAAAGAGAAGCAGGAAGTTCAACAAAGTACAAAATTTGCCAGCTAAATGGTAGGTTCTGCAAATTATTCTTGAAAAATATTGGCATTGACAATGCGCTTCTAATGCAGTTTCGATCCTTAGGTTGACTCATGCCGTTGTGGTTCACAATCAGAAAGCGTCACGAGTTTCATAGTGCATTCACGTCAGATTAAACTGTGTGCGCCACCGTTGTCGTGACCAGTACGCGCGTAATTGTAGAAGCGAGTGTGCTCACAGGTTCACAGGTATCGTATCTCCCGTAGGGCACCAAAACAGCAGTAGGTTTGTAACC
Source organism: Rhipicephalus microplus (assembly GCF_013339725.1). Taxonomy (NCBI): domain Eukaryota; kingdom Metazoa; phylum Arthropoda; class Arachnida; order Ixodida; family Ixodidae; genus Rhipicephalus; species Rhipicephalus microplus. The sequence goes on along the minus strand of NC_051173.1, from coordinate 58,718,021 downwards.
GGCGAATACTGGTCTCAGGTACCCAACTTGGTGTGATGTTGTGCGTGGCATTGGATGACCAAATATACGAGCAGCACTGGGACCTGCATAGTGAAAATTCGTGCGTTTTGTTTTTTCGGATATCATTGCTATAAGATGTACGGAAAACCCTACCTTTGACACGCATCAGTTTTCCTCTACACTGCAACAAATATACCTCTCGCGATCTTGATGACTCGGATATGGGAGATATTCGTGTAATTCTTGGGGATTGCTGATGTAGGACCCAGTCTGAATCAGAACCACGCTGATATTCTTATACATACGAATGTAGTGCAAAAAAATCAGAGTCGTCTTTCTGATTTCGACAAACCGTCATTATCTTTGTAACTTCCTCAGCTCTATTTATTGTCATCAATGCATTATAGCTAAATTTAAACTAGTAAAGCAGTTCCCCATAAATGGTGGATGTGCTTGGTAGTTTCGGCTTCTGCTACTGATACTCTTGCGCAAAGAATAGGCATGTACAAAGGAATTTTGCAGCACCAATATGTCAGATTATCTATAGCGCGCTACACAAAGGGAAGCATTCGTTTCAAGACGTCTGCCGGCGTCCTTTGCCATAGACCAGTAGATCTATAGTGAACTATCAATAACTGTTTTTATGGCACATACAACACCACCCCAACAGCATTACGTATAGGTTGAAAACAATGATCGTTATAAGAGATTCATAAAGTAGAATTATGCGCTTTGGTGAACTACTAGTTCATAGTGGCTTACTTGAAATCATAGAAGAGCAGTTTTAGTTTGCTTACCGCTGGATTCATTTCGAATGTTTTCAAGTAGGTACCTGAGAGTGCACATGCAAGCTCGTAGCCAGAGAGGGGTAGCTAGGTTAACGCGAACTTCTGCTCATATTTAATATCGTGCGAGTAGTTGGTGTTATAGTGACTGTAGCGACACCTCTCTAGCCCTTGCGTGAGTGGCACCAGACATTGCAGCGTGCTTTGTGGTTTCGCAGTGTCCTTCCTGCTTTCAGATATTGCAAAACATAAGTGTCGCACCATAACATCTAGCAAGAAGTTGGCTTTTTCGTAATCCTCATGTACGCCTTTTAACGAAGCTTCCAGGATTGCGTCAAAAGCCTACTTCCACGGGAACGTGCCTTCGTATCTTCAGTAAAGGTGGGTGAATAATTTATTACAAAACATTTGTGTAATAAACAAGCTGTTACTTTCCTAATTGAAGTATTTATTGATTCTTACTAGTGCAATATCAATGAGACAATCAAGTCAATTGTTTCCATTTCAGTGTCTGCGTGCACATGCGCGAGCGCACGTGTACGCACACACGCAATAGGAGAAAATGTAGAGGTGGTGGCCCACAGTTCAAACATCAATATCAGTTTATTGCGAGCAGCAGAGCAGCAAATTCAGCTGCTTAATTACAAGGAGAACTTCTGATACGGGAACGTACATTTATGCCCAAGGCTAGCGCTTTTCTTCAAGTACTGTAGCGCTTTGAAAGTGCTGTTCACTGTTGCAATGCCAGAAATGGGTGTCTGACAGTGACAGCAACAAGGCTGTCTTCTTTTTGTCTTTCGACACATTTCATGAGAAAACTTTTCATAAGGAAAGGAACATGTTCTCCGTAACTATTGCATCTCAATAGGATGAAAAGGTGGGATAGTTCGTAATTCATGATTGTACAGCGAATTGGGAGTGCGGGGTGGTAGTGGTAAAAAACATTTATTTCAGAAAAAGTCTACTAGAGAGTGACGACGTGGCCCATCGGCATGCTAGAGTGGCAAGACCCTATTCCGGGACGCCAGTGGAGCTGGAAGCTGCCCGTGCGCGCTCCACCAAGGAGCGTTGTGCAGCCAAGGTAGAGCAGCCGAGCAGGTGCTCCTCCCAAGCCTCTCTAGTTGGGATAGGAAAAGGGGATGAGAAAGGGACGGGATTAACTGGGCACGATGCTACGACGTGATATGTGTCGGCGAGGACATGACAGGTCGAGCAGGTGCCATTGATTTCCGGCAAAAAGTGCCTGGCGACCGCCGGACTGATAAAGGTGTTCGTCTGCAGGCGGCGTAGCAGTTGTTCGTCCGCTTTCTCCAAACCGCGTGCGGGGTCCGGGTAGAGGCGGCGCGAAGCCCGGTAATAAGCCAAAATTTTGCGAAAGCGCGTCAGGTTGGTATTGCCAGAATCCGTCTCGGGACATGGCGGGGCAACGGCCCAGACAGGAGAAGCGCGGGCAGCGACATTTGCCGCCTCGTTGCCGGGCAGGCCCGAGTGGCCTGGGGTCCAGACTATACGAATGGGATGAGGGTTAAAGCGCCAAGAGGCTGCCTGTAGCAGGCTAGCCGCCAGCGGGGCAATGGAACCCTGAAGGTACTGAGAACAGGCCGAGCGCAAGTCCGTCAGGATGGTGCGTGAGGCAGGGTGACACATAACAAAGAAGCCTAGAGTGGAAGTAAGTTGTGCTGTGTGCCTCTTCTTTGCTTTGTGCCTGTGTTTACCCCCGCGCTCCCAGTTCACTGAACCATCACGATTGCATCTACCAAATTAAGTTTTTTTGGGACTTGTTTCTGAATAACATGTGCTCTTTTCAAAAGAAAAGAATGATGTTGCCATCAGAGTTTTGCTTTTCAAGAAAGCTTTTCTTTAAAGAGAAAGCTATGAGATGATAATCATGAAAGACCTAAGCTTTTTAAGGTAAAGAATGGTAATGCCCATAATTATTTTTTTTTGTTCAGAAGCACACCAAAATCACTAGAATTTTTACCTTTTTACATTCAAATACTTGCTCGCAAATACTCTCTGAGATATTAAAATACTAAACAAACTTTCTTCTTAATTTTCAACATAACCTCGTATTTTTTCGGCAAAGTAATAAAGCATCAGCAAAATCTCCCTTCAAGCAGCTTGCAAAATTGGCAGACTTTGCTGCAGTAACAAGGAAATGATGTCCAGTAATAGTTCTACACATGTCTTCGCTATTTATTCCCCTTATTCAGAATTAACGTGTTCGCTGGAAGCGCGATGAAACGCTAGTCACTGTTCAGTCGAGTTTTCCAGTCTGACTGCAGCGCCGGAATACATAGCCTGGCGGATAAAAAAAGAAACCTTGAGACGGCATCGGTGAAAGTGGAACGCGACACGCACGTCTCGCGGCCTTCATCTGACAGCGGATCGCGCCCGGGATACATGGGATTGTGCCCGGGATACTCGTGTCTCTTTTCTGTGTGCCCCTAACGCTGAATCTTGAAAACATTGAGATGGGGCGGTGTGAGCAACCCAGCTTGCTTTGGTCAGTGTGCGGTGCGGCGCAGTTCTTCTGGCCCCACTTTTGGAGCTTTTAACCCCCGTATTCATAAACGCTCCTTGAGTTCAACTGGACTTGAAACCACCTTGAATGCAGCGCGTTTGAAACGAGTATGTGCGTTTGTGCTGCTATGGCACCGCCTAAAGACAGTGAGTTCGAAACTCGTTTGTGCTGCATTCGATGCAGTACAAATGGCACATATCCTTGAAGGAAGAAACAAAATGGCACATATGCTTGAAGAAAGAAAGAGACGAAACAGTGCATTGAAACAAATTTTGAGGGTGAATAATTGTTTTATCTGCTTTTATTGAGTTGCTGTTTAATGCACGGAAATGTTTACGCTGTTTCAGATGAATTCTTTATTGATTACGAGTGCTTATTTATTCTTGAAATGTCGCCTTAGTAGATTTCATTGAAGCTTTTTTAACAAGAACATCTAGCCGCGTTACTTTACCACTAAAAAAGCTTATTTCATAACTTCATTAGCAATATAATTATCCTCTTGATTTATCAGAGCTTCGTTATATTTTTCATTATCACAGGCCTAAATCAAAGTTGTTCGCGCCACGTGAAGGGGGGAGCCATCATCATCACTTCACAACTGCATAGGAACAAGCGGCTCGCGCGCTTACATCACAAAAAAAATATATCACAGCCTCTACAGCGCGCGAAAGAAAAAGAGAATAAAGTGGGCCACGTTTTCTTGGATTGTATCGTGAAACTCGGAAGCATTGCTCTCTTCTGTCGGCGAGCACGAATGGAAGGCGTTCAGTTCAGATCCGCTGACAAGGAGGAGGACGCCGCAATGGATGTGTGTGAAGAAACCGGAAAATCCACGCAGGATCTGCCACAACCCGGGCCCTCAGCGCACAGCTCTGATGGCGGTGGAGATACCAATGCGTGGTTCTCTCACGATGCAAAGGCCAACATTGATGAGACGTTCACACCAGGTTCAGGTGACGCATCTTTCACCGAACCTCCTATCAGTCCTATATTGGCTCGCAAACAAGCCTTTGTCTTTGACGACCAGGAGTTCGTCCCCGACGAACTGAAAATGCCCGCCGAGGTCGAGACCATCATGGCTGACTTGGGACATGGTCACGGCTATGTTTTCCGGAACAACTCACACTGCGAGACTGGTGCAGCTGCCAAGAAGACTGTTCCCTAAAGCAGCGGCGGACCAAAGAATCGTTTCACCATCTTTTCACATCAAAATGAAACGGTGTTTTCATGGCGGTGAAGCATTGAGTAGCAAGGAGAGAAGACGGAAAGGTGTCGAACGTCCTTCGTTGAAGCCATCTGGACGCGCCACCGGGAAGCATGTACATGCTTGTTTTTTTTTCTGGGTGGACAGTGAAGTTAAGTTTGTACTTCAGCAATGTGTGGCTGTTGTGTGTTTTATTTGTGCAGTCAGCTAAGAGAACTTTTCTTTATTTTTCCTTGTTTCTTCGTGAAAGCGTTGAGGTGTGCCATCCGTCAATGAAGCTTCCTGTTGTTGTGTGTAAATAATGTCCCTATTATTTCGCATGTCACTCTGGTTATGCAGCGTGGCCGATTTGAAAAATCGAACAACGGTGAGCAATGCATTGGGCGTCCGAACCTTTAACTGGTCGTATGATCATGGCATCGTTTAGAATGCGCAGTCGGACGCCAGTGTATGAGCTGTAGCTTACAGCATATCCACGATTCAGCATGTTGTCGCACGGGTCCCGACCGTCAAGTTGAACGCTCCGCGTTTGTCTCCGAAGTATTTCCGCTATATACTTACATCCCTCTCCATTCTGTACATTCTGAAAGGTTCGAAATAAGCAGCACATTTATGACACTTGGAATTCGCGTCCAGCTAACCGCTAATCAAGCTTTGACTGAAAGGTCACTAAAAGTCAACAGAAACTATCTGAAAATATTCAACCAGAAGAGGGCTAGTAGGCTCATTGCAAAAAAGGGGCAACGGGGGACGTAAAGCTGCTGCGGTTACTCATGGTTACGGATGCTACATTAATCTGAGTGGTCATGACTCACGACAACTGGCAACAGGGCAAGAAGCAACTTGACTGAACGAGAGCTGCACTTAGACTGCAAGACACAAAGTATCAAAACCTTCAATATCAATCTAACGTATGTGGCTGTGCTTACGCCGAAGGAGGCATAGACACGTTGTAGTAAGAGGATGTTGTGAGAGCTCGGTGCCGTAGACAAGGCAACGATATAAAGAAAATACGTTTAATAGGCAGCAGCTATAGCATCGATGCAGTCATGGTGCACACGTGCCGAGAAAAAACTACGAAACAGCGTCATGACTAGCTTAACATGTAGCACAAGGCTGCCAGATTGCCCGCAGTCTCACAATGTGATTAGGAAGGGACAACAAAACTGAACAACACGGCGGAATGCGCGTGAGCTTTGGAACGCGGACGGGTGAAGTCAGCGTGGTTGGCGGACTGAGAAGCGCCGGACGTTCGGCCTGCGGGTACCAAGCATACCGAACTAGCACCACCATGCATGGTGGCACTAGTTCGGTATGTTCGGTACCCAATATCTTTTGTCCCCGAGAGCATGTTCGGTCCCCGATAGGATATTCCAGTGTGCGAGCTAGGGTCTACAGCTGATCCCGTTCCGGACTGTGTTCCGAGAGGAACCAGCTACCAATGCCATGGACACAGTGCGCAGTTCGTTCCGGTACAGCGAAACCACCTGCTGAGGGCGTGGCCTTGGTGTCACACATATTTCACTCTGGCAGAACCGCTGGATAAAGGTGCGTCCTCGGTGAAACACCATGCTCATTGTCGTTTCATGTATTCATGAGCGAACAGTCCCAGGTCTAGTCGTGGCCTCACTACCAATTTCATCGCCTCGTCCGCGCTGCAAACCTTCTTCAGCTACACGTCTACTCCGCCTTAGGCAGGACGCGTAGGTACTTATTACGATAAAACAAGACTGTATGACGAACACAACTGACTAGTCATAACATGTAAATCGGGATATGTATGTCATAAATGTAATGATTCAAATGTGATGGTATTGGTGCTCTTGCGGTGGTTTCATTCATATGATATTCTTACAAGGAAACGTATATTTGTAGATATTTATGACGTTCACACGCGACGACAATGCCTGGCACACTGGCGGACTGGGACCAGTCTCTATCTACTTCGTAGTCTTTTTTTTTTCAGGCAGGGACCCTCCACCGCTTTATGCCCCAATCCCACTACTGCCTTGTGGCACTACCCCGCGGCGTTAAAGCACCGACCCGGCGCTTGTCACGAAAGGGGAGTGTTGGGTGACACATAAGGCTTCAGTCTTACGACGTGCACAACAGTGGATGGTGGTGGCATTGAGTGCGCTTCGTCGACGACTCGCTGTATCTCGTAGGTGAGGTTGGTGATCTTGCGCAGGACTTTGTATGGTCCGTCATAGCGAAATAAAAGTTTTTCTGAGAGGCTGATGTGACGACATGGGGTCCACAAGAGTACGAGAGAACCTGGTGCATACGAAACTTCGCGGTGGTGATGATCGTATCGTTCTTTCTGAGAGGCTTGAGAAAGTATGAGTCGTTCTCGGGCAATCTGTCGTGCTGCGTCGGCTCGCTCTATGGCATCGCGGACGCATGTGACAGGGGAGTTTGAACCAGCGGGAAGGAGTGTATCAAGAGGCAAAGAGGGCTCACGTCCATAAAGGTAGAACGGGGAATAGCCTGCGGTGTCATGTCTGGAGGAGTTGTAAGCGAAGGTGACGTAGGGTAACGTTGCGTCCCAGTCACGGTGGTCTGGAGAAACATACATTGACAATATGTCGGTGATAGTGCGATTCAGGTGCTCTGTAAGTCCACTAGTTTGTGGATGGTATGTCGTTGTGAACTTGTGGTTCGTGGAACAGGAACGTACGAGATCCTGGACGACGCGAGATAAAAAGTATCGGCCTTGGTCAGTAACGAGCTGTCGAGGAGCGCCGTGATGCAATATGATGTCATGCAGTAGAAAGTCGGCGACATCGGTAGCGCAGCTGGTTGGAAGAGCGCGGGTGATCGCATAACGTGTCGCGTAGTCGGTCGCCACGGCAACCCATTTGTTCCCGGATGCAGAAGTGGGAAATGGCCCGAGGAGGTCGAGCCCTACGCGGTAGAATGGTTCAGCAGGGATCTCAATAGGGTTAAGAAGGCCAGCTGGAAGCGATGTTGGTCGTTTTCGACGTTGACAAAGGTCGCAGCTGGCGACATACTTTTGCACAAAGCGATATAGGTGGAGCCAGAAAAAACGGCGCCGGACGCGATCATAAGTGCGGGTGACTCCCAGGTCACCAGCGGCAGGTTCATCGTGAAGCTGTCGAAGAACATCTACACGCAAATGGGAAGGCACAACGAGAAGGCGGTCACGACCATTAGGGCGCATGTTGTGGCGGTAGAGAACACCTTCATGAAGGAAATACAAGTTCAGAGAAGTGGGTGGAGTAGCGGAACTCAGGCTTTCTATGATTGGAAGTAAATCCGGGTCGCTGCGTTGCTCAGAAGCGATATCAAGAAAGTCTGATATTGATAAGACGCAAGCCTCCATAGCTCTCTCTGTGGCATCTGGTGGATCGACTGGATACCATGACAGACAGTCGGCGTCTTGATGGAGGTGACGAAATTTATACACGACCGAGAAGGTGTATTCTTGGAGGCGGAGTGACCAACGACCGAGACGTCCCGTGGGATCCTTGAGCGAGGAAAGCCAGCAGAGTGCATGATGATCAGTTACAACAGTAAAACTGCAACCGAACAGGTACGGGCGAAATTTAGCGACAGCCCAAACAAGAGCAAGACACTCTCTTTCGGTGATGGAATAGTTCCTCTCGGCAGGGGATAAAAGGCGGCTGGCGTAGGCGATGACACAGTCACGTCCATGCTGACGCTGAGCTAAAACAGCACCAATTCCGTGGCCACTCGCGTCCGTACGAACTTCTGTCGGGGCAGTCTGATTGAAGTGGGCTAATATTGGCGTAGTCGTGAGGGCTGCAATGAGTGCCGAAAATGCAGCACTTTAGCGCGAATTCCAAGTAAATGGGACGTCTTTTTTAAGAAGCTCGGTGAGAGGCTACGCGATATCGGCGAAATTCCGGATGAAGCGGCAAAAATAGGAGCATAACCCAAGGAAGCTCCGGACATCCTTAGGAGAAGAGGGCACAGGAAATTGAGTCACTGCGCGAATTTTGTCCGGATCGGGCTGTACCCCAGATGCGTTAACGAGGTGACCAAGTACAGTTATTTCACGATGGCCGAAACGGCACTTGGAGGAGTTCAGTTGAAGACCAGCGTTGCGGAATACTTGGAGAATACTGGACAGTCGCTCAAGATGGCTTGCGAACGTCGGTGAAAAAACAATTACATCATCTAAGTAAAATAAGCAAGTGGACCATTTTAAGCCGCGCAGAAGGGAATCCATCATGCGCTCAAAGGTGGCCGGCGCATTACAAAGCCCAAATGGCATTACTTTAAATTGGTATAACCCATCGGGGGTTACAAATGCTGTTTTTTTTCGGTCCCGTGGGTCAACAGCGACCTGTCAATAACCAGATCGAAGGTCAATGGACGAGAAAAACTTTGCGTCATGAAGGCAGTCAAGGGCGTCATCTATTCTTGGTAAGGGGTAAACCTCCTTCTTAGTGACCTTGTTGAGATGTCTATAGTCGACGCAAAACCGCCATGTGTTGTCCTTCTTGACAAGTACGACCGGGGAGTCCCACGGACTAGAGTGTTCGACGACGCCTTTGGCGAGCATTTTCTCGACCTCTTTCTGGATGACAGAGCGTTCGGCAGCGGAGACGCGGTAAGGGCGGCGATGAATTGGGTTGGCATCGCCGGTGTTGATGTGATGGGTCACAACTGATGTCTGGCCTAAAGGGCGGTTGTCAAGATCGAATATGTCCGCATAGGATGTCAACAGACAGTGCAGGTCTTGTGCTTCGGAGGGCGAAAGATCTGGCGCTATCATTTTGGCAATGTCAATGCTTGACAGGTTGGGCGCAGTGAGCAAGTTGACGTGCGGAGTAGGTTGCTGAGCCGACAGTTCAGAAATATCACACTCTTGCAACGATGATATGACGCCTAGTTTAATACCAGGAGGCAGCACGTGCGCGGAGAAACCAAAGTTCAAAAGAGACAGATGGGTCTGGTTGTGGCGTACTCTCACCACGGTGTGCGGGACAGCAATGAAGTGCTTTAGCACAATGTCGGTAATAGGTGAAACGACATATTCACCATCGAGCACAGGCGGATCACACACGAGCTGCACGTAGGTCGCGGCTTGCGGCGGAAGATGCAGGAACTCGGTGGCACAAAGGCGACTTTGAGCATCACGGGCAACAGTGGAGTCAAAAGGCAGTTCCAACTCAAGAAGACCCGTCGAGCAGTCAATAAGGGCGGAGTGCGCAGAGAGAAAGTCGAGATTAAGGATCACGTCACGTGGGCACTGCTGAAGCACGGTGAACAATACGACGGTCTGGCGCCCAGCAATACACACGCGAGAGGTGCACATGCCGAGAACGGTAGATGTGCTCCCATCGGCAAGCATTACTGCACACTTAGTAGGAGGCGTGATCACTTTTCGCAGTTTAATACCGAGAGCGGCGCTCATGACTGAAATTTGTGCGCTAGTGTCTATGATGGCTGTAACGGTAACGTCATCCACCAAAAGTTCCAAAATATTGCGGCGTGTAGGAATCGTCAACAGAGGATTTGCAGAACAGGTCGTTAATGCAGCGTCACCTCCGGGAGCTGCATGGTCTAGTTTCCCGAGGTTGAGGACCCAGGTCGTGCAGGGGACCTGGATCGAGAAATCATCGGCGAGAGAGATCGGCGGCCTTGGGGTGATGGTGACCGGCAAAACCTTCGGCCCTGAGCGCTAGTAGGAGCAGGCTGTTGATCGTACGGAGTAGAAAACCGGCGAGAATTGCCTTCAAAGCGACGCCATGTCCCAGTGTTCCAAGATGAATTGGATGTCCAACGATTGCGACAGTAGCGTGCAATGTGGCCGGTGCGAGAGCAGTGAAAGCAGATTGGTCTATCATCCGACGTTCTCCATTCAGCAGGGTTCCGGTAGCGGGAAGGGTAGCGTGAAGGGTACACCGGAATCTGGTTAACAGAAGCCGAGCTCTCGGTAGTGCGAATAGCGCAAACAAGTGCGATGCCGAGATTTGCTATTTCTTGGCGAACGACGGCTTGGATGAGGGAGACGGTGGATGCGTTGTCTTGAGGACCGTCGGAGGCGATGACTGCAGGAGCCTTTGCTTCAAGTTCGCGGCGAACGATTCGGGGGACATTTTCGGACGATGTAGCTTGCGTGAACTTGGGGCTGTCTTCGCAGGTCGAAGTGGCTGCCGTATTAGGCAGACGCGCAAACTGGCAGGTTATGCGACGGTTCTTGGCGTGCTTGAAGCGCTGACATTCCTTCACAACCGCGTCGACGGTGGCGCAATCTTTAACGATCAACAGATTGAAGGCATCATCGGCAATTTCCTTTAATATGTGAGCGATTTTGTTAGTTTCGCTCATGTTCTCGTCCACCTTTCGACAGAGGCCCAATACGTCCTGTATGTAAGATACATACGATTCCGTCGATGTCTGCACGCGACATTCCAGGTCTTTCCTCGCGGCCTGCTGTCGCCCAAATGGCCTGTTGAACAACTCGACAAGCTTCAGTTTGCAAACGTCCCAGCTGGTCAACTCCGACTCGTGCGTCTCATACCAGGTGAGCGCCGTATCCCGCAAGTAAAATACAACGTTGGCCGGCATCAACGTAGGGTCCCACCTATACTATTCGCTCATGCGCTCGTACAATGCGACCCAATCTTCAACATTCACCTTGTCCTTGCCTGTGCCCGAGAAGGTTCCGGGGTCTCGTGAAGGCAGGAGAATCACAGGAGGCAGCTGCTGCTGCTGCTGCAGCTGCTGTTGCTCTTGTGGGTGGGCCTGTTGAGCCATTGCAGGAAAACGAAGGTGGCGACCACTCCGAAGTTCCGTGTTGGTTTGCCGGGAAAGCCAGGTAGGCGTACCCAGCACCTCCTCCAATAATCTTACAAGGAAACGTATATTTGTAGATATTTACGACGTTTACACGCGACGACAATGCCTGGCAAACTGGCGGACTGGGACGAGTCTCTATCCACTTCGTACTCTTTTTTTTCAGGCAGGGACCCTCTACTGCTTTATTCCCCAATCCCACTACTGCCTTGTCGCAATATGTTGCAAAACTGGTTTGGTAAGACATGACTTCATGGCGAACACAAGCGACAGACCATAACATCAAAATCATGACATGCATGTCATGTAACAACATGACTACATGCCACACTCATGATGTGCTCGCGACCGTTTCGCTAGCTTTGCATACACCGAATTTCATATTACGGGACGTGAATGAATGCCAAAGGTATGTGACTGGTTCAAACATGATAATCACGAAATGAGTGTCATGTAACAACATGACTACATACAATGCTTATGATGCGCTCGTGGCCGTTTCGCTAGCTTCTCATCAACCTGATTCGGTATTACGGGACGTGAATGGATGACAAAGGTGCGTGACAGGTGCAAAGATGATAATCATGAGATGCATGTCATGTAAAAACATGACATGTCATTGTGACATCATTCGGTGGCATCATTTTCGGCACCTATGCGACTTCAGTAAAATGCGCACAAACTACAAAAACGAAAAAGTACGCATTTTGACGAAGTTAATGATGCCGACTGAGTGTAGCTCGGTCCTCAGGTCCCTAACGTCGACGTTGAGGTAGCCGGCTAGTATGCAGGGTTTCTGCTTGTAAATTCTTTACATTGTTTCATTCCAATTGAGACTGGTATAGTGCATTGTTCAACCTTATTTTGTGTATGACATACGTCATGCTAGCATTGTCCCCTATAATGTAAATTTATTCCCCGTGCTACGCTCATGATGCGCTCGCGGCCGTTTCGCTAGCTTCACATGTACCAAATTCGATATTACGTGCCGCGAACAGACAACATAAAGAAATGACACGTCCAAACATGATGATCAATATATCCTTTTCATGTAACTACATAAATACGTCCCACACCCATGATGCGCTCGCGGCCGTTTCGCTACCTTCACATATGCCAAAATATGGGGTTACATCAGGTGAAAGGATGACGACGGTGTGTGACTGATGCAAACATGATAATCATAAGATGCGTGTCATGTAAGAACATTAATACACGCCACATTGAAGCCTCCGATATACTTTGACGTGAGCCGTCACGCTTGTGCGCCGGCGTTCGTTTTATTGCGTCACGCTGGTGATGCCACGCCCGGCGCCGATATCCCTCTAGTAGAGATCAGTGGATCTGTCCACTGACCCTCATTGTGGACCTGCATGCCATATACTCGCAAGTGCCTGCCTGCCAGTATATGGCATGCAGTCACACACGCACGCAGTCACACACGCACGCAGTCACACACGCATGCACTCACACATGCACGCTTGTGAGCGCACACGGCGTCCCTCCGTCAAGAAGCGAGGCAGACGTGGTACTGTCTAAGTAACGTCGTCGGTGCGAAATGAAGCATGTCGCATTTCGCGCCGGTTGCCACCGGGCCGCGCCAACCGACGCTGGCCGCGCCGGTTTTGTTAGCCTGGCGTCGCTGCACCCAGCCTGCGCGTGCATCAACGTTGCGTCAGAGTATACTGGGCACTTGATGACGCGCTCACCGCCGTTGCACTAGCTCCACATGTAGCAAATTCGGTATAGAATTCAGGGAAGTGAATAGACGACGAAGGTAAATGCCACGTCCAAACCTGATAATCATAATATGCGTTTCATGTAAAACATGACTACATGCCACGCTCAAAGCGTTCTAGCAGCCGCTTCACTAGTTCCACATATATCTAATTTAGTATTACGTGACGAGAATTGACAATGTGAATGGCACGTCTGATTATGATAATCATGATATAGAATTAATGTAAAACATGACTACGTGCTACGCTCATGGCTTGCTCGCCACCGTTTAGCTCGCCACCAAAGTTGGTGTCAGATAACATTAATAGATGACGAAGGTAAATAAAACGCCCAAACATGATAATCATGACACGGAAGTCATGTATGGCATAATTTACTTCCACTTCTTGGTGTTGTGCTGATTATAAAGTGAACCGTTACCCTTCCTCTTTCGTGCTTCCCATATCATGAATTCCTACTGTACGTCGGATCTGCAAATTTTTTCGGGTGTGGGATGCAATAACTCGGTGCGTGAGAGAACTAGAATGAACAGAGAGAAATAAATAAATAAATAAATAAATAAATAAATAAATAAATAAATAAATAAATAAATGATAAATAAATAAATAAACAGTCGTAAAGCAAGTCGTCCACGGTGGATCAGTGTTTACGGTGCCAGACTGGTGACCCAGAGGTCGTGGATTCGTTGCCGGGTGCGGTTGTGCGATTTTGGAGGAGGTGCAATGGTGGAGGCCGCGTACAGAACGATGTCGGTGCAGGGTTAATGAGCAGAGATCCTCAAAATTTCCAGTGCCTTCCATTTCACCGTTCGTCTTAACCATACAGTGGTTTGGTCGTGCGTTGTGAAAAATCAGCGCGAACAAGACAGAGCACCGATACAGAAGAACACAGTGCGAGCGCTGTCTAACATTTGAAGTTAAACAAAACAACATTGCATGAAACGAGAACCAACGCATGCGTATGCAGGAAATATCGCTGACGTCAAAGGAGCTTGCGTGCCTGGTAATTTAGGAAACAAATGCATGGTTGAGATGTTTAGTCATTTTCTTTCTTTTAATCGCTGAAGGAATATATAACAAAAGGTTGGGTTTATTGAGAGGTGGGGTTTTACGTCCTAAAACGACCGCATAATTATGAGAGACGCCGTAGTGAGTTCTCTGGGAATTTCAACCACCTGGAGCTCTTTACCGGATACACCCAAATCAAAGCAGACGGGCCTACAGCATCTTCGCCTCCATCGAAAATGCAGCCGCCGCTGCCGGAATTCGATCCCGTGATCTGCGGGTCAGCAGCCGAGTACTTGACCCACTTGACCACCATGGCGGGGCGCAGAAATATGGGTATTAGGGTATATCTGAAACATATGGTATTTTTAAATGTATTAGTACAAAGAACAGTAATGGTTAAGCCTTCAAGCCGAAGTCCTCATGGCCACCACATAGGTCATCTACCGCTCCTGATCATATGAAAGGGGTGCCACTTCCCCCTCAAAAATAGCTGCATACACCCGTGGCTAGTGTTTCTGTAAGCGATCTGCCTTTGTCGGAACAAAGGATTCTGGGTCATTGGCCGAGCCCACCTTCAGCCCAGAAAGCTTTGAAAGCTTTGCTGCGCTTTTTGCGGACAACTGGCCTCAGAGACAGACTTTAGTGTGTTATACTCTTTGATGTTGCCTTTCCTCTGTCGCAATTTTTTTTATATTTTTTGTGTAATTTCTCTCTCTCTTCGCAACATTTCTTTTTAACATCTTTCATTCCCCTCACCCCTTTCCCCAGCACAGGGTAGCCAGCAGGTCTAAGAACTGGCTAACCTCCCTGTCTTTCCGCTTAAACTTTCTTCCTCCTCCTCTCTGGGACACACGCACCGCTACTACGCAGAGCATGTTTTTATCGGAGGGCAACGATCGCGATTCCCACAAAGAAAAGCCTTCCATTTTCATTGTTCCTTCATGTTTAGGAATACTAGTACGATGGTGCCTTAATTATTTTCATTACAATTATGCATATCTGAGGAAAACAGTTCAGCGCTCTACCAGTATACGATTGGAAGAGAAATAAGAGTGTCTCTACGTGCTCATGCCACTAATGGGTATATTAATTAAAGATAATTAGCCAGTTAGTGCATGTGAAAAACTAGAGCAGCTTGCGCTAAGTCGCGCATGACTGGGTTACAGCAAAGCTGGTGGGCACCTCGCTCCCACTGGCTTGACAATGCGTTTACCTTCTGACGTCTCTCTTTCACAGCCCTTGCTATTCTATGCTGTACAAGGCTATGCGCTTTGCTCATTTCTTTCTACCTTACTTGTAACTGTTTCCGCCTTTCTTGCTCTCTCTCTATCTCAAGTCGTTATCTGAGCTTCTACTATTTTCTCTCTTTCATTCGTTTCTTGGAATTTCTATGCTTCTATCGCCCTCTCTGTACTCATTCCTTTTGCTTTCCCGCAATTTCGGCTTCATGTCGATCCTCCTCAAGATCACTTTCTTTACCCGTCTACTTGCTGTGCTATGCTCTACAAGGCTAAGCTTTGGCTTCCAGGCGAGCCGGATATTCGAGTATAGTTAAAAAGTTCGTCTTTCTGATTGTGATTACGCAGGTTGAGTCTCGCCATGCGCGAAAAATTTCTCCGTGTGAATTCTCTCTTGCTATATCTTCTAGTTTTTTCCCAGCCTCTGTGTTCTCGTTCTTTCGTCCATCAGAGCTATTGCATCTCACGCCAGAAAATCGGCGCACGTGTTATGGAAACGAAGCGGAAGACGACGATGACGGTGGCTATGAGGAAGAAGATAAAGAGAGCACGTGCCGATTCATGATATTATTCATTTCCTTAAACCACGCAGTCCACCGTGGTGGAGTAGCGATGAGGGCACTTGACTGCTCACCCAAAGGTGACGGGTTCGATCCCGGCCGTGGCGATCACATTTCGGTAGAGGCGAAATGATAAATGCCTATGTAATGTGCGTTATCAGCGCGCGTTAAAAAACTGCAGATGGACAAATATGGTCTGGGTTCTCTGTGTGTGTGTGTATTTTTAGCGTTTGTTTCATCATGGACAATTATTCCGCAGTGTTCCACTAAAGCGACTCTCTTAATCATATCCGTGGTGTTGGGACGTACGACGCAAGATAATATTATTATTTCAGCCATGGGCGGAATAAATGTCTGCTTGGGCAGCACCATGCACTGTTAAAAAAAATGGCAGATCCCACGTACAGTGGGAATCGTTGATATGCGAAGCACGAATGAAGTGTATATGTCACTTTAAATTCAGCATGACGTTACGAGGCGGAGATAATTTATGTCATGCATGACTACCATGTGATGGTTATCATGTTTGGACGTGTCATTTACATTCGTCATCTGATCTATTCACGTCACCTGGTACCAAATTCGGTATGTGATGAGCTGGCAAAACGGCCGCAAGCGTGCTATGAGCTTACCATGTAATGCAATTTTACATGACACGCATGTCATGATTATCATGTTTAGACATGTCAATTACATTCGTCATCATTTGACGTCACGCAATACCAAATTTGGCGTATGAAGAACGAGGGAAACGGCCGCGAGCACGCTATGAGCGTAGAATGTAGTCATGTTTACTTGACATGCATAACATGATTGTAATGTTCGGACTTGTCATTCACCTTCTTTGTCTATTCACGCTATGCAAAAGCAAATTCGGTATATGTGGAGCTAGCGAAACAGCCGCGAGCACATCATCAGCGTGGCAGGCGGTCATGTTGTTACACGACACGCATCTTATGATTATCATGTTTGCACAAGTCCCATACGTTCGTCGTCCATTCACGTTCAGTAATACCGAACTTGGTATGTGTGAAGCTAGCGAAACGGGGGCGAGCGCATCATGAAGCGCGAAATATACTTGGACGTGTTGTTGACGCTCGCACGCTGGGCGCAGTGACGCTGTGGTAGCAAATCGCAAGCGCTGTACAGTCTGACCCCAGGTGCGACCAGCGTGTGTCAGCGCGATCCAGCGGCAACCGGTGCGAAATGCGACATGCTGCATTTCGCGCTGACGACATTACCCAGACAGCACCGCATCTGCCTAGCTTCGTGACGGAGGGACGCCGGGCGCACTCAAAAGCGAATGCGTCAGAGCAACGCAGTGCGGCGCGCGCCTGCGAGTATATGCCAGGCAGATCGGCGCCCGGTGTGGCATCGCTGTCGTCACGCGTAGAAACGAATGCCGGCGCGCACGCGCACCGAGTCACGTCAAAGTGTATTGGTGCCTTGAGTGTGGCATGTTGTCTTGCTCTCACATGACACGCATCTCATCAATGTCATGCTTGCACCATCAGATATCATTGTCATCCATTCATTTGACGTAATACCAAGTCTGGAATATGTGAACCTAGCGAAGCGGCCCCGAGCGCATCATGAGTGTGGCATTTAGTCATGTTATTACATGATACGCCTCTCATGACTATCATGTTTGCACCAGTCATATACCTTCCGCATGCATTCACGCGAGGTAACACCAAATTTTGTGTATGTGAAGCCAGTGAAACGACTGCGAGCGTACCATGAGCGTGGCGTGGAGTCATGACTCATGACTTATATGAGATGCATGTCATGATTTCCACATCAGGGTCTGTCACTCGTGTTCGCCATGCAGTCACGTCATACCACGCGAATTTCGCAACATGTCATGTGAACGAAACCACCCCAAGAGCAACAATACTATGAAATTTAAATCATGACATTCATGACCTACATGTCATGATATTCATGTTATGACCAGACAATTATGCTCGTAATTCAGTCATGTTATGCCATACGAAATTCGATATTGATACCATCAACGAAACGGCCAGGAGAACTAAAAGTCATAGATAGATAGATAGATAGATAGATAGATAGATAGATAGATAGATAGATAGATAGATAGATAGATAGATAGATAGATAGATAGATAGATAGATATGCTCCAAGTCACGGAATTTCGTTAAGAAAGGCTTCGCATATTAAATAGCTGCAGTACACTTTTATGCTGGTCCTAATAGCAGGCGTTTCGTTAAAATTGCTTCCGGTGCATCTGGCATCTTTTTAACCTTTGGTTAAATTCTCTGGGACAGCCTGCATGGGAAACGGCAGTACACCGCAGACGCCTTAATTATGTAGATGACACGTATGCGATGACATGTATAATACACTTTTTTACATGCCAGACTGTCCAATTGAGACATGGTGGCATATTAAAAGAAAGGAGTTGCCACTTCAACCTTTAGTATCACATATCGTGATGGGGCTCCTTGGAACATATGGATTAGCCAGACTTCATTGCGTCATTTGACCACGACGTCTGTAGGAAAGACAGTGGGGCTGTTTTCTGTTTCTAAATACAAAGCATTTCTTGACGATTTCGGCGACTTTGAGCGAATCCATCGATCTATCTGTCCATCTAGACACCTACGACTTTTATCTCTCCTGGCTGTTTGTAAACTGGTATCAATACCAAACTTGATATGATATAATATGTGACTGTATGGCGAACATAGCTGACTAGTCATAACATGAAAATCATGAGACGCATGTCATGAATGTCACGATTTACATTTCATGGTCTTGCGGCTTTTGCGGTGGTTTCGTTCACATGATTTGTTGCAATACTGATATTCTATGACATAAATGCATCGCTACCACAAGCGACAGACTCTAACATCAAAATCATGATATGCATGTAATGTAACATGGCTGAGGAGCTTAGCATCTCAGTCCCCACGTGGGAGCTGCCCGCAACACAGTGATCTGTGTTTTGGAGGACCAAATAAAAGTTTATCCAATCCAATCCAATGTAATGTAACATGACCACATGACATGCCACGCTCATGATGCACTGGTGGCCGTTTTGCTAGCGTCATATATACCAAATTTGGTATTACGGTCTGTGAATGGATGACAAAGGTATGCGACTGGTGAGAACATGATAATCATGAGATGAGTGCGATGTAACAACATGACTACATGTTACGCTCATGATACGCTAGCGGCCCTTTCGCGATCTTAACATGTACCAAATTCGTTATTACGTGACGCGAATGGACGACATAGGTAAATGACACATCCAAACATGATAATCATGACATGCGTGTCATATAACAACATGACTACATGCCATACTCATGATGCACTCGCAGCTGTTTCGCTAGCTTCACATTTGCCAAATTTGATATTACGCGACGCCAATGGATGACGAAGGTATCTGAGTAGTGCAAACATGATAATCATGAGGTGCATGTCATGTGAGAACATGAATAGATGCCACAGTCAAGGCATCAATACATTCCGACGTGGCCCGGCGTGCGTGCTAGCCGGCGTTTATTTCGTCGCGTCATGTCGGCGTTGCCACACCTGGCGCCGGCACTGCCATATACTCCCATGCGCGCGCCGCGCAGCGTTGCTATGACGCATGCGCGTTCCAGTGCGTCCTACGTGCTCGGTCACGAAAATAGGCAGACGCAGTGCTTTCTCAGTAATGCATTGGCGTGAAATGCAGCATGTCAGCGGATTTCGCGCCGGTTGCCATCAGGCCGCACTGATGCACGCTGGCCGCGCCTGGCGTCAGATGATAGAGTGGTCCCGTTTGCTAAGATATAGTCGCTGTGCCCAGCGTTCACATTTGTCAACGTTACGTTGTAGTATACTGGGCCCTTTATGATGCGCTTACGCCCATTTCGCTGGCTCTACATATTCCAAGTTTGGTGTTACGTGACGTCAATGGACGACGAAGTAGCGCCACTTATACTAAGTTTGGTATCACGTGACGTGAATAGATGACGAAGGTAAACGACACATACAAACATGATATTCATGACACGGAAGTCATGTACGGCATAATTTACCTCCACCTCGTAAAGTTGAGCTGATTTTAAAGTGACATATCAACCTTCCTCATTTGTGCTTCGCATATCATCGATTCTCACTGTGCGTGGGATCTGCCCATTTTTTCTTCCGTGTGTTGTTTTAATAAAGTGGGAAACTACAGAAAACAGCCTCGCCATTTTATGGCGAGGCTGTTTATGCTGTTTATGGCGAGGCTCTTTATGCTGTTTATGGTGAGCTGTTTATGGCGAGGCTCAAGAAGTATCACTCATGGTGATAGTTCTTGAGTCACCTTTGCTCGTTTCTTCGAAATTGTTAGCGCCGGTAACTGTCAAAGGATATCAGTGAGATCGATGAGGAACAGTCGTTCAAGATTTCTCCGTGTCATTATATTTACACTGTCTGACAAGCAGCGGAATGCTCAGTTGTAGTACCAATGGTGGTACCTGCTCACGGCATGAGCCTTAATAGCGTAATGCAACAGCGTTTCCAAGCATGCGGCCGTCGGTATTTGCGTATTGGCGTCTCCTAGCGCCCCCCGACTTCCGAGGACGAGAGCAGCTAGCTCTGCTTCCGCATCTGCACGGTTGATGGCGCCACGTGGCCTTAAGGGCTGTTTTCCACATACAAAATTAAATCGGAAGCAGCCACTGCACCCACTGCTATTACAGATCATGTTTAGTCCTCTTCTTCCTTAATTTCGTCGCTACTGGCAAGTTCCACAGAGAAAATTTTGGGAGTGTAAGCACCCTTTTTTTTAACTGAAAATAATTAGTGTTGCACACGTTCCTCTAAAACAGATGTGAGATGTCGTTCCTCATTTCTTCACAATATCGGAAAGAGTTCCGATTACATGTTCCCAAATTCAAGAGAAACTCGTTACAGTTGCATTTTAAACATTGGAACGTGTTGTTTCATTAACGCTAAATTTAAATTTTTCATCGAAATATAGTGGTGAATAATCTCGAGGCCGAATAAAGTGAGAAATTCAATGTTCATTTAGCACTACGTGTATTTTACGAATTTACAATCGGCAGCAGCAGGTTATAGGTGGATAGAAGGTGTGGAAGGAAACGATCCTAGACAACTTTCTAGAGGTCACCGACAATACTGCAACTATGTCTAACAGCAGCTTTAGTGCTCGGCTATTACTAGTGTGACACATATGGCACTTTCTACATGTCACTTTCTACATCAGCCTTCAAATGTGCAGTGAAAATATTGTACTTAAGATATTATTATATTAGTATTAAAGAGCTTGTATCGCCAAACTTCTGGGGTTAGCATCGGCATTGTTGCTTGTGAGCGAAATAGTAGGGTTAGTCATAGGTAAAGATAATTTGTTTCGCAGAAATTTCGGCGTGGGTCATCTTGGTTAAGAGCGAACAATCATCTTACGCGTGACCGAAAAATCGAGAACGTTGAAAATAAAATAAATGATAAAAAATTCTAGGTAAGAGTGGAGACCAATCCAGAGTCGTTTGGGTTCCAGTGGGAATCGAACCCCGCTTAATTTGCATTGCAAGCGGATGTTCTACCACATGTTCACGCATCAGCTGTCTCTGAGTATACAGTGAAAATCACTTTCTCTGCTTGGAAATATACAAACACGCGCGTCCTGTATATGTGCTTCACAGTGCAACATGAATTATGGCAGAAATAATGCAAGGGAGAGGCGTTCATTACCAACAACCATCAAGTGGCGTACCAACTCTAGGTAGGTGGGGGGGGGGGGGGGGGCAAGCCTACGGCACTCGTAAGCCAGAATATATACTTTCCTTGGTATTATTGTCTGTTAGATCTCTGTAAGATTATGTGAAACACGGAAAAATGAGCCCTTAAGTATACACTTATATATGTATATAGAAGTGTATACTTAAGGGCTCATTTTTCCATGTTCGACATAATCTTACAGGGATCTAACAGACAATAATGCCAAGGAAAGTATAGGGGAAGTTATAAGACCAAATTGTAATGTAAATGTGAAGAAAGAAAAAGGGCTGAAAAGACAACTTGCCGTGGGTAGGAACCAAACTCCAAATCTGTGACTTTGGAATAACGCGTTCGATTCTCTACGACTGAGCTACCACGGTGGCTACCCCCCCCCCCCCCCCCAGCCACTTTATTGGGTATATATGTGAATTTAAACGTGAAAGTGTCAGCCAGCGCCACCAGTTGCCATGGTGGCGAGTGTGGCACACTCTTTTGAGCCTCTTTGGCGTCACGTAGCACGTGAACCTATTCCGAGCTGGCAGCTGACCAATAGTGCCTCGTATGCAACCGAAAGGCACGAATTCTGCCAGTACGAGACCCTCGTTAATAAATAAGGAAAAGAATTGTATACTCTAGGGCTTGTTTTTCTATGTTTTGACACAATGTTATTCAGATCCAACAGACAAGAGAGAGAGAGAGAGAGATAAATAGAGAGGAAAGGCAGGGAGGTTAACCAAGCTTGGCTCGGTTGGCTACCCTACACTTGGGGTGGGGAAAAAGGGGAATAATAGAACGGAAAGAGACGGAAAAGAAAAGAAGTAAGAAAGAGAAGCATAAATAGTCAGCTCGAGACTACACAGCACGGCCTCGCACAGTTCTTTCACAAGCGGTCGTGAAGTTTGGTGGTCCTTAAAAAGTACAAGAGGGCTTTCGTGGCTTTGCGCGTATGGGAAGCCGTCGGCCAAGGTCCCAGAATCTTCTCTTCTGTAAGCGGCCGTGAATCCAGCTGACAGAGCTTGGCTTCCATAATACGTCGTTCAGTCTGGTATGCTGGGCAATGACATAGAATGTGCTCAAGCGTTTCCTCGCAGGCGCAGATGTTGCATGCCGAAGTGCTCGCCATTCCAAGGAGACGAGAGTACGAATTCGTAAATGCCACGCCCAACCTCATGCGACACAGTAAAGTTTCAGCGCATCGTGGGACAGACAAGAAAGCTAAGCAATGTATAGGGGAAGCTATCAGACTGAATTGTAATGTAAATGTAAAGAAATAAAAAATATCTTGGGATGGGCAGGAACCGGGAAAAAGCAAAAAAAAAAAAACGAGCCTTTAAGTATATATATATATATATATATATATATATATATATATATATATATATATATATATATATATATATATATATATATATATATATATATATATATATATATATATATATATATATATTCACTTGCAGATTAACGGTGTTTAGCAGATCCTGCGCGTATGCATCTCTGTGAGCTTATCCTTGGTGAGAAAGAGCGAAAGAGATAGAAACAAGCAGCGCTGAACGTTAGTGCTTCTGTGCGGTGTGTGTTGCATTTAGGGCTGTAAAAGACATTTCAATTTGACTGTAAAGGAACCAACCCGAATTTTAATGAAGCCTTCTTAGTGCTAAAAACCATGGTCTTTCACGTTCTCCCTGGTCCGGTGGGTCATGTTGCGGGCTTCCCCACTGAGCTCGAGTGCACTGCTTTATTCGTCGTCTCTTTGAAAGCTGCCGACACCGATTCAATATGCCATAAGCAAGGCTGATCAGATTTATCGGAGACTAAAGCAAAAACCTTTCTTGGTGCTTCCAGTAGGGCTAAACTAAAACATTAGAAAGATTTGTCGCAATCATCGGCTCTCAGCAGCTTCGACAAAACAGCCGTGATGCTAATCTTTTCTGATTAATGAAAATTATTTTTCTGACGCAGAAAATGCTTTTTCCAGTACTTAACAAGTTTATTCATTCCCATCCATAACTGCACCGGCCAGTCGAAGAAGTATAAAAACATGAACAAGGGATGTAATACTATAGCGCCCCTGTTCAGCGCTATAGCCTGCTCTGTAGTGGTACAGCAAAGGGCGGAAAGCGTCGCAAAAAGCCTTCAAGAATAGTCATCACTGCTTAAAAGTTGGAAAATTATCACTATATATTGTAACATTCCATCGTATTGTTCTCGCAACAATATAATTGAGTGATTACAGTGGTGAAGAAAAATTTCACCTTAGCTGTTTTCCCCAGCGTGCAGCCGACATAGACGACTGTCAAAAGGGGGGGGGGGGCTCAGCCCCCTACCTTTTTTCAGTGGGGGGGGGGGGCGGCGCTCCCCTTGCTTCTCCCCCTTCCCGCTGATACGCCTATGCGAATATCAGAACATGTGATTATCATAATGGCTCAGGGGTTGAAAGCCAGTACCACCCTACAAAAGGCACACACGCTAATGCGCCTATTCCCTCAAAAGGGCCCTGCAACACGTTTTGAGCATGGTCACCAAGTGCTGCCGATCGGTAATAGAGGCTCCCGACAGCACGCGATCCAGATAATATAGCACAGCACGCGGCCTGGCATTAACAATAAATTATCAAAGTCGGCTAAAAATTGCTTTCTCTTCTCTTAACAAATCACGCAATAAGCCCAAAACTAACTCGTAACAGGCCCATCAATCTGAAATCAGCCGATTTGAACGTGCGCCCTCAGTCGTTACGGTGATCGCCGCGGGAGGCCGTCACTTGTCCACGCGTGCGCGCGCGATCGCACTGAAATATCAACGTATTAAAAAAAGAGAGAGAGAGCAAAAGTGCTCAAGGTTACGAGGCCCACGTGACATATTTTGTTTGCCCCTCCAACACCTCCCTGCTTAGCTTTCAGCGCTTTCGTCGAGCCCAGAGAAGAGAGAATGCGATCGCAGCGTGTGACAATTTTAAATGCGAAGCATTTCTTAGTGAACTTCGGTGACTTTGAGCGTATCCATCCATCCATCCGTCTATCTATCTATCTATCTATCTATCTATCTATCTATCTATCTATCTATCTATCTATCTATCTATCTATCTATCTATCTATCTATCTATCTATCTATCTATCTATCTATCTATCTAGCCGCTTAGGCTTTCGTGCTCCCGTGGTCACCCCCTTGGCTTGGCGTGAACCAAAATTAGCATGGGAGGGTAGGATGGTTTGACGAATATGATGCGCTGGTCAAGACATGAATATTGTCACAATCTCGTCGCCTACGTCGTCAAACACTTCCCGTCAGACAGTGGCACATACTCACGGGTGGGTATGTGCCGCTGGTAAGCGGGTATGTGCCACTGGTGATTGACACTTAGTGTCTACTCTGGTACGACGAGAACACACATGGTCAATTTTCACACGTGAGCTTTAAGCAATACCCAACATCGGTAGCGCCCACCCAACGAAAGCATAGAACAAATGTCAGTGTTAGGAAAAACCTGGCATAGGCAGCGTTGGCCACCCGACGAATGCAAATAATAAATTACATGGTCTTCGCCGGAATCGAACCAAAGAATTCTGCGAGGCAGTCAAGCATTCTACCACAGAGCTACGCCAGGTCTCTGAACTAATTTTCAAATAGACGCTAATCTTCGTGAAACGTCAATAGCGGTTGCAGTGCTGCCTACCCAATTTTATAGACATTACATATGTACTCCTTTCATGCAGCCGTCACGTCAGGTTAGCGTCAATTGTGGTGACGTGCCATGAACTGAAATTGATTTAAATAGCAGTGTCAAGGGCCAGCATCTTCGCGAGTATCAGCGCTTCATATCAGCCTCTGGTGTTGCTAAAACACATTTCCAGCTGACATCGTTGTGCAAGTGGAAAGCTGGTAATATAAACATCTGCAATTGTTCAACATACGTCTTTGCGTGCAACATTTGTACATATATTTAGCGTCATTTCATGACATGTCGCTCAAAAAAAAAATGCAACACGGTCAGCTTCCCTCCGCGTGCTTCGAATAAAGTTGATTCCCAGGTACGTGGGATCTGCCGAATTTTTTTTTTGTAGCTCCACTCGTACTGGTAGGATTCTTGAAATTTTTTGCGGCGTTGAATTTGTGAGGCAATACCCTTCTCCAGTGAATTATTTCGTGGTTACTCAAAAAAAGTGTTTCAGGTCCCCTTTAAGGCCATGTACTGGTTTAATTTCAAATTCTAAAAGGTTTCCTGCCCTATGTGTTTTAAATACGCGCGAAGAACAGCATGTCGCTATCGCGTTCAATACTACAGGTCTCTAATTTATGGTCCCCTTATCTAGAAAAAGCAGTTCGAGTGGAGAGAAACCGAAGCCTACTACGTAGCAAGCAGCTGGCGTGCAACCAAATAGTCAGGTAACTGCTTGAAACTTTTTTAGAAAAAATACAAATAGATAGTTAGACGAGCCTTCTTAACACATATGCTATTGCATGGGAGGAGCGTACAATCACGCCATGCGTCAACACATAAGAACTGCCAAATGAGTCGTTGTTTTAAAGGCCCACCCATTACAAAGCGCTCAGCCAAAGTCAATAGCAGCGTAGGTTCCCGTTGCCCTAACCGACGGGTAGTAGACTTTTCCTTAATTAGCCAAAGGAAGAACTATAGCGTAGGAAGGAATTTTGCAGTGGTACTTGCAGTAGATATTTTAAAATTGTTTGAAACGACAAATGATACGCGTGTTATCACTGGTTTTATTTAGGCATAGTTGAAGCTTCCACTGAAAAGTCACGCTAGCAACTGATGAGGCCACACACATAGAACCCGACAACGCTATCGATTCTACACTTGAAGGCAAAGCTCAAGTGCCACGATAGTTTTCTTCATATATAAATTACCACACGTGCACCAACATGAACAACTTTCACGCACAGAAAGCAGCACCGAAGGGAACAACATTCATGAGTGCTCAATCAATATTGCAGAGTGAGTATATATGATATAATGTCCAAGACACAAGTCCCTTCTTCAGATTAATGAAGGGTTCAATCTCGATGTTCGTATACGACAGAAAAGTTTTCTTTTGTCGTTGGGGATTCATTGGCCGTGTTGAAAAGCCGTTCATCAAGTGCTTTAGAATCTGCCGTATTGTACGTAAATAAGTATAAACTGAATAGTGGTAGTATAGGGGTTATTGCAGGCTCAGCGGGTGCAACACGAATGTATCGCTGATTGTACGTCTATTATCTATTTGCCTGACAGTCCTTATCGGTGTGCTGGCTGTTGAAATGAATGGCAATAAGACTCTAGACGGATATGCGCGGATATAACTAGCCTGTGAAACAGGAGCCTGGCCAAACGCAACCGTCGCAGGCCCCGGACAGGGGCCTTAGCGGCACCCGATTACATTACGCGCAGGTCCTCTTCACTGTCATCCACGCAGCCGGTCGTTAAAAGAGATTTGTTGATAGAGGCCGGTGGCACATACAAGATGCCAAGAGGTTGATGTGCCATGGAGCAGCTAAAGTACACGCGACGAGAAAAACACTCTAAACAACTAGCTCGCAGCATTGTAGTAAGTGAGCGCGTGAACATAAAACATGTAGAAAAATCCGAACCATGCACTGTGTGCATCACAAGGCCTCACTTTCAATTGATAGGGGGAGAGGATGATTTATTTACTGAAAGGTAGAGAGGTATTAGACTGGTACTACAGTTTCCTCTGACCTGCCATTCTACTTAGAATTGCATGCATCCTTACGTCGGGGCCTAAGACAATTCATGTGCAGTGGGAAGTCCTTGCGTGGAATTACGGTGGTTAGCACACCGGTGCTTTACTCACTTTCTGTCCCTCAAGTGCTGTGATTGGTACCTCGATCTGTCCCATGCGCAATTAACCTGTTCCGTGGCGATCGTTCGCACCTTTCATATACACCATAGAAACACACGCAAGTGCCTCTGTTATGCCGACCAGGTCACACAGAGGTTGCAGAACTACCGAACTACATGCGCGCAAACACACACACACACACACACACACACACACACACACACACACACACACACACACACACACACACACACACACACGCATGCACGCACGCACACACACACACAGACACGCCGCGCGCACACACACAGACACACACACATACACACAAACGCAGCAGCCGCAGCCGGGATTTGATCCCACGACCTGTGTGTCAGCAGCCGAGTACCTTAGCCCTCAATGGCGGGGTATGCATGTGGTCAGAGTGGAACTTGTGCATGAAGTTAGGGGAAGCATGCGTTCGAAGTTAGTGAAATTCACAGTGTTCCTCTCGCGAGCAAGACAGTGGTGGTACATAAATGGTGTGTCTAGCTCTGGTGTAGAGTGTTAATGGCGCCTCGGAACGCTTTATGGGAATGGCCAGAAAACACTGCCGATTGGAAGTTGAGGCTCCCGAGAACACGCGAGCTAAATAATACAGCGCAGCACCTTGCCTTAAATTTAGAATAATTTCTCAAAGTTAGCTAAATGTCGTTTTTTTCTTGTGTTTACAAACAATGCAACATGCTCAAAAATTGCTGTACTGGAGGAACAAGTATCGCCATTCGCTGATTTCAGTATTGCATGCTCGGGAGTTTCTGGAACCACCACAGGAAGCCATGACTTATCTGTGCGTGCAAGCGCCATCGCACTGAAAAGCCGCGCGTTCGGAGAAAAAAACAACATAATTAAGTCAGGAGCCGAGTGTAATGTGTTTACTTTCCCCATACCATCTCTCTCTTTTAGTTTTCAAAGGCTTTGCTGGAAGAAGAACAAAACTAAAAGACTTCATTGCCGCTAAAACAGGGCAACGCCGCATGGTCGGGTCCTTATTCCAAGGCACCGCTGGCTCTCACCATCCTTTCAGCCCTCCTGACTAGCCTCCGCTGATCCTCAAGGGCTGGGCTGGACAGCATTGCCTTCCACATCTCTCTGCTGTTGTCCCTTTTCTGTTTTTCGTTGTGTGCCGTATACACTCACGCGTTATGTAGTAGAGTTGGTGTGCTTACACACCATGGATTATATGTCCCTGTATGATGTGTGGTAGCACGCATGCAATCTGTGGATGGTTATGTACGTGTTATTTTGGAGTCGGCGTAACGTCGCAGAATCCATGGCCCAAAGGTTCTTGTGTGGTGGTGGGTAATGTCTCCCAAATCTCTTTATTATTGTAGGATCCCTTTCTAACTGGGATCGATGGGTGTCGGGTCCTCCACGGTGTTCCCATTGGCAGCTCGGCAATTAGTGAAACCTTGAGCCACCTAATCCGCATAGAGGTTCCCAACAACAGCCTCGTGTCCCGGGGCTCAAGGGATTTTCTGGGCATAGCGTAGGTCCAGCTGACCGCTATTTTCGGGGAGTATCTGGTGTGCCTTGGCACCGATTTTTAAAGACGGTAGTCTTTCTTGGGGTCCTTCGACGCCAGAATATTGGCCTGCCTGCCTGCCTGTCTGTCTGTCTGTCTGTCTGTCTGTCTGTCTGTCTGTCTGTCTGTCTGTCTGTCTGTCTGTCTGTCTGTCTGTCTGTCTGTCTGTCTGTCTGTCTGTCTGTACATTTGTCTCTTTGTCCGCCCTTAACGGTACCCCAAACGTCACCAAAGTGGCCAAACGATACTCTTAACGGCCGACCCCATCCGCAGCGCCCACCAATATTGCTCAAGATTCAGCGTTCATACTTTTGTGATTATCAGTTAAAAAGCAATTATTACGCATATCGAGGCACCATAACAACACGTCGATATTCTGTATGTGTGCCTCTTACTAGACAAAGCATACATAATTAATTATAAGGACCGTAGCGTTTATCCCGTTACGCTGAGCAGGCAACGCTTGCACGAAAAGGCAAGTGTTTCCAACGCTTTGCTAAGACGACACGCTGGTGGCACCTACCCGCCACAGGGCGCGTGCCCTTCGTTTTCCAAAATAACGGCTAGATAGCGCTCATGTCTCACGTGTGACGTGACTTGATGCGCTCGTTCACCTCCGCTGCATGCTTGAGGCACTCTTACGCAGCGCCTCCAGAATACCATTCACCGATGTTCTTGTGCAAAACATCAAATAAACGTTTTGTTCATTCTCTCCAGATGCAAAACTTTCGTAGTTTGGCGCCATTTGCAGTGTAACATGCAGATACGGGACCAATTCTTTTTTTTTGTGATAATTTCTACATGCGGCCTGAGAATCTCTGATAATAGTCAGCGCAGTGTTGCACTCCATACCTCCCCTTATATCCATGGCAATGACAATCTCTTGAGCTTCTATGATGGTTGCATGAGAAACCAAAGCACAGGCTGTGATCTTACCGCTCCTGTTTACTACAACAACTACCATATTTTTTTTGTCGGCCCAGTATGGCGAAGCATCCGTGAATCTCGAAATATTCGAGAACCTTGTTGTTTTGTCGATGTATGCCGCTTGAGCTTTTCTCCACCCTGAGTGTAATGTGGGATTCACGTTTTGCGGTATTGGTGATACTCTATACAAATCTCTGATCTGGAATGAGAGGAGAGAAAAAAACAAATTGCCATGCCTGACAGATCTTTGTAGGTTTGCTCGTTCTAGATGAGTTCAAGAAATTTTCGGGTGGTCGATTCTTAAGGCAACAACAATCTTCACTGAATACATTCCGTGGCTGTACTTGAAAAATTGTTTCAAGGCTTTTTTATCATGTCTTGGTATATGAGTGCAGGGCCCGCTTTACCTAGACTCTGGGCGTCACCATGCAGGGCTGCTTATGCTTGTCAGCTCCAAAGGGTCCCCACCTTGTGAGGGTCCATTCGACATAGGCACAATCCAGCACTTCATGCGGCGCATGATTGCATTGCTTTGCATATAATTGGAAGGTATCAACTGTTACTTCCTTACCTATCCTCACACTATCTTCCCGATCTCACAATTGTTCTTCTCCGCCCTACGCGACCTTAATGGCAGGTGAACTTGTGAACGCCTTCCTGAGCGTTCTCTTTCCTAATGACGATGATTAAAGCCCACGTTTTCTTTGTACATATCATTCCCTTACCTTCAGCGTCTATATGAACTGCTTGCGAACAGGTAGTGACTTTGTACCGAAGACGTGTCCCATCGATTGTGGGGCGTAAGATATACCCCTGCATATAGTGCTTCCTAGTAAATATGTTGAGGGAATATATGTGTAGACCACCACTACGGCGTCTCTCACAACCTATGTCCATTTTGGTGATTCAACTACGCTCGTGTACACACCCATGAGTTAGCTACTGAATCACCCATCTTTGTTCCGATAATTTATTTCCAGGTAAGACAACTATGAAAAAATAAGAATGGACACACGATGCTTACAGAACACTCATTTCCTCTATCTATATTTCCAACGACTATAACATGGGTTTGAATAATGTAGATTGGGAGGAACATTACCCGAGTGCGAATTTTAAACAGTCTTGATTTTCATTCCTTACGATCTCTATAGAGTTCCGATGTACAATCTTTTAATCCTCATGTCAATACACAGGCGCGCGGGTACGCGCGACGTTTGTAAAATCAATGAAATGACAATGTACGCCTCTGATTTCAACTTCAGCATAAAACGAAACATCTGCTACACCGAATATTTACATTTAATCAGCAACAAATCCTCAGTTATTGCACACACTCTGAAGTTATCGCACAGACAGGACTTACTAGCACCTTAAAATGTTTGGCAAACAAAAGTTCTGCTAACCACTATGGGTCGAAAGTCATCTATCGCGAGAGATAAGAGCAACTGATAAAACATTCACTTACGTTTCACCAAGAACGCACTCGCGGTACTGACTAGAAGTTTTATTCGGGGTCCAAAGCCCGTAGCGTTTGTAGGTTGTGCTATTCTGCAACCTTACTCGATGAGAACAATGGCAGCCGCTGCCATATGTCAATACCCCATCATTGCTTCTTGATTTTAAACAAATGCCGCTTACACACCAAGGAAGGAATACAACGCCGTCATTCTGACCACCGTTTTGACTAGGATGAGCAGAGCCAACAATTGTGTAGAAAAACAAAACAGTAAAAGAGCTATTGAGAAAGACGCAATAGTCTAGAACTTTTTTTTTTTTTCAAGCGGTAACTTATATATGGGGCTTCAGGTAAAGATATTATTGACAATTCTCAGCTTCCTTTAACCATTACCGCGCGCAGATAACGCCCCTGATGATTAGTTAAGATACGTGGCTGGAGAAATTGTCTACTGAAAAAAAAAAAAACTACCGCAGGTCAGACGATATCATCGTTCCCCGCGCATTTCGACATATATAAGCGGCTCCCTGTATAAACACACAGAAATCAAGCCTCTGAACTACAGCTTGCGTTACAAGTTTTTTCAGCAACAAAACCTATGGAATGGTGCAATGCATGCGGAAATACTTTTTATCAGTAGTAAAGAAGATGGAGCCATTATCTGAAGTCACTAGTTCTTGAGGTTCGAGATGCGCGTTGGACAAACGAAAAATTAAGCAAAGCGGGGTGTAAAGCGGCGAGAACTTCATGGCTCGTTGTCGTTCCTGTTCCTTTGCTGCACTTTACGGGGGTCTTCGGGTGTCCATACTTTGGCTACCATGACGTTGCCAGTGGGACCCTGCTTTTCCGAAGACCAGGACAACGAGTGTCCAGCCAGCGGAAGGTAAGATCCATTCATCAGGCCTGAAAAATTGAAGCAACAAAGGGAGGTGATGATTATGCATCTGCAGGAAGCTTCTCGCGAAATTTCACTGTCGCACATGACGAATCTCGCACATGGCTTTCTACAATTAGATCGATTGGACTTGTTGCATAAGCCATCTTTCAAGAACTTCGATACCTTTTTACGGCTAACTGCCTAGATTTTGTCATCTATGCCGACTTTCGGATGGTAAAATTGTTCATTCCGCCACCGACGCAACACTTTTACTGTTTACTATCGGCATGACTTTGCATCACTCATTTAACCATGAGTCTGAGGCTTGCAAAACATTGGTGCTGTGAAGACTGATGTTATTAGCTTTCGAATGACTGCAATGCGAGGGTATATATGTTTGAATTTGGCTCATGGAAATAAATGATTTGAACCGGAGTGACGTAAGGCTGCTTTCATTTTTGGCAATTTGTCCTTCGTAAGTGCCACACACTGTAGACCTTGATCAAGAGCGCTACCACAAAACTTTTTTATAGGGTACGAAGGGGAGGAAACTAATTGGCCTAAATGTTGTTAACATTGATTAAAATTATTGCTTGTTTAACGTTCTTGAGCTTTATGTTCATTTGCAAATCAACGTATGCAGTGTTCACGTAACCACGGAAATACTCAGTGGTTCTGCTGTTCGAAGGAATTGGTCAGGATAACTTGCTTGTAAGACAAAAACTCGCAAGATAAGAATACC
Source organism: Rhipicephalus microplus (assembly GCF_013339725.1). Taxonomy (NCBI): domain Eukaryota; kingdom Metazoa; phylum Arthropoda; class Arachnida; order Ixodida; family Ixodidae; genus Rhipicephalus; species Rhipicephalus microplus. The sequence goes on along the minus strand of NC_051173.1, from coordinate 58,685,056 downwards.
ATCATTGATGGACTCTTTTCCATGGCTGTTTGCAATACCAAGCATCGAATTCTCAGTGGATGGCATTATCAGAAAGAGAGACATGTTCATCCAAGCTGCTCAACAACTAGCGCTTTATCAGATACACATGCGGTATCCAGGGTACATACACATTTATACAGATGGCTCAAGTACTACAACGTCTTCAACATCGGCATTTATCATACCACAGCTCAATATTCAGGAATCGTTTAAATTATGTCGCATGACGTCATCTACTACATCTGAGCTCTTCGCTATTCTGTATGCTCTAAAGTTTATAAACTCGGTAGCAGACGCAAGAAAATGGGTACTTTTCAGTGACTCACAGGCCGCATTAAGATCACTTTCCAGTACAAACACGACAGTAATAAAAGATAGTATAACATACGAAACGCTGAAAGAGCTCACCAAAGCAAAGAAGGCGCAACATGAGATCAAATTCCAGTGGATACCTGGCCATTGCAACATTCCTGGAAACACAGCTGCCGATGAAGCAGCACGACAAGCACATCGTAAAGACGTTACTGTTTCTTTACCAATTTCGAAAAATGAATTGCGTAGTATTATAAAAAATACAACTTTCAGAATGAGCAAAACTGCTTTGTTTAACCAAAGTACAAAGAGCTGCGATTTATATCACATCGATCCATTTATTGAATTCAAAATTACGCTGGCATTAGATAGAAGTATGGAAACTCTAATTCACCGATTGAGGCTAGGCACCGCATACACAAAACATTTTTTGCACAGAATCGGCAGAGCTGAAACTCCCGAATGCGAATGTGGATTTATAGATGAAGACGTATGTCACCTTCTCATAGACTGTCCACATCATGATACGCCGAGACGCCGTCTTAAGTCCGAACTGTTGGCATTAGACCACAAACCATTTAACATGAAGAAACTTCTGGGCCCGTGGCCTACTGGTGTTTTACAGTCACACGCTTTAAAAGCATTAACGCGTTTTTTACAAGACAGCGGGATTGCTGACAAGTATTAAGAAATAACGTACTTTAATTTGTAACACATGTACTTATTATGTACAGTATCGTGTGACACGCACCATGTGTGTGTTGTGAAATGAATGACTTCTCGACTATTATGTACACACGAGCGAATTCATCTTTATAAGGATCAGACGTGTGCTCTGCTGTTTTGTGCTGGTGGACCGAACAGTAACGAGGGACATTATCAGAGACTTCATTAATTGACTTTTGAACATTTCCTTACCAGTATGTTGTGATATGTGCGTATAAGTGTGTCTTTGCATATCTGTTCCCCAGTTTTCTATTTTCCATGCACTGCATTGTATGTTTTGCTTCAAAGTACGTGTTCAAGTTTCACTCAACGGCTAAGGAGTAGCCGGCGTCATAATGGTGCGCCAACATCTCCTTATATATCATATCAATAAAAAAAATACCATCATTGATATTTAATAATTTTTATATACCTATTCATTATTATTTTTTAGTTTCGCAACAACGGGCGGAATATCGAAATCGCTAGATCCTGCGAAACTTAGCTTTTATTTCTCTCAGAAATATCTGCTAACATTAGATCAAGTTGGCCGACTTATAACTCAGTCTTCCTTTGGTTTTAAAATAATAATAATAATAATAATAATAATAATAATAATAATAATAATAATAATATTAACGATTGTGAGTGGTGTTCCCTGAAAGCAGTGCCGTCGTGAAGTCGGCAATGGGCTTGCGCTTAGCAATGCGCTCGAACTTTAGGAACACTTGGCCATCCTCCAATCGGCTCTCGAGAATTTGTTCGGGCTGTAATTCTTTGAACGTGCTGGGTGAGGGTGACTCCTGGTCTACACTGTCCTGGTCACCTGTAAGCAGCTGGTCTAGCTTACTGCAAGACCGTTCATGGCTGCCACCATCATGGGACCCAGATGTGCTGGTGATGCTTCTTGGCTCGGCGGCGCCCGTTTCTCCTCTGTAACCTGCTTTCGGGAGTGTGGCAATGTAGGGGAATCTAATTGGCTTGGCCATCGCTGCCACCACTTGTTCTCATGTCATTGGTGTGCACACCTGAATCCATTGGGGCTGGGCAACTCGAGACGCCTGTGCGTTCCACGACTCTTCGACCGGCGGAGGTGGTACCGTCTACTTACAAGCTTATTCGTAAAAACAGAGAGTCATGGGGGGTGGAGTGGCTATCACCATAAAAAACAATGTCGCATATACTGCTTTGGATGGTATTGATAACCACGAAAGTGTGTGGTGCAGAATTATATTTATTGGCAAAAGCATATTTCTAAGTGGCATTTATCGACCCCCGAATGCGTCACCAGAATTCTTAGAAGTCATTCAGGACTATCTTGCAGACAATACTAATTTCCGGACACGAATATTTCTTACAGGATATTTTAATCTACAAGGTAAAAACTGGCTTGATTTTACTCATGATGGCAAAGGAATCCCGAAGTACAAAATGGGGAGGGGGGGGGTTAGAAACAGTGGGTAACGATTTAGAGTACAGGGTACACAATTATGGGAAAGCTTAAAGCTGTCCGCAATAATTATATACGTATTGCGATGTCAAGCTCACTGCTGGTTTAAGAGAATTTTATTTCCAGATTTGTCTTACATAGCTTATGTGCATACTGCTCACGATTACGTTTGACTTCTCCTTTCAACAACTAGTCCGTGAGGTTACAAGATACCACAGCTCATCTTCCTCTCTCCTTGATTTGGCTCTCGTTAGCACCTCATTTCAAGGCTGTTCCGTCAGTGCAGACAAAAGAATATCTTATCACAAGTTGCTAGCTCTATCTTGCCCTGTTTCAGTTACGCGTTCTTTTACTAAACCATCGGATACTTTCGTCAGACATAACACGCATGCGGTTGATAACACCATTTTAGACTATTTGGAATCACGCTTTGATTATTTTTGCCAAATTAAAGATGTCAATGAAATGTGGTCAGGTTTTAAAGGAATCGTTCTCTTTTGCGAGCAACATTATGTTCCGTTGAAAAAGAAACGCACTAACAGAGAATATTCGTGGTTCACGAGAAAAATGATTCACTTAAAACGGAAAATTAAGCGGTGGCGCAAGCGTGGAAACACGAGTGACCTTTCAAGCCTTACGTCTAACCTGCGACTGCTAATTCGATACGAAAAAGAGAGATTTTTTTTTCAGTTTCTCTGCCGTCATTCATGACGAATGAACCTCAGAAATGTTGGCGGTATCTCTCAAAAGATAACCAGGGTATTTCAGAAGTCAGAGTTGCGGGAGAAAGTATTACTGATTCGGCTGCCATCGCCAACAAATTTAACACATTCTTCCAGACCATTTTTATGTGGATAGCTACGCATGCTCAGTTGCGGTCTTACAATTGCTATTGCCTGATGGCAGAAGTAGAAATTACAGAGGACGGCGTTGTTTGCCTTTTGCTGCGAACTAAATGTATAGAGATCACTTGGGCCTCATGAGCTACCCCTTACTTTTTTGAATGATTATGCTGAAGGGGTGGCAAAATGTTTATGTCGAATTTATACTACATCGTTAAATACTGCAGTTATTCCTGATGATTGGCGCTCCGCAAAAATAGTGCCGGTATTGAAGAACGGCTCTTGCCTTCGAAATTAACTACTACAGGCCCGTCTTTTTAACAAGCACTCGTAAGTTATTCCAGCACATTACATTTAGGCTATCATTATTTACTTAGAAAATAATAAATTTATCTATGCACATCCAGCATGGATTTAGATCCGTTTTATCTACGGTCACCCAACTGGCTGAAATAACTCATGAGTTAATCAGCGTGCACGCTCAATCTAAAAAGCCAGACCGAATGCCCTATTTTTGGACTTCTCCAAGGCATTTGGCGTTGTTCCTCATCAGGATCTAGTAACAGAATGACTCGCTATAGGAATTGATTGGAAGGTTGTAACATGGATCGAATGCTATTTGTAACATAGAAGACAGTATGTCACCATTAATGGGTGTGTTTCAAATGAGTTGAAGGTGTACTACGGTGTTCCGCTAAGGCTGAGTCCTTGGCCACTTCTTTTTTAGTTCATATAAATGACATTCATCTCTGTGAGAAGCTACCGATCCTAATTATGCTATTTGCGGAATGACTGCGCAGTATACACAGCCTATAAATAATGAAGAGGAGCCCAAATTAAACTAAACAACGCTTTACAATCGATTTATTCATGGTGCTTAAAGTGGGGACTAAAACTAAATCCTTCAAAAACTAATTTAATTACGTTTACCAAAAAAAGAAGCCTCTACAATTACATACTCTTTGGGAAATACTACAATCACTAGAACAGTTCATGTTAAGTATTTAGGTGTCACATTCACGAGTAATCTCTACTGGGAACCGCATGTTGAGAAGGTATGTAGGGGGGCACTAAAGAAATTGTCCTTTTCAAAGAGAAAACTACGAAATGCTTCTCCTATGGTTAAAGTCAATGCGTACAAAGCACTAGTGCGACCAAAGTTGGAGTATGCCGACGTTACTTGGAGCCCTTGGCAGCAGTACTTGATTAAAAAGTTGAACGAGTTCATTATTTCGCTTTGCGTTTCAAATAATCCGTGTACTCATGGCATTCTAGTGTAACTTATTTATGTAATAAGGCAAGCCTACAAAAACTTGAGCAGCGCCGGATAGCAGCTTTATCACGAGACTTTAAATTATCGTGGGAGTATTACCTTCAACATCCTTCAAAACTTTCAGCCAGGACGAATCACAGCAAAGCTTTTACAAAACCAGTTAGCCACATTAATGTCCACAAATTCGCTCTATTTCCTGATGCGATTACTTGTTAGAATAACTTTTCCGAAGAAGTTGTAAACTCTTGGTCGTTGGCTTCATTTACAGAATATATTGGAAATAATACTTTTTCTTGATGTATGTGGCGTATATGTATTTGTATATATAAGTATAAATGTGTAGGTGTGTATATACTGCTGAGTGCTATGTCTTTCGACTTGCTAATTTGCTATGTATTACTTTTTCAGCTGTGCCAAGATATGCTGCGCATTTGTATATATTTTTTGTATTCACTCCTGCATGGGCTCGTGAAGTGCCTGCGTTATCTGTAAATAATAATAATAATAATAATAATAATAATAATAATAATAATAATAATAATAATAATAATAATAATAATAATAATAATAATAATAATAATAATAATAATAATAATAATAATAATAATAATAATATAATAATAATAATAATAATAATAATAATAATAATAATATTAACTGTGTTTTTAGGTGTCACGACGAAATATGATTTAACGTGCACGAACATTGCACTATACACGAGATACACACATTGGTCGACGCCGGCGGCGAGGAAGAGCATGCAACATATCCTGATGACTTGGCTGAGTGACACTTGGTGACTGACCCTTTTAATTTAAGAGATGCTCAGGCGGAACAATAACAGGCCTTTTAGGCTAGGCTAACCCCGCCTTTGCAACACCACCACCACCACCACCACGTCTAAGCGCCAACACGTTGTGAACACTGATTGAGTAAGCGATTCAGGCGGTGGCGGCACGAATGATAGACCTTGAGCCAGTGTTCGTATTCGCACATGCGCCATACAAGTGTTTTGCCGAAGCTCTTCCACCTGCATTGACAATCAGGTTTACGCAACAAGGATTTTCCAAGATTTGGTGCACGGGGAGAAGTAGCCACATGGCTTTGACACCCTGGGAGCTTCAGGACCATGTATGTGTGGGCAGTAACTTCACTACTGTGCCTCAAGAAGAGGTTCCACAGGAAGGAAGCAGATAAGAACTCCTGGTGACACCTCCCCCCCATATTTTATTCCTACACTCGAATGTGTTCTTTCTGCATCCGTTTTATCCAATTTGACCCAACCGTCTCTTCTCTACACTAGTTGAAAACGTAATAAACTTAATTATTGCTGTCGTAATTTATGCATCTACTCATGTAAAGATGTCTTCCGCCACAGCAAAAATAAAAATGAGGGCCTCGTGAAGATTTATCTTTTTTCTTATATTTAAGGATGATCAGACCTATTTCTTGAAACACCCTGCGGGTATGTTCACCTTGTCGTTTATTTTTCATCTTGCCAGTAAGCGAATCACAATGCCTAAGCGCCGCACTTGCCTTTGTTGCACTGCACGATGACCTTTTTGGCCTGCTGCTCCTGCAGCTGCTGCTGCAGCGTGTCCGCTGGGTGACGTCCCGAATCGACGAGCTCTGTGAGAAAGCCGATGTAGCCGATGGCAAGTCGCAGCGTGTCGACCTTGGAGAGGCGCTTCTCGTACGGCAGCGTCGGAATGTGCGCCCGGAGCCCGTCGAACGCGTCGTTGATGGACTGCATTCGACGGCGCTCGCGCATATTGGCCGCCTGCCGCTGATGGGCGGCCTGCTGGGCCACACCGCAGCGGTGCTGCGCGCTGCTGCCCCGCTTGCGAGACCTCCGCGGCCGGCAGCACTCGTCGTTCTCCTGGTCCGGCGAGCTCTGCAGCAGTCGCACACCACCCAGGCTCTCCAGGTGCTGCAGAAATCCCCGGCTCAAGTCGAATTGGTCCATGTCGTGGCTCTAGCGCCTCTTCCTCGTCTCCTCAGCTGCTTTGCACTGGGCTTTCTCGGTTTCTTTTTGTGACAGGTTCACACTCCTGACCTGGAAGACCAAGGGGACGGTGTCATTCGCAAGCCAAGCAGGACAGTGGACGATTTGAATGAACCTTGAACTGATCAATAGGGCTTGATATAAAAGAATTTTCCTCGAGAAAGACCTGCGTCCAAATATAAGTTTAAATGCCGCATTTAACGACAGCCCGTGTTTGATCGCAAGTTACCAGTGTATTTTGTTGGTTAGCCCCACTTTAACGGGTACAGCACCAACAGGAAGCACATAGGCAGTGAGGGCAATATTGCAGCTCGTCTAGGTTTAAAAAGAGAAAGAACTGCAGTCAAAAGTAGGCAGAATCAGCCACGTCATTTATTCTTAGCCTCAAGCGTGTAGCGAAATGGAAGAAAAGTTGTTTGTTAAATGCGTTTTCGATTAACGGTAATGAAACAATATTGTTTTTGAATAATAACATGCACAAATTACGCTCAATTATCTTCTTGATTCGTACTCAAATTGCAAGTGTCAAATAAATTAGTTATTACAAGTTTAGAAGGCTTGCACGTATGTAATCACCAGTATGTGGTTCTTACCACAGGTATTTTAAAGCACAGCAAATCCATGTGAAATTACTAAAGTGAGAGAGAAAGAGATGAGGTGTGGGAAGGCAGGGAAGTTAACCGGAGAGCAAGTATCTGGCTTGCTACCCAGCTCTGGGCACCATAAAGACAGCCCCGCCTCGTGCAATGAGACATTGTTGAAGATGAGCAATCACATTTAGTTTTGCTGTGCATCTTTGTTTCTTTGAAGTTTACGTTTACGCAAGAGAAGATGTGCTCAGAATTATTATTAGCTAGAGCGCAGCTTCAATGCCATGAATCATCAGCAGCGTGCTAGCTCTGCATTTGTGTGCATGAACGCAAGTTATTATCACGCGTATTGCAGTCACACAACGGTCCCCGCACTGCATGCCAGTGACACGTTCGAGTGTTTCGATGTGCACGCGCTTCTTAAAGGGGCCCTGTGACGCCTTTTCTTCTGCATGCTTCGCAGAGGAGTTTTAAATGCGAAGCGTTTCTTAGCGAACTTCAGCAACTTTGAGCGTAAATATCTATCTAGCCGCCTACCACTTTCAACTCTCCTGGCTGTTTCGTAAATGGTATCAATACCAAATTTAGTATTGCATTACATGAATGTATGAAGAGTATAACTGCCTAGTCATAGCAAGACTATTATTAAAGTTATGTCATGAATGTCATTATTTACATTTCATGGTCTTGCTACTCTTGTGGTGATTTCGTTCACATGACATGTTGCAAAATTGCTATGGTATGACATGACTGCATGGCGAACACAAGTGACAGACCAGTCCTAACGTGAAAATTATGCCATGCATGTCATGTAAGTAATGAGTCATGACTACACGCCATGCTCATGGTACGCTCGCAGTCGTTTCACTAGTTTCACTTATACCAGATTTGGTCTTACGGAACCTGTATGCATGACGAAGGTATGTGACTGGTGCAAACATGGTAATCATGAGATGCTTGTCATGTAACATCGCTACATGCCACACTCATGATGCACTCGCCGCCATTTCGCTAGTTGCACATATACCAAGTTTTGTGTTACGGGACGTGAATGTATGACGAAGGTATGTGACTGGTGCAAACATGATTATCAGAAGATGCGTGTCATGTAACAACATGACCACATCCCACGCTCATGATGTGCTCGTGGCCGTTTTACTAACTTCATATATACCTAATTTGGTATTGCATGACGTGAATAGACGACGAAGGAAAATTACACATCTGAACATGATAATCATGATATGCGTGTCATGTAAAACATGACTACATTCTACGCTCATAGAGTGCTCGTGGCCCAGTCACTGGTTACCCATTTGGTGTCACGTGACGTGAACTGACGACGAATGTAAATGACACCTCCAAACATGATAATCATGACATACGTGTCATTTAAAACTGAACTACATGCTATGCTCATAGCACGCTCGCGGCCATTTTACAGCTCCACATATACTAAGCTTGGTATCAGGTGACGTGAATAGGTTATGAAGGTAAATGATACGTCCAAACGTGATAATCATCACAGGAAAGTCATGTACGCATTGCAATAGGAGGGAAAGGTGGGCTAGTTTGTAATTCATGATTGTTCAGCGAACTGGGAGCGTGGGGTTAAACAGACATAACGCAAAGAGAAGGCACACAGCACGAGCGCTCAGCTAACAGAGTTGAGCACTCGTGCTGTGTGCCTCCTCATTGCTTTGTGTCTGTGTTTACCCCCGCGTTCCCAGTTCGCTGAACAAGTCACATACGACATAATTTACCTCCACTTTGCCACATTGTGCTGAGTTTAAAGCGACATATCAACATTCAACCTTCTTTATTCGTGCTTCGCATATAATCGATTCGCAGCGTGGGATCTACCAATTTTTGTAGTGGTGAATACCGAGATGAACGGAAAAAGAATATATTGAATTAGGTACATGGCAGTGAAAGTTATTAGCCTTCAAACTTTGAAACCCCAGCAGACGACGAGAAAAAAGTTGGCAGATCCCACGTACAGCGAAATCGGTGATATGCGAAGCGCGAATGAGAAATGTTGATATGTCACTTTAAAATGAGCACAACATTACGGGGTGTGGAGGTAAGTGATGCCGTGCATGACTTCCGTGTCATGACTATCATGCTTAGATGTGTCGTTCATCTTCGTCATCTATTCACGTCACGTGACACGAAATTTAGTATATGTGGAGCTAGCGAAACGACCTCGAGCACCCTATTACCGTGGTATGTTGTCATGTTCTTACATTACACGCATGTCAGGAATATCATGTTTGCATCAGTCATATATTTTCGTCATTCATTGAATCACGTAACACCAAGTTTGGTATATGTGGAGCTGGCAAAATGGCCACGAGCGAGGTTGAGGAGGCTGAGGATGTTGTAGGTAGTCGGCGGATCTAGCCTTGCATAATTTGCAGGCTATGGCCCCGCCCGGTTTTCTCTTTGCTAATTGTAGCTAATGTTCTTTGTTTTTTAACTAAGCGCGAACAGGCTTTTAAAATAAGAATCGTGCATAGCGTCACATAAGCCTGCATAAGACGGCGGCCTTGGTTCTATTCCACTTGCAGTATTGTGCCGGTACTCTATCTCGCTACACTGCACCCCTAGCGTAATTGTCACATATTAGCAGTCACATGCGAGGTCTATAGCAATCGAAAATTTCAAGAGAAGTCGTGACACCTGCTTTCTGAAGATCGAGGAACCGCGCGGAAACACAATATCAGTCACGCTGTCACATGGTGAGCCTAACTGTTGCAGTTCCTCAAGTAAACCTTGCCGTTCCTTCTTAAGCTCACGACATTTAGGCAAATAGTGTTCTATATCAGCGTTTTCCTTGAACTTCGAGCACCAGGGCGTCGCGGAGAGTCTGATCTTGTGAAGCCATGCTGGCGTACGCGCTGATCCCGTTCGGATGCGATGAAGCGAGCAGGCCTCTTCCCTTGATGTCCCTTTTGTCACACATGACTGGTGAGGCATGAGCCATAACGTGTGAAAATGCTTATTGACAGCCTCTCTTAAGATACGCTAATTGTCTTTGGGAGCCTTCTTTGTTGGTGTAAGCTCCAGATCACTCTGGGCAAGTCTGTCAGCTGCATCATTACCCGTTATACCCTTATGTGATGGAATCCATTGAAACTTAATGTTTATACCAATGCCATGCATGTCTTCAAGGATTCGCAGTGATTTTTGAGTGCATCGATTCAAAAGCAATCCATGTTTTAGCCGCTGCAAAGCGGGCTTACTGTCCGAAAACAGCACGACTTGTTGCTGCCTACAAATCTTCAGTTTCTTCAGGGCTGCCTGAATTACCATGTTTTCTCATGCTGTCGATGAAACAAAGCACCCGAGTCGCGCTGCCCAGGACGCCTTTAGAGACGGGATCACAAATGCTGCAGCGCTTGCTCCGCGCACTATGCCGACTGATCCATCAGTGAAAACTTTCAAATGATCTGCGTAATTTTCTTCAATATATTCAAATACCAAAGAACGTACTTCTGCTGTGGGTGTGGAACGCTTGCTGTGCATCCGTGGAATTGTCACCTGATAGTCGACATCCTTATATGACTAAGGTGGGTCTTGTTGAAGTTGTCTTTGTTTGAGGAAACCGATGATAAGATGGCGAAGGGTGTTGAGGGCCACGAAAGCTCGCGATTCCGTGCGTCGCCGAAGGCGACTGAGTAGTGCTCGTCCTGGGCTCGATTCGCCAAGTCGGCAAAGCTGTGTCAGCAGTCGTTGAGAGGCGAGAAGACGTAACGTCGGAAGACGAGCTTCATGAAGCATCTTTATGCTAGCTGCAAACTTTGGCACTCCTAAAGCAACTCTGAGGCCTTTACGATGAAGATTTTCCAGCCGTTCGTACTGTGACTTAATCGGAGAGATCAGAGGCAATTGTAAAAGCACACGGTTGACAATTACTGCCTTGTGTAACTTTATCATTGATGTTTAGTGGCTCCCCCAGCTTGTTCCTGCCATCCTTCGAAGAATGTTTACACGAGATTACAGCACTGATATTGTCTTGTCTACTACCTGTCGCCAATTCATCCTGGTGTCTAGTGTGACTCCAAGGAATCTCGTGTACTTAACTTGTTTAATTGACGCATCAGGAAGTAACATTTTCATCGTTGTTTCTCGTCTTCGCATACCTGGGAATAGCATGAATTGAGACTTTTCAGCTGATGTTGTTAGCCCAATAGATTCAAGATAGGTTTGTGCGGAGAGTAGAACTCTTTGGCCGATCATTTCCTATCGCTTATGCTGATATCCAGACAGCAAGATGCATATGTCGTCGGCATAAAGTGATATTTGTACTGCCTTACTCACAGTCTTGAGAGCATTAGGTAAACCATCCGTGGCCACATTGAACAACATTTGAGACAGAACACTGCCCTGTCACACTCCTCCGGTGATTTTCCTTGAGCTACTGAGCACTGTCCCGCCTGCATAGAGCGATCACTAAAAATCGCCTGAACAAAACGTAAAAGGTGCCCCGTTATTCCCATAGATGCAAGACCACAAATTATCGCACTTTGGAACACGTAGTCGTATGCTTTTGAAACGTACAGGAATATTGCAAGAGTTGAAAAGCCGTATGCTCATTGGTGTTCTATGTGACTCACCAAGTTTAAGACGGCGTGTGCACTCAACCGTGGCCGAAACCCAGTCATATATGCTGGAAGGGCCTTGTGATTCTCCATCCACCATGTCAGCCGAACACAGGCCTGCTTCCCCGTCAGCTTCACTACGCACGAAGTTAGTAATACTGGTCTGTATGATGCCAGTCCTGTTCTGTCTTTACCTGGCTTCAGCACTGGCACGACCCAGGCCATTTTCCAGGCTTGTGGAATGTTTCCCGACTCCCAAATATATTTGAAATGCAACAGACGCCTCCTCTTCACTTCTGCAGGCAGATTTGAGATCATTTGGTTTGTAATTGCGTCAGGTCTAGGAGCACAGCGTCGACGGAGATAACTTATGGCTGACGTAAGTTCCCACAGCCTAAAAGGTGCGTCGATGGCAGATGTAGAATGAGGCAGAAGTGGGTAAGGTGGTTCACTTTATCTTCCAATTACATGCATGTCAGCAAACTCTTCGGCTAGAGACAGCATTGGTGTATCCTTCAATAACGCGAAGGCAATAAACGGCCTCGAAGGATTGGGCGTGATACCGCCCCTATTTACTACTTGCCATATCCTTGACAGTGGAGTAAACACAATTCAACTCTCACAAAACGTTGCCCATTGTTTATTCCAAAGTTAGTTGCTGAATCGCCGTATCGCTGCATTAAGTCTGTTGAACTGAGTTTTGCTAGAAGGTTCACCACCTCTTCGCATAAGCCTTTTCTCTGCCCTTTTTCTGGCCGCAGACAAATTACGGAGCTTTAAATCCGGGGCTGGAAAACGTGCAGGTAGCTTAAGCATAGTGGTTGCAGCCACTTTGCTCGCCAGCATATTCTGGAACATATCCCCTGATTGGTGATCTAGGTGCTCTCGGTAGCGATCCCAATCAGTTACTTTGCAGGATTTAGCTACCGTCAAGTGGTAGCCAGCAACATTGATCAATATAGGGAAATGATGACTACCCATTCTGTCCGGAGCTGTGCAACACGTGAGTTTAACGTCACTTGAATGCAACGTCAAGTCAATAATACTTGTACAAGCTGGGGGCTTAAAGAATGTTATTTATTTTTTACTCATTTACAGAATGTTGTCAATCCCCCATGGGGACTATTACAGGGGTGGGCATCACATTGCCATCATTCGCAATGAATAAGTCTAGCTTATGAATAGCCTTTCCCAGACAACGTCCTCGTGCATCCGAACTTTTTCCCCCCCATGACGTGTGATACGCATTGAAATCACCACAAATGATGCGCGGAGTTGAGAAGCGATGACACAGGTATTCCAAAAACATTTCGATCGAAATTTTCTTGCGAGGAGACGCCTACACCGATGCTATGCTGACTTTGCGGTTTCCTATCTCTGCCCTGATCGCGCAAACTTCTATTACATCTGTGCACAAATCCGCCACATTGAGTGCTACGTGTGGAAAGTCGTTATGGTGGAGTTCTTGTGAGTGACGTATCCAGTGATTGATCTTTGTCTCGGTAATCCGGCCTCCGACAGAGCCAAGATCGAAATTTGATATTCTCTCAAAAACAGGTGTAATTCATTCATGCGAGAAATTATACCGGCACAATCCCACTGGAATATGAAAGGCACTTTTCGGCGATTTAACGTGCACTGAGGCTTAGCCTTCGGCATCCTACTGCTGGTTGTGCCCGAAATAACCAAGCAGCCCTGATTCTAGAGCCAGCATGGCCTGCAGCATGGTCTTCGCAGTACCTGGTGGCATTGTCGCTAGGTGTGAACGTAGAGTGGAAAACAGAACTCGAACAATCTCCTCAGTGTCGTGGATATTCTTCTCATGTCCCTTTGTCTTCTGCTCAAATTCTTGTCTCAGTACTCTGGCATATGTAGTTTGTGTAGAAATGTTCTGAGTAGACTCAGTTGGCATGGCTCCTTGTTTAGCTTGACTCGCATTGCCCAGTGTTTTCAGGTAGCATTCTTCTGATTGCACCTCACGTACATTCTTTGTACTATATAGTTGATATTCTTTCTTTCACCAATGGAGGAAAATCCTCAGGGGAATGAGCAACTGGCCGGGCAGTAGTTGGTTCAGTTCGTTTAGGCCCCGTAAGAAAGGCTTTTCGTCTATGCAGTGCACCCACTCGGAATGGGCAGCCACCATAACTGGCGGGATGGTCACTGTTGCAGTTTGCGCATTTAAAGTCCGCCTTGCAAGTTTTGAAGTCATGTGGGCCTCCACAGCGTTTACATCACAGCTCTCCTTTGCAGAATTTCGCCACGTGACCAAAACGTTGGCATTTAAAGCACCTCGGTAGTGGCTCCGTGTATACAGCGGTTTCATGTCGAGTGAAGCCAAGGTTAATAGTCAGAGGTCGCTCGGTGTTTGGAGTAAACGCAAGCACAACCGCGTCCGTGAATCTAACTTTCCACTCATTCGTAGAAGAAACTTCCCTTCTAACAATCCTCCTGACGTGAATCACGCCTTAGGGTTTTATGTATCCGAGAAGATCCGCCTCTGTGTGCCACTTCGGAACACCTATGATCAAGCAGGTGTTTCGCAGGTAGGCATTAGGAAGACGAGCACTAACTTCTACACCACACAGCTTGCCACATTTGAAGAGCGCGTTTTCTTGATCTTCAGTGGCCACGTCAAGCAGTAGCAAACCTTGAACAGTGAAACAACTCCGAACTGGCTCCGCGTAAATGACTGATGTCACCACAGAATGTAAAGCAATAGGGTTCACCTGTCTCAAGTCTTTTCGCTTTCTATAGTGATAGAATCACCGGAATGCCCACAGTTCAGCTTTTGCGGTGGCTTACCATCTTGAAGTTGTCTTCCTCCATGTCCGATCAATCGCCTACCTTCTCGCCGAGTCCCACTATTGTGGATGCGTCGTCATCGGATGTAGGTTCATTGGTGTCGCCACAGTTACGTTCGCCCTCTCGTTGGTTTGATCGCTTAGATGGTGTGTGGGATGAATCAGGCGTCTGTCCTGATCGCTTGCATGGCTGGGCCATGGCTGAAATCCCGGAATCGCACCCTCCTTCCAGTCGCGTCTTCTCGGAATGGGCCTGGTAAGGGCAAAATCTTCTTGATGCCGCAGACGCTGATGCGTTACCCATACAACACTGCATCTCCCTCTTTTCGTGACGGAGAGTGCCGGACGCGCTGAAAGGCGCATGCCTCAAAGCAATGCAGCGCGGCGCCCGCCTACGAGTATATGGCAGGACCGGTGCCTGGCGTGGCAACGCCGGCGTGACGCGACGAAGTGAAGGCCGGAGAGCACGAGCAGTGCGTTACGTCGAAATGTATTGGCGCCTTGACTGTGGCTACTTGTCATGCTCCTATGTGACATGCATCTCATGATTATCATGTTTGCACCAGTCACGTACCTCCATACCATCCGTTGACGTCACGTAATACCGAATTTGGCATGTAAAGCTAGTGAAACGGCCACGAGTGCATCATGAGTGTGGCATGTAGTAATGTTGTTACATGACACGCATGTCGTGATTATCATGTGTTGGACGTGTCTTTCACCTATGTCGTCCGTTCGCTTTGCGTAATACCGAGTTTAGCACATGTGAAGCTATCGAAACGGTCGCGAGCACATCATGAGCGTAGCATGTAGTCATGGTAGTAAATGACACGTATTTCATGTTTATCATGTTTGCACCAGTATTATACCTTCGTTATGCATTCACGTCCCGTAGTATCAAATTTGGTATAAGTGAAGCTAGCGAAACGGCCGCCAGCACATCATGAGCATGGCATGTAGTCATTTTATTATATGACACGCATCTCATGTATATCATGTTTGCACCAGTCACATACCTTCGTCATCAATTCACGTACCGTAATACAAAATCTGGTGTATGTGACGCTAGCGAAACGTCCGCGAGTGCATCATGAGCTTGACATGTAGTCATATTGTTACGTGACACGCATGTCATAATTTTCGTGTGAGGGTCTGTTGCTTGTGTTCACCATGCAATCATGTATACCAATTTTTCAACATGTCATGTGAACAAAGACGCGCTATTGGAAGTCGCAGATTTATTAGTAGGCGAGCACTAATTTTATCACACTTTAATTAAATGAAAACGCGCGGGCCCCAACTCTGCTCATCAACATATACCCCTCGGCGGGGTACAGACCGCAAGCACGGACACCATCCCGTCACCAACAGCCCGGCTGGCGCGTCGGCTTCTGCTTTCAAACTGTGTCATTGGGCCACGCACATTTTTGATGCGCAGCACGTGTTACAGTAGAAGTAGCCGTGCGATGGGCGTGACTCCCACACAGTTAACTACATGTCGTAAATCAATTATGTTCCAGCTGAACAGATTAAGCGTATAGACATGCAGGGACATACGCGATGTTTGAGATATAGGGCGAGAGCGTGCGCGTGCGTGATTCCCACACAGTAAACTACGTGTCCTAAATCAATCATGTTGCTGCTGAACAGAAAAACTGACGAAGTTCTGTGCGTTTGTATAAGAAAGAGGGAATTTAATGTCCTTTTTGTCACTTGATGTTCTGGCCCTGTTCTTTATCTTTGTGCACTTGTCGGTAGAGCATTGCTTTGTCCGAGGCTCTGAGCTTATTGGGATTGAAAGGTGGCTAAGAAAAAGCCGTGAGAAGTGAATGAATAAGCCAGGAGGCCCTTAACTACAGAGAAGCAGTTTCTCAGTGCTTCTCTGCAACTGATTGTAAGTGGTGTACCTTGACTTTACGCAATGGTTATTATCAAAACAACTAACGCTTCTCTCTCTCTCTCCCTATATATATATATATATATATATATATTGTAAAGAAGAGGAAGTACTCCGGCGCAGAGGCAGCAGCATCGAGTGTGCAGCAGCGGCTCGAGCTCGGAAATTGCGGCTGGTGCATCGCCTTCCAAGCCTTCCAAGCACCAACCTTTCTGCTTAATAAATCTCCTTTATAATTGGTGGAGACGTGCCGGGTACCGTCCCTTACACCTTCCCGCTACCATCCTGGAACTCCGTTCTCGACGGTTACCTTCTGCTATGCCGGACGCCGATCAGCAGACGCTTCCATCTCTTCCGGCCACCTGTCCAGGCAGTGTTCCTCAGCGGGAGCCTCCAATCTTCAGTGGAACAGATGACAACGACGTTGAAGAGTGGCTCTCGACTTTCGAACGGGTGAGCGCTTTAAACAGATGGACGGACGCGGACAAGTTGACACGCGTTTCGTTCTATCTCACGGGTGTAGCCAGCCTTTGGCTTAGAAACCACCAGGCAGACGTCCGAACGTGGCCGCAATTTAAAACGTCGATTGTAGCAGTCTTCGATCGACCTGCCGTCCGAAAACTTCGTGCCGAGCAACGTTTACACACACGCGCACAAGAAACGGGTGAAACCTTTACAAGTTACATAGAGGACGTCATCGATTTGTGCAGACGCGTGAACGCCGAAATGACGGAAGCTGAAAAATGTAAGCACATCCTCAAAGGGATTGACGACGACGCTTTTCAAATGCTCTTGGCGAAAAGCCCGACCACTGTTAACGACGTAATTAGCCTCTGCCAAAGCTACGATGAATTGCGGAAGCAGCGAGCGCTGACAAGACGTCCTCCAGCGCACGATTTGGCATCGCTGTCTAGTGCGATCAGTGGTCATGACCACGCGTCACTAATGGCCGAAATAAAAGCATTTGTCCGCGAAGAAGTTGCACGACAGCTTTCCTTGGTGCCTTTCACACCAGAAGCTACCACAACTTTACCATCGTCTCTACGTGACGTCATTCAAGGAGAGATCGCCGAGGCCTTACCAGCTGCCCGCGAGCCTAATCTTGTGGCTGCTCCTCCCACCTACGCCGCGGCTGCAGCCATGCCAACTCGCAAGGCGCCTGCGCCTCCGTTCCAGCCTCGCGCGAGCTATCTCCCAGCTCCAGTTCACTGGACCAGCACTAACACCGCCAACCCGTGGCGCACCCTCGATAATCGCCCGATATGTTACACTTGTCGATACCCCGGACACGTCGCAAGGTATTGCCGCCACCGGACGCATATCACCAATGAAAACCGCCGTGAGCCTTTCTTCCCGCTTGACTCCAACGCGCGATACGGTTCCTCCACTCCAATGCCAGCCCGCTACCAGGACGACCACCGCCCTCGGCCGGGACGTCTTCGCTCGCCCTCTCCACGCCGCCGCTCGCCTTCTCCTATGCGTCGACGGCCCGCACCTAACGAGGAGGAAAACTAGACGACGCAGTTCCTAGGCAAGAACTGCGCAAGTTTCGGTTTGCCCAAGTCCTCATTTGTCACCTACCAATGTTATTGATGTGTTCGTCGAAAATATCCCTACCGTCGCTCTTGTAGATACCGGTGCAGCTGTTTCGGTAATAGATGCTGGATTTTGCCGCTCAATTCGTAAGGTTACGACGCCTTTCTCCGGATTATCGCTTCGCACAGCCAGTGCTCAACCTGTTCAACCGACCGCAGTATGTACAGCCCGCGTGACAATTCAGGACGTTCTGTATACGATAGAGTTCATTGTTCTTTCATCATGCTCCCATAATATTATTTTGGGATGGGACTTTTTGTCGCGTCATAACGCCGTAATCGACTGTGCTAGGGCTGAGGTCGAATTTTGCTCACTGGATGACCAAGCGTCCGTCGACACCCAGTTTGCCGCTAAACTTGTCGTTAGCGATGACACCTACATCCCTCCATGCTCTTTTGCGTTCGTGCCAGTTTCATGCAGCGCCATATCCGACGGCACGGTCTTCTTCACACCATCTCCAATATTCGTCGCCCGAAGAGCTCTCCCCCTGCCTTTTGCTGCTCTCGATCTTGTAGAAGGGTCAACCACAATGCCAATTTATAATCATGAGTCGTCGTCTTTATCTCTACTTTGTCGCGAGTGCCTTGGCCACGTCGAGACAATCACTTCTTCCAGAATTATATACGTCCCCGATGAGGTGCCTTCTACCTCCGTCTGTGAACTGGCTGTCGTCTCAGCGCCTGACTCAACGTCGGCAAACATATTTCAACCATTCATCGCAGCAGATTTGACATCTTCGCAGCGTTCACAACTCCTCACCATTCTTGAGAGCTACCGCCACTCTTTCGACGTTGAACAAACGTCTCTCGGCCGTGCCTTAGCAGTAGAACACCACATCGACACTGGGTCCCACTCACCGCTGCGACAACGACCATATCGCGTGTCCGCTACAGAACGCCGCGTCATTGCTGACCAAGTAGACGACATGCTTCGCAGAGGCGTCATTCGACCTTCACAGAGCCCATGGGCGTCTCCGGTGGTTCTCGTCAAAAAGAAAGACGGTTCTATTCGTTTCTGTGTCGATTTCCGGCGATTGAACAAGATCACGCTGAAGGATGTCTATCCACTACCGCGCATTGACGATGCTTTGGACAGTTTGCAGGGTGCCGAGTTCTTTTCCTCGTTAGACTTGCGGTCAGGCTACTGGCAGGTGCCTATGGCGGAGGCCGATCGCCCCAAAACCGCTTTTGTCACGCCAGACGGCTTATATGAATTCACCGTCATGCCCTTCGGACTTTGCAATGCACCTGCAACGTTCGAACGAATGATGGACAACATTCTGCGTGGACTAAAATGGAAGATATGCTTGTGTTACCTCGATGATATCGTGGTCTTCGCCCCTAACTTTGACACCCACTTACGTCGCCTTCAGCACGTCCTTACTTGCTTAACTAACGCCGGTTTGCAATTAAATCTCAAAAATGTCGATTTGCCATGCGTCAACTGAACATTTTGGGCCACGTTGTTTCCAAGGAAGGCATCCTCCCGGATCCCGAGAAATTGCGAGCTGTTACGGCGTTTCCTAAACCTGCCACCATCAAAGAACTTCGAAGTTTCATCGGCTTGTGTTCGTATTTCCGGCGATTCGTCCGAAACTTCGCGTCTATTATATCACCTCTCACGCAACTTCTCAGCAGCTGTAAAGACCTCTTATCGTGGTCCCCTGCCTGCGACGAGGCTTTCAACACCCTGCGACGGCTTCTTACGACGCCACCAATTCTACGCCATTTCGATCCTGAAGCGCCAACTGAAATCCACACCGACGCCAGTGGTGTAGGCCTGGGTGCTGTGCTCGCACAGCGTAAACCGGAACATCAGGAATACGTCGTGGCATACGCTAGTCGCACACTTACCAAGGCTGAGAGCAACTACAGCGTCACAGAAAAGGAGTGCTTGGCCATTGTGTGGGCCCTTGGAAAGTTTCGCCCATATCTATATGGTCGTTCTTTTGACGTCGTGACCGACCACCACGCGCTGTGCTGGCTTTCGACGTTAAAAGATCCATCTGGCCGCCTCGCTCGCTGGGCGTTGAAAATTCAAGATTACGACATACGCGTGGTTTATCGGTCAGGACGGAAGCATGCTGACGCCGACGCCCTTTCCCGTTCCCCCTTGTCCCAGAATGCCACAGCTGACTCCGCTTGCGATTCCACATTGTCATCGCTTGACTTTGACACCATTGCTATCGAACAACGCAATGACCCGTGGACTGCGTCTCTCCTCAATCATCTCTCCGACACTTCTGAACTCCCAAAGACGCGAACGCTTCGGCGCCAAGTTCCACACTTCTCGATACGTGACACGCTTCTCTATCGACGTAACTACGCACCAGAGGGACGCAAGTGGCTGCTCGTCGTTCCACGAACCCTGAGGTCGCAGATTTGTTCCTCTTTTCACGCTGACCCACAATGTGGCCACGCAGGAGTCTTCAAGACCTACGAAAGGCTTCGACATCGCTACTACTGGCGTGGCATGTATACCTTCGTCCGCAACTTCGTCCGCTCTTGTGCCGAAAATCTCCACCACACGCCTCCGCCGGTGAACTGCAGCCTTTACCATGCCCTTCCCGACCCTTCGAACGGGTTGGAATAGATATTTATGGGCCACTTCCATTGACTCCGACTGGCAACAGGTGGATAATAGTTGCCATCGACCACCTAACGCGCTATGCTGAGACCGCTGCTCTTAAAACGGCTACAGCACAAGAGGTTGCCACTTTCCTATTACGTCATTTTGTGTTGCGTCATGGAGGCCCTCAAGAACTCCTCAGTGACCGCGGCCGTGCCTTCTTGTCCGAGGTCATTGAAAAATTGCTCGCTGAGTGTGCTATTGTACATCGCACATGTACCGCTTACCACCCACAAACCAATGGGGCTACCGAGCGCTTTAATCGTACTCTCGGTGACATGCTATCTATGTATGTGACGCCTGACCACTCTAACTGGGACTTAGTTCTCCCATTCATTACATACGCCTACAATACGGCAACGCAAGCGACAACAGGCTTCTCCCCTTTTTACCTCCTCTACGGCCGTCACCCCTCCCACACCATTGACACCATTTTGCCCTATCGACCAGATGCGTCCGAGTGCCTACCGATCTTGGACGCCGCCAGACACGCAGAAGAATGCCGCCAGTTAGCTCGTCGCTTTACCTGCGATGACCAAAACAGGCAAAAGGCAATTCGTGATGCCCAGACCTCAACTCCCGTTTTCTTCCGGGTTCTCTTGTATGGCTGTCAGTGCCGCATCGCACACCTGGGCTCTCTTCCAAACTTCTGCCAAAGTACGATGGGCCATATCGTATTGTCGAACAAACTTCGCCAGTAAACTACCTCATTGAGCCTCTTACGCCACCATCAGACTTGCGACGTCGCAACCGCGAGGTTGTACACGTACAGAGGCTCAAGCAATACCACGGTTCAACGCCGCCTGCACAGGACTAAGTCGCCAGGATGGCTCCTTTTTTTCTCCGTGGGGCCATTGTAAAGAAGAGGAAGTACTCCGGCGCAGAAGCAGCAGCATCGAGTGTGCAGCAGCGGCTCGAGCTCGGAAATTGCGGCTGGTGCATCGCCTTCCAAGCCTTCCAAGCACCAACCTTTCTGCTTAATAAATCTTCTTTATAATATATATATATATATATATATTTTCCAGAAGGTATATCCAGAACATAGGAAAAACCGTTCCGGGAAAAACTGACGTTTTGGCTGCGAGTCGACCTTCGTTGGAGTGATGCACACATGCGGCAGTAGCGTACTATATAACTCGGGAAAAAAATTATAATTCACATCATCGTTTAACGACTTTTGGCGCCTTTTCGGAAGCGTCCTGGCGACTTTGCCTAAAAAAAGTCAACATCACTGAAACAAGCGCGTTCTGGGCCACACATTCTCTTTCTTCCATCACGGCACAGCCCATACAAGGTATACCCACTATACGTCACGAGAATCACAATGTCGCTGATGACGATCGTTATCATGACAACGACTTGCTTGTGCTGTACGTGACGTCTCGAAATGCTCCACAGTGCGTTTAGCATGACTAAAACAACAACAACAAACAGGAGGACATGCTCAGACCTCACCTTTTCCAACTTTAGGCTTTGATTGCACCATGTTGATTCCGGAGCCGCGTTTTCCGTAATTATGATGCAGGCTACATGGAAGTGATATGTGTCTCTCTCCTTCTTTCTGCTTTATAAGTGTAGTTACCTCTGCATGGATTAGCTCGCGTGCGCTTATACATACATAGGCAGGTGTCATTATACTGTCGTCGACATTCCCGATTTTCATCTTATAAACTTTTTAGCTTTGTGAATTCTGTTAGGATATTCAAAAAACCTTAAATCGTTTGGGGAACCTATACTGATCTACGGTAGTACTATAGTAACTACAGACATCTGGAGCCAAGTTTTTTGTACACAGAAGCGGCCATAATGGCGGGCACTGCAACTGTGGCGAAGGAGCGATCAGTCAATCTGTCTTCGCGCTGTCTTCTGTTCGAAGCACGAATTGAGCCGCATCAATATGGGTTTGGAATTCCAAACAATAATGTTCATACGTCGTAACACTTTATCGATGTTGTCAATATGGGTCAGTGGTGTTACCCTTACCTGTTCTTGCCACAACGGTTAGCCACAGAAGTCGTAGAGATCACATTCCTTCTTTGGTTGTTGTTTCTTTCAAGCCGCTGAGAAGAACGACGTTGAGCTTCCAGGTCGCGGACATTGAAAATAGCGGAATATATTAAACCACTATAAGTTCTGCTTTAGTAATTATAATTTATCGGGACAGTTTTTTCGCGGTATTTACTCCAATTTTCCATCTCATGTCGTCTTTGCCGGTACAGCGGCATTGCCCCATGACATCCGCGTTGGAACGAGGCGAGCTTATTCGCGCTGAATCCAAGTATCGATCAAAAGCGGTGGGGATACGGACATGTTTCCGGACGACCGACCAGGCACCGCCCACTCCGACGTCATTGCAGAGGCGATCCAATCCGACGCGCGATTCGCGAAGCGGTCGACGATCGATCGCGTGCAGGAGGCGGGGATTGCCCGCGTTTTTCGGCGCCGGGGTTCACGTCCTTACTGCTAACTGGAAGATTCCCCTTCAGATCTACAGCGGTGCGGCAGAGAGCAAACAAGAAGCTTGAAGTGAGTGAAAGGGAAAATATCGTACGGCTCCCGCACGTGCGGTCGATCTCAGGAGAGAACGGGCACCTGTCGCGGGCCCGTTTCTCGCGTGCGTGTGTGCGGCGGGGTTCGGGAGCGACGTTTTACGTATCTGCGTAACGCGTGGCGAGTCGATAATGTTGCCTCCACGCTTGCTTCAGGTGGACACGGCTAAAGAACGAGTGGCGGGGAGAAAGCATTGTACAATGGTTACGTGTGCCTGTTTCGCCCGTAAGCCTTATCATCACCTTTTTTTTTTTGCATTTTGAGGGCATACGCATTCGATCTGCCAGGTGCTCGTCTGAAGGTAATCTAGTCCTTTTTCGGTGTAGACACGCTATAAGGCTGACCATAACGTCCGCAGCAGGTGCTACGCTGTGACAAAGGCAAGCGGTGATCGACGGTCTCGCTTAGCTGCACAATCCCGCCGTCCGATTCTCCTTTTTGCTTCTGCGAGTGTGTGGTCTTAAAACTTTCGAGGGTGTTGCATGATTTGGTCCTCTCGCATGAGGCTTGAACACAGGCTCTCAGGTGCGGCTAAATTGTCGCGCCTTGAGCAGAGTTGGTTGCGTTGGTGCTATATTTCGGCGCGTCTGACTCACGTATCCTTGCTTTGTCGCGCAGTTGCTCCTGAAAATTGAACTCGCAATAAGGCAGAAGTGATCATGCTAAGATAGATTAGACGCAACATACGCGATTATAAGAATCGTGGATGAAGCACAAGTTCCCAACAAATTGCGCAATTTTTCGAGATCCTGCTTTTCTACTTCGAAATTATCTATGGCACGGCTGCAGTCAGTAAGGTCATATACCAGGTGTTCAAATGTAACAATATGGCGCTGTTAAACCTTAGCTCAAATTTTAGCTTTATGGTTTTTTGACTTGTGCAAATAAGTTAAGTTTCCAGATGGACACAAAGTGAGTGATAATTAAAGCTGTCAGCAGCCCAACTAACTAAAAAATAATTACTTTTTTTACTGGCTGAAGTAAGTTGGCGTGTTTGTATTAAAATAATGTTGGCAGTGGTGTTTGTACACAGGTTTCACTTGGAAGATTTCTTCATGCACACCTGTGCTCTGAGGTACCCGGCTTCAAAGTTTAATTGTCTTTCGCATGACTACGCATGCAAGAGGGTGAGGGTCAGTGCAGAGCCCCTAAAGTCACGCGTCTTCTGCATGCCGCGTTTGTCGGTGAAGAAGGTGAAAGAATAGGCAGAGATTATAACAGTTACCCTTGCCCTCTCGGCCGGCGAAATTTAAAAAAAAATTAAGAAGCCTTTAAACGAGTTTCATAATACGCAACCGTAGAGTCTGTAGTAACAGTGGCAGACGTCATGTCGAGATATTGGTGTGAGCGGATAATCCGTACGCCAGTGCACATGCGTAATAGTGACTATAGAGAAGCGTGCGTGGTTCTTGCCTAGAGTACGCGAATAGCGTCACTGCGGATGCGCGAGTACTGTAACTCTTATTGAAATCAAGAACAACTCCGCCATTAATGACTGAAACGCTTCCATCCTTGCTAACACATATTTCCTGCTAATATATAAGCTTATTCTGGTCGTGCACAAATCTCATCAAGACCCTTCACCTCACGACGTCAATGCTCCAAGAAGTGTTCAAAATGTCTGCCTTGCACAGCAACTCAAAGCATGCACTGCTCTCGCGTCGGCTTGACGACTCGGTGCAGTACTTCTGCAGGAATACTCGCACAGGCATATGTTATTCTTGATAGATAAGTGGTGTTTAATGCCCCATAACCGTCATGATTATGAGAGACACTGTAGTGTGGGGCTCCGGAAATTTCAAACCAATGGTTTTTTTTAACGCGCACCCAAATCTGAGCACATGGGCCTGCAGCCTTTTCGGCTCCATCAAAAATGCAGCTGCCGCCGCCCGGTGTCGATCACGTGACCTGCGGGTCAGCAGCCGTCCGAGTACCTTAGCCACTACACCACCATGACGGGGCCGCAGATGTTATCCTATCCTTCATGTCATTAACTTCACTGGATTCTTTTACAAAAACTCCATATTTAACTTAGCCCCGTAGGAGCAAGGTCGAGTGGAGAAAGGTGAGGGGATCTTGGTGGCCAAAAACATTCCTCTTGCGTGCCCAATCCATTGTTGTGGGAAAGGTCTCTCCAACCAGTTCTTCACCTTGGTGAAAAATTGTAGTAATTCTTGATCGGGCTGAAACCATACTTGGTGAGGTAGTTCAGGGAAAAACTGCAGACAGTGTCATCACCAACAACACCTAATACTTCTTCTGTGCACATTTTTTTGTTCAAGTTGTCCTAAAAATGTGAGGTTCGATGATCCTGGCCCCGAGTATGCCACACACACATTCCCACTCCAGCGAACTTGATGCCTCAGACAGTGTGGGTTGTCTCTGCCCAATAATGCGCACTGTGAAAATTAACACTTCCATTACGGCAAAACCGAGGTTCATCGGTCGAAAATATTCTTAGCAAAAAGTTATTTTCTTGATTAGTTTTGATCGGGCCCCACATGCAGAAGTGAACTCTCCTTTGAAAGTCGGCCTCATATAGGTCCTGGAGAAGCTAAACATGACATGAATGGAACTTGCGCTGCCGAGCACATTTGTCACTGTTCCAACACTGCAACCACACAGATTGGCAATCTGCTGGATGCTGAGCTCGGGCATGAAGGTTATGCATGCGACAACGTCGATTTCAATGTGTTCATCTATGATTGCCTTTCCGGTCCGTCTGGAAAGGTGGACAGAGTGCGTTGTACAAAAGCGTCGAAACGTACGACGGAAGGGGACGGGGTTGGCGGCCAGGTGCGTGAAGCTTCATTTCCAACAAAGCGTTGCCATTCATTTCAGTTATTGCAAGAATCACATTTACATTTTCTGCAGTAAATACCTCACATCAGAAGCAGCCATATTAGCTCGAAAGGACTCCACGAGAGTTTCCTTGGTATAGTCTTTCAATGCAGAGACGCTGTGATACCGGAAGCACCCCAGCACAGGGTGGTCAAGCTAACGCATTCTCAAAAAGATGTCGTCGTGTTTTCTAAGGTCACGAAAAAATTGCCAGGTCCAACGTAGAGTAGGAATCGAAGATATGCGAAGCATGAATGAGGAATGTCGATATGTCACTTTAAAATCAGCACAACGTTACGAGGTGCACGTAAATGATGCCGTACATGCCCTCCTTGTCATGATTATGATGTTTTGATGTGTCGTCTACCATCGTAATCTGCTCACGTCACTTGATACGAAATTTGGTATATGTGGAGCTAGCGAAACGGCCCCGAGCACGCTATGAGCGTGGTATGTTGTCATGTTCTTACATGACATGCGTGTCTGGATTATCACTTTATCACCATTCATATATTTCGTCATCCATTGACATCGCGTAACACCAAATTTGGTATATGTGGAGCTAGCAAAACGGCCACGAGCGCATCATAAAGGGCCCAATATACTCGAATGTAGCGTTGACGCGCGCGCCCACTGGGCACAGCGACGCTACGTTAGCAAAACGCGAGCACTATATAGTTTGACGCCGAGGCGCCGCAACCAGCGCGAAATGCGACGTGCTGCATTTCGGCATTGCGCGTCTATGCGGTATCCAGACAACACTGTGTTTCCCATTTTTCGTGGCGGAGGGATGCCGGACGCACTTAAACGTGCATGCACCAAAGCAGCGCAGCGCGGCGCGCGCCTGCGAGTATATGGCAGGACCGGCTCCTGGCGGGGCAACGCCGGCGTGACGCGACTAAATGAACGCCAGCGAGCACGCGCACCGCGTCACACCGAAATGTATTGGTGCCTTGACTGTGGCATGTAGTCATGTTCTCGCATGATACGCATCTCACGATTATCATGTTTCCACCAGCCACATACTTTCGTCAGCTATTGGCGTCACGTAATACCAAATTTGGCATATGTGAAGATAGCGAAACGGCCGCCAGCGCATCATTAGCGTGGCATGCATTCATGTTGTTACATGACACGCATCTCATAATTATTATGTTTGCGACAGTCCCATACCTTCTTCATTCATTGATGGCCCGTTATACCAAATTTGGTATATGTGACGCTGGCAGAACAGCCGCGAGGGCATAATGAGGAGCTTGGCATGTAGTCATGTTGTTACATGACACGCATGTCATGATTTTCATGTTAGAGTCTGTCGCTTGTGTTCGCCATGCAATCTTGTCATACCACACCAGTTTTGGAACATGCCTTGTGAACGAAACCACCGCAAGAGCTGCAGGACCATGAAATGTACATCATGACAGTCATGACATCCATGTCATGATTTTCATGTTGTGACTAGTCAAGTTTGTTCTTCATAGAGTCATGTTATGCCATACCAAGTTTAGTATCGATATCACTATCGAAACGGCCGGGAGAGCTAAAATTCGTTGGCGGCTAGATAGATAGATAGATAGATAGATAGATAGATAGATAGATAGATAGATAGATAGATAGATAGATAGATAGATAGATAGATAGATAGATCGATAGATAGATAGATAGATAGATAGATAGATAGATACGCTCAAAGTCGCCAAAATTCGCTAAGAAATGCTTTGCATTTAAAAAATGCCTCGAAAACTGGTCTCCCGTTATTGCGTTCATTAGTATCACGCCTGTCGCTCATGGCGCACCACGCTGGCACATTTTGATCTAGCCGGCTGAGAGGGGAAGAATATTCTCTGCCTACGCTTCCACATTCTTCACAAACTAAACGCCACACGTACAAGACGCGTCACCTTAAGGAGGAGCTTTGTGCTGACCCTCACAGTCTTGCATGCGTAATGATGGTAAAGGCAAACTTTGGAGGTGGATATATTGTAGCACAGGCATGCGAGAAGAAATATTTCACGTGAAACTGTGTACAAACACCACTGCCTACAATTTTTCAATTCAAACATACCAACTTACTTCAGCCAGTAAAAAGTTATTTACTAAACCTAATTGGGCTACTGACAGCTATAATCACTATCTCACTCAGTGTCCCCCTGTGTACTTAACTTATTCGCAAAAGTAATTTTCGCGTACGTTCCAGCACCAAATTAAAAAAAAGTAACCTTAAAGCTTAACTTCGCACACCTGTATATAAGATGTGCCGTTGGCGTCCATTGTTTTTGTGGGTTCAGGAAAAGACTGTCTGAACGTTTATTTTATTCTTTGAAGCTGCCCAAGCGTGCTAGATCGGCGCCGATTATTTTCATTTTCTTCGCGCGAAGGAGCGAGACATGTATCGAGGGTCGTCTGCTATGCGTCCTGACGACAATGTCAGAAGTTGGGCCAACATGTGGAGCTCAGTTGTACTCACTGGAGAAATATATTTAGCGCTCAGAACTCCCTAAGTATCACCAACGTTTCCTACACAGCACTCACTCAAACCAAACTATTACTTATTTGGGCACATGAAAATATCACTTCGCCGAACTGAGTAAGATTCAAGTTAACGGCTCTATCTCAGTTTGCATTAATTAGCGTACTGTTGGTTTCTTCAAGCGTGGTTTCAAGGCTTTTAAGCATGAGCATCTCACATGATTGGCGCTATAGACATTTGATTGAGATCGTCATTGCACGCTGTAGTAGAGAACGCAATTGTGGACGAGTAGTTCTGGACGCCCACATCCGTATGCCATCAGCGTATGCACTCATCTGCACCGTGCTGGGAAATTCTGCTGCAAATCCGATGATCGTAATGTTTAACGGAATCGGGCTGAGAACTACCTCTTGAGGGAACGACGCCACGGTGAACATCGGTGTCTCCGTCGTTTGTCGTCATGTAAGTGGTATACGGCTCCTGAGGAAACAAACGATTTAAGCATACAGCCGTCCACCGATATCTAAATATTCCAGTACGTGAAGAATCGCACAATGTAGCACATTATCGTAGGCGCCCTTATTATCTAGAAAGACTGCCACCTCTATAGTCTGCGTCGGCTTCTTTCCTCTTCAAGACAGACGATCATGGCCGAACACAGCGCTAATGGCAGATCAGCCTCTTCGGAAGTCGTTAATTTAGTGTAATTCAAGTGCTATGACCCCTGACATGATTTTACGCTTCTGCACACAACATGGCAACCTTTAAGGAGACTCCTCCCACAACTAGGAATTCAGATGGTTTTCTTTTCTTTTCTTTTTTGCCACGAAGCAGTTTTAAGCAATGGCGTAACACCATGATATAACACCTCTTTGCCACGCGGAAGGTCCGGGTTCAATTCACACGAACCAGATAGTTTTATTGCATATTTTTGCAACTTTTTCGATTTTATGGTCACGGGAAACGCTGATTTTTCGCTGACAAACAACGACGACGACAATGACGGTTGAGACGAGGTCAGCACTTGACCCTCTCGCGCTAATACATCAGAAAAATGTTATTGTGTTTTGGTTATTAGACACATAACGAGCGTCTCTAACCATGATCAAAAATACGTAGCGTTGCATGCTATACACAGCAGTGTCCCAAGGAGTGCCAGATTAGTCAAAACGATATGATAAGTGCTGAATCTGAGTAATTCGAATCTCTGTTTTCTTATTCTGCTATTCGGCTGATGTGAAATCATTCCGAATTGGCACTGCGCTGATTCCCGTGACATTTCAAGAAACACAGAAGTAGCTAAATCGGCTTGATCGTTGAAGCATCTCAAGATGCGTGCAATATCAGCTGTCGTATTGGTCTTTTGAGTGTTTTAGTTAAAGGTCACCGTATTACATAGGTTGGTCAAGTCACTAATGAATCGACTGAAATAGACTCACTCAGAGTCAGATCAAGCGGCCAGTCTGAGTTTGAGTGAGAGCGGGTGATTGATGTTTCAGTGAGTTTTAGTTCGAGTGAGCCTATAGTTGAGGAAAATGTTCGTGAGTCGCAGTCTGAGTCAGCCCTAAGCGCAAAATATATTTCTTGAGTGAGTCTGAGTGAGATGCCCGCCTTTAGGCACCTCTGTTCAACTACCACCACAACAATCAGCCTCTTGTACGTGGGCCGCGGTGTATAGACCAGAACATGCCTATCTCACCCCCAGGCGCCTAGGCTGCCGGCGCATGCTCTTGCACACAGACGGTCAGCTTCTTTTGATGTGGCAAGACATGTATCTGTGACGCCAAGTCAACATGGCAAGCGGTGTCTCTGCGACTTAAAAAAAAAATACGAGAAAGCGTCTATTCACGCAGCGGCCAACTACAAGAAGCCGTACCGGCACCACTGCGCCGTCTTTCGATGCGAAAACAATCAGCGCAAGAAGAAGATAATACTCAGCATTGTCTTTGAAGACTACATAAGGGCGCGGGAATCGTGCCGGAGAGATGTTTTCCGATTGCGCAGAATTTTACTCGCCACGAAGAGCGCCGGGATCTGCCGCCAGTGGATAACTGCGATCAGCAGAAAAAAAACTACGAACCGAGTAAAAGTGCCAAGGTATACTTATTGCATTTATTCAAGCGCGACGTCAGCTGTTCTTCTTAACAGCAGCGATTTGCGTGTAGTATGCCTGGAGTATGCGGCACGAGATCATTGGTGTACTCTTTTCACAGACCGCATGCCAAATATAAGAATATATTTAGATTAACGCGTGCATGCATGCACTATGCACGTTTAGTGCTATTGGAACGACGTACTATCGTGATGCAAATAAACTTGAACGGCGCGGAAAGCGTGGCTTTCGACTCAGCCGAACTGCGACCAGCATTGACTGTCGCTAACCGGATCTGTGCTTTCAACTGGCTTCAACGTAGTAACATAAAATCTTGCTCAAAGGGGCACTTTCGCACCGTGCGTATGTTCTGTGCGCTAGGCATGACTGTCAAATGTGTTGCCACCGGGGTTTTCAGGCACCGGAGGTCCGGGATGAAGTTGTCGAGCCAGAAGGAAGAGAGACTTAAAGAGGGTTTATTTACATTATATACAAGGTGAGCTTACGTACATGACGAGCTCTTTTTTCTACATGGTGAGCTTTCGAATCTGGCGTTACTCTACATGGTGCTTCTTTGAATGAGCCGGGTGGCTCATTATAAAGGGTATGTGCTCCCCAGATCCCTAGATCAGGGAACACGTTTAGATGGTACTGTCCAATCAAAGATCACACACAACTGGCGAGGAGGGGGGGGGGGGGCGAGCATGCATGACCCACGTGAACGTCCAATATTGAGGTGTGACTCTGCAGTCCAAGGTGGCGCCAGCGGGGCTCTTCTTCGTCGTGTGTGTGCCGCTGGTCGAGGGGTCCCAAGCTCGGCAAACACATGCGGCCGTGCATAAGTTGAAGCTGGAGCTCGATTATAGCGCTACGTTGACGCCGGTTAAATTCTGCCCTGCCTCAGGCAAGGCGTATACTGCAGTTCCAGTTCGACTCAGTCGAAAGCAATGCTTTCCGCTGTAAGCATTTATTTCCATCGCGATAGTACGTACAGGATGCTTCATGCTTAGGGGAAATCTCGGAGCGCCTGGCATAGCGATGCGACCAGCACTGCGATCGCGTGCCGGCAGCAGCTGACGCGTGCGCAGGCTCTTCAAGGGGGTAGAGTTGAATCACGTCATCTGCTACGGCAAGGCGCGTTCCGCATTGTCGCACAGCGTACGGATACCATTGTTGATTTATGAACTGGAGTGATGCTCCGCACTAATCATTTTCAGAAAACTCTTTCAGATTAGATCCAAAGAAACAAGGAACGGCAAACTTGCGCGTGCTTTCTTTCTTCGTGTCTCTTTTTTATGGGCGGTTTTTTTTTCTTTTTTTAGATGTTCCCGTACCAACATGCACAGCTTTCAAGCTTGTCTTCACTGAACGTTGTGCAATGTCAACCTCTCTACCTTCACTCGTGATAATGGGCACCAGAAAAAATAGTATTTGATAGCGTACCTTGTTTGCTCTATCTAAACAACGTGGCAGTGTGTCCTTTCACAAATCCGAAAGTTTCTTCAATGTGAGCATGTACCGCTCGTAGTCTCTATTTGACTCTAAATAAAACAACCCACTCATTAGTTACTGCTGAGCATCTGAGACGGTTTAGCACAACAAAACAACTGGGAATGAATTCGGGAATGATTTGTGATGGATTAATCACCTGAACGTGCTCATTCTCTGCGATAATTGCTGACAACATAAAGGACTATTTCGCGGCATCGAAATGCACTCGTGATGTTTCCAAGTTCATGTTCCCAGTGGTAGCGATGATATAAGGCTCATTCTAGGCGGCAGTCAAGGCATGGGGTCAGCGATGTCTTCCGCCGCCGCATGCCACATTCATTCATGATGGGGGCGTGGCACCACAAGATTAAGACTGATCTGAAGTAAACAGGGGCTCCTCTGTGATACGTTTTTTTTTCATTTATCATTTTCGCTCTGACTGAAAAGAGCAGTACTGTGTTGTTTGCCTGGTTTACCATGCCCTGTTTACCAGGAAAAATGAATATTGAACTGTGCTGTAAAAACTACAATACAGTGTGAAGCCGGCTAGCGAGTCTTCTGGTATTTATCTTCGTAAAGAGACACGTTCAGGCTTTGTCCTAACCTAAAGTATTCTTGAATTTGTTGCCATTTGTTCTATTGTGTTAAGCCAGCACAGAAGTACGACTCTAACTGTTGAGTGTTTTTTTGCTTTATTCAAAGTCAAATCAAAACAACGCATTATGCGTGCTGCTTGCTGTGTCTTCCTCGTCCTAGTGTAGTTCGGTGCACATACAGTCAAGAAATATTCATAAACGCGCACAGCCCCACGGCGTTTTGAGAGAGCAAACAAGGTATGCTGTCTAAATCCGCATGCTTGTAGCGCCCAATTATCACAACTAAAGCCATTTATTGGCCCAGTTCCTGCACTAACAATGGTAATCGCACACTTTCCAAGAATGCGGCAAACAAGAGCTGTCGTAGCAGGCGACGTGGTTCAAAACGACACTTCTAAATTATCTGCGAATGCGCGAGCTGTTGCTAATGCGTATTTGCAGTGCTGGCCACATCACAACGACACTCGCTTCGAGATTTCCCCTAAGTGTGAAACAGCCTGTACCTGATGAAGTTGCTTCAGTAGTCTGCAATGCATGTGCTGTAGACATTACGGACTGTCGTGTAAGATATCGACATTTCGCACGAAAGCAGCACCAAATTTAAGAAGAGGGAAAGCGCGAAACATGCTTACAGCCCGACTCACGTTGTAAAGTTTCGCGTTTGGTCTGCGGAGCGTCTGCATGCGTGCCATTGCATGCAAAGTATCTAGTAACGTTGATTGCATGGGTGTCACTTTGCCGTGGTTGCAACAGATGGCGCCACCCGCATTCTCAATATGGCAGCACAGACTGAGCTCGCTGTGTTCTGTTGTATGTAGCCTGATGTCTGCTCACGTTGCTCACGTCAACTAACACTTAACTCAATGCTATGCGCTCATACACCACCTTAACATTTGTTTACCTGGAGTGAAAGTCACAGAAAAGTGATTGTTACCCTCTAACACCCTCAAGGGGAGCTCTTTAGCAAAATAATCCACGTGAGTAGTGTCTTTCAATAAAAAGTACCTTACTAAATGCGGTGGGTGACGCCTTCTGACATTGTAACTTCAGTACGGGTTATACGTGCACTACGTCATGGGCGCATTCTTTCAGTATTATAATGACGTGCCAACACCTCGGTACAAATATGAGAGACATCGCAGTGGAGATCTCTAAAGATTATTCAACGTGAACCTAAAGCTAAGCACACGGGGATTCAGCATTTTTGCCTCCATCGAAAATGCGGCTGCCGCGGCAGGGTTTTGGGCCCGTGACCTGTGTTTCAGCAGCCGAGTGCCTTAGCCAGCAGAGCACAGTCGCGGGTTCACTCTTTCAACAACAGTGTAATGGACAGTTCAGCTAATTGTAATTCTTGCAGGATTGGCTGTAGACGAAGACAAAAGATACACATAGTGCCTACAAGCAGAACATATCCTCTGTCATATAGGCTTGACAGTTCTTTGTCATTCTGAGAAACTTTTGGGGAGGAATGTTAGGCTTTAACAAGAAATTGTGCAAAAGATTGCGCACATGAAGCTGATTGATGCATATTAGTGCTGCCCTATTGCTTCTCGAGTACTTATAAAAACAGAAGACATTGCGTCCAGCAGCAGCAGCAGCAGCAGCAGCAGCCGCAGCAGCAGCAGCAGCAGGAGCAGCAGCAGCAGCCGCAGCCGCAGCCGCAGCAGCAGCAGCAGCAGCAGCAGCAGCAGCAGCAGCAGCAGCAGCAGCAGCAGCAGCAGCAGCAGCAGCAGCAATGATGCACAGTTTTCGGAAAAATTCTCAAAAAAACTTAGGGCAAAAAATACCGCAGAAATATTTTTGTCAGTCAAACGTTTGCGCTTGAAACCTGTATATTGTGGCTTTCAGTAAGTTTGAAATTCAGCTTTGTTCAATGGTAGAGCGACCTACGTGGTCGGGACGACATATATTCGCTTTCTGACTTTGGTACGCGAGTCCTAGTGAGGCATAATATAAGAAAAGTAAAGCCTCTATTTACCGTTCTAACAATATTGGAGGACCATTAAAAAAGGCGCCCACGTTTCTGTCTCTTTAGTAAGCGTTTTACTTCTACAATTTTCTTCCTTTTATTCCTACGTTATCTGAAGGATTATGCTTGCTTATGTTACTTGCGCAAAAGGTTGGCTGGTGTGAAGGGCTTGTACTAAGCGCGAAGCAACCATTAGGGCCGGCAGGTGCTAAATGCTCTGATACAATGGGCGTAGCTGTTGTTTCTCTTAGAGGGAGTGACCCTTGTAGTGACGATAGCTCCATCGCTGATAACACAGCGCTTCCAACAACAAAAGCCGAGGCACCTGCTGTCACAGGAGGGAAAGATAGCGTCGACAGCTGAACAAAAGAATTTATCAAGACGTTTCTGTGACTTGAGCACTGAAGTGCCTCGTCCTTAACCCAATTGTGCTTTGATGCAATCCACATTCTCAGCGCGATTCGCCTATTTTGGTGGGATGCTGCTATATTGCGCCTAAGCAACCATAGAGCCCCATTAGCATATGAGAAAGATCTGACCCCTTATTTTTCGATTATCATTCTGTTCGTGTGCCGTTTGTGGTCTTCCTTTTTTTTGTTTTTTTTTGTTTTGCTCATTCTACCACTTTACTTCTGCTGTTGAATTCAAAGTGTGCTTGTATTTGCTACCTTGATTGATTGATTGATTGATTGATATGTGGGGTTTAACGTCCCCAAACCACCTTATGATTACGAGAGACGCTATTTTCTTCCTTGTAAAAGTATGTAGGCATTGTGCTCTGCCACCAGAGGCCGTTTTGTAAGCCTGTTGTCTACCCATTTCTCTCCTTGTTGATTGTATTTGTGAAATTAATTTGACGAGGAAATCTATGCGATGTTGTTCATTTGTAATGCTTTTTACAGTATGGCAAAACACAAAGACATAAAGGATGCGGACCCACACAAATTTTCTCATCAAACACTACTACTACTACCAATACTACTGCTACTACTACTACCACTACTACTACTTATAATAATAATACAATTATGATTATTGAACAATGTAATTCGTCAAAGCAAAAGGAAATTGCGCGACTTAGAGACAATACACCAAGGGACGATTCCAACAAGCACAAACAGGGAATAAAAACACAGGCGAAGAGGTTTGCTGTACCCGGATATAGAGAAAAAGTATAAAGAGTGCAAATAAATATGGAAGGAAACGGAGAGTGCAACTAAGCGAGCACACATTTGGATGTGCAAATAATATCTATAAGTAGTCGCAGAGTCTTGTCAAGTTTACTCGTGGTGCAGCAACGCTTTCGATACATTTTGGTTAATTCGCGCTGACTGATACGATACGATAATCCTAGATTTTGAAAACTTGCGAATACTTTGCATTTGACCTTTCATACAGTATTTATTTATTTCGTCATGCTCACAAGAAAAATTCACTTTCGAGGTTATCTTTTTTTAACAGCCTCAAGCCAAGAACGCCTTCACCACCGTTGTGGTCTAGTGGCTAAGGGGCTTGGCTGCTGACCCGTTGTTTGCAGGGTGAAATCCCGGCTTCGGCGGCTGCATTTTCAATGCAGGTGAAAATGCTGTAGGTCCCTGTGCTCAGAGTATGGTGCACGTTAAACAACTGCATATGGTCGAAATTTCCGGAGACCTTCACTACGGCGTCTCTCATAATCATATACGGTTGTTTTCACACGTTAAACCTCACATATGAATTATGAAGGGGCGGCTACTCCAATGCATCGTTTCACTCGAGGGTCAGTGGTATTTACGCCCTTTTACAATAAGTCAGAAGGACATTAGTGCAACGCACCACCCGCAGAGAATAAGCGGCCGACTGGCGCATTTGAGGCAAGTTGTCAATTCTGTTGACAAACCTCTTCGCTTCACCTTCAGTTTAGGCACAAACTTGCCTTGATTCGAGGCCATCAGATAATAGAGTCAATTCGTCTACGAGTAGGGAGACGCGTGCAAATGCGTTTGTTTCGTAAATTCCGTACAGCGCAAGGTTTGTGGTCTGGGTAATGCTGGGCCGATGTCTCCAGTAACTATCTTGTTTAACCACCTGTTTGCACCTTGAGTTTTTGTAATCGTGTGCACCGTGAGTTTGTTAATATATATATATATATAGTTTGAATAGACGGGTTCTCGTCCGAAACGGCCTGTACAATAAACAGTTGTTATGTTGAAAACGCAGATACTTCATATATATATATATATATATAGATTAATAGATATATATATTATATATTATGTATATATATATATATATAGCGTCTGCTTTTCTTCTTGATTGTTATTTCGTTGTAAACTGATGCGCCCTACTCGCTGCCCTTCAGTGGGCCTGTAAAGTATTTTGAATAAGTGAATAGATAAATAATAAATTAATAAATGAGCTAAAACAAATCCGGTGACGTTACTTAAGTATACCTCAGAGCATACCACGTCACTGAAACGTCATATTTACAGTGCCTCAGTGCGCTGGAGGAAGGGTGCCAGCATCCTTCAGTGATGCTAAACTAATCAGCCAAGTCGTGTGAAGGCATGAGACGGAAACCATCGAAGCTAGGTGGACGCACGGTACTGGACATCTGCATTTCTACACTTTCAGTACAATTTAGAGAGAGAAAATTATTCTACAGCTGACGAGTTCATATCACTTGACGAATCGTGAATTCGAAAGTCGTTCATCCAATTTCGTCCCTGGCGGCCCGTGTTAAGGGTGATATCAGTGTACGTTAAGAGCAGCAGATAATCAACATTTTTGCAGCCTTCCACTATGAGGGTGCTGATATCTTTATCATTGTTTTGGTATAGAACAGCCAAGACAATATTATTTACTTACCTTGTGAGTTCACTGGCAATAGAACTTGGTACGTCACCCCTGTCCTCATGTATCGTGGTTTATCAGCCACCTATCGCACCACACGGCACGTTTTAAACAACCGCTTAATGGATTTTTCGTAAACTGCGCATCTGCAGGTGCTTGAATAGGATTTGTTTTGTCCACTTCCGAGCATAATGTATTGTCGTGGTAAATCACTTGCCTTGTCAGTTCCTCAAGCCAACTCGAAATCAAAAGCCATATTCTTTTTCCTGCACGGCGATGCTGTCTGACCGCCCTTCGAAATCTTTCAGTACATAATGTGGTTTTACATGGCCTCGAGGATTGGAGGCACCTCCCTTAGTTTTGCATTGCCTCCGTGATCAGATCCTCTTTGACCAAGTTACGATGCGGTGAGATGAAATCATCATGTGACTTCAAGTTACGTGACTGTCATGTGACATCGCATAGGCGACGTCATCACGTCGTGGTTCTTTGCATCCCTTTACCATGACGCCACAGTACGCGAGATGCCGGCCATCGAAGTTCACGTTGGAAATGGCATTTAAGACTTTCACTGTAATCGAAAATCACTTGCAAGTGAAGGTCTCATTCTGCCTGACTTAGTGCCTTCACGCGGTATGCGAGGGATTATTGGTCAGCTTCCAGCTCGTAATAAGATCACGTGCTACATGACGTCAATAGGCAAAAATGAGTGTGCCACACTCGCCGCAACGGCAACAGGTGGCACTGACTTACGCTCCCACGTTCAATGCTCATATGTACCCAATAACGTGTATGAGGAGGTAGCCGCCATGGTAGCTCAGTTCATAGAGCATCTAACGCGTTATCCTAAGTTCACAGATTTGGTTTCTGAGCACGGCAAGCTATCTTTCTATTCTTATCATTTACATTACACTTACTTCTAGTAACGTTCCTCTACTGTCATTGGCATATTTTACTGTGAATTCTCATTATTATTGTTACTAACAATGACAACGAGCCCTCAAATTTACCTTTCTTTCCTTTATAGCAAGTGTAGCATGTTTTCTGTCAGCCTTTACTCTCTTTCCATCGGTGCATTTATCCATCGAAAATTCTCGGCTCTTCAATGTTGTAACATTAAAACGAATCTGTAATTTTTTTCATGGTTTATTTACTTTGCGTCATGCTGATATCGGATTGAAGTGGTATTTCAATTCTTCAAAATCAACAGTACATAACCGGCAACTTCTACGCGTGCAGATGAAGAGCATAACACCACTGCAGAACAAATGAAATACGCTCATTTAAAATGTTCCTACGAAGACAACAAAGACATCATAGCAGTGGGTTAGCCCGTGCTTGACCATACCAAGAAGCAGGTCTAATCTCTGAATTCAGTTAGTGATTTTGTGATTGTCGAAAACACACTGTTGTGTTCAAAACAAGTGCACACACGTGGCCAGAACGCGTCACCGCTATCATTCCCCCTAAAAAAGTTAAATCAACCACTTATGAGATATTTGCTGGACTTCGGCACTGCTCTGGTCAGATACCGAGTTTCCCACGCGCATATGCCTGATGAAGTGGCAGATCTCTCATTTTTTCGCCGCCACAAATGAACCTCGAAATTTCACGTCGTTTCTAGCAGCACTGCTACCCTTGATTTGCCCTTTCGTCATCCAGTTCATTCAAGTGAAGCGTATCCATGCATATTCGTGCGAAACTTCTCTAAACGATGCAACCACGCCAGGGCGTGTGAACAGGCAAATACGCGCATGCAGATCTCCGGCGCACAAATGATGGCGGGGCAGCTAGGCAGCGTTTTCTTCCACTTGTACCAGGTATTAGCCTGGTTTCTTTTTTTTGCGCGCAGGGACAAAAAGCGTAAAATTATAAAGAAACCTTGCAACTAGGAGTACCTCAGTACTGTCGGGTTGGCCGACGCACCGACATCATCGAGGTGTGAATTAGAAATCGTAGGGGACTCCCATCCTCACTGGGCTTTACGTTTCCCATTTGAATGTCTATCTTTTCGTTGTGATTTCTTGTGCTGCTCGTGGTTCACCGAGCAGCCGCTTCCTAAGGGCGCTCAACCGAGACACGCTGCATCCACAATCCCAAACTTCCCTTCCCGCAGCGTCTGCCGCTCTCCTCTAGAATCATTAGTCATTTCAGAACCGGGACGCAAGCTCACTCGGCCATTAAACTGCCCCCCCCCCCCACCTCATGCGCACGGCAACAGACTACGTTTGTGAGGGAAAATGAAAGGGAGAGCGAGAGCAGCAGACATGATGTGCGAGTATTTACATGCTTGAACGGCGTGTGTGTGTATTTCCAGACTGCATAAAACAAATGGAATTTTCCAAATATGCATGCTTTTGTTAAAAGAGCAATGTTCAAGGGAAGCGTTCAGTTTCCAAACGACGGCACCATAATAACACAGTGCTCTCTACACGCCAACGTATACGCAACGGGCGTGTTCTCGACGTCTATGAATATTTTCACAGTGCCTCTTATCGAGATACTACCAGAAATCAGCATAAATATATTGGGACCTGGTACCTTCTATAAACCAAATGAATCTCCCACGTCTGAATCGCAATCATATATATGCTGACGATGTCACGCACGACCCACATATCTCGGTGGCTGTGGCACTCAGTACTGAATGCGAGGCTATGGCTTATATTCCCTACCACACAACGTATACTAAATAATTATATAAATTCTTCATCTGGCCGAAAGAATAATTGCTGGGGTTTGACGTCACAAAATACCGTCTTGTATGTTAGAGACACCGTACTGGAGAGTTCCCGAAATTTCGTCAACCCGAGGATGTTTGCCGGGCACCTACTTTTGAAGTACTCGTGTGACAAGTATTTTCTCCCTCATCGAAAATTGCCCCCCCCCCCCCCCCCCTCTTCGAAGCGAATCGTGAGGAAATGCGATTGCATTGCGTATACTATCCATAGCGGCGTTTCGCACGTGAAAAACTATCTTTAGAAGGTATAAACTTTATTTTTCCTTTGTAAAGGAAAGGTGCAATGGAAGAGAGATGAGGAGAGATTGCTACGCTCGATAGTCCTCCGCAACCCTCTCTGCCCAACCCAAGAATATTTTAAATGCGAAGCAGTTAAACTTCGGTGACTTTGAGCGTATCTATCTATCCACTATCTATCTATCCATCTATCTATCTATCTATCTATCTATCTATCTATCTATCTATCTATCTATCTATCTATCTATCTATCTATCTATCTATCCACTTACGTTTGGGTGCTTTCGTGCTCAGCCCCTTAACTTGGCCTGACGCGTGAATCAAAATTAGCAGGGGAGGGTAATATGGTCGAATGAATATGACATGCTGGTCAAGACATTAATAACGTCACAATCCTGTCGCGTACGTCATGAAACACTTCCCGCCAGACTGTGGCAAATACTCACGGGCGAGTATGTGCCGCTTGTATGCGGATATGTGCCACGGGTGGTTAACACTTGGTATCTATACCCAGGAACGACGAAAACACACATGGGCAATTTTTACGTGCGAGTGTTAAGAAATACCCGACATCGGAAGCATCGACCTGGCGAATGAAGAATAAATGTCAGGGTCCCAACTGGAATCGATTGATTGATTTGTGGGGTTTAACGTCCCAAAACCACCATATGATTATGAGAGACGCCGTAGTGGAGGGCTCCGGAAATTTTGACCACCTGGGGTTCTTTAACGTGCACCCAAATCTGAGCACACGGGCCTACGACATTTCCGCCTCCATCGGAAATGCAGCCGCCGCAGCCGGGATTTGAACCCGCGACCTGCGGGTCAGCAGCCGAGTACCTTAGCCACTAGACCACTGCGGCGGGGCATAACTGGAATCGAACCTAAGCATTCTGGGAAACTAAGCATTTTACCACAGAACTACGCCATGTCTCGGAACTACTTTTCATATGGACGCTAACCTTCGTGAAACGTCAGTAGTGGTCGCAGTGCTGCCTGCCCAATTTTATAAACATTACATATCTATTCCCTTGATACAGCCGTCACGACGGGTTAACGTCAATTGTGGTTAGGTGACATGCGCTGAAGTTGATCAATGTAGCAGCATCCAGGACCAGCATCTTCGCGAGCATCAGCGCTTCATATCAGCTTCTGGTGTTGGTATTATGCATGTTTCAGTTAGCGTCGTTGCGCTAGTGCAAACGGGTGGGTATTGATTGATATGTGATTGATATGTGGGTTTAACGTCCAAAAACCACCATATAATTATGGAGGACCTCGTAGTCG
Organism: Rhipicephalus microplus; assembly: GCF_013339725.1. Classification (NCBI taxonomy): domain Eukaryota; kingdom Metazoa; phylum Arthropoda; class Arachnida; order Ixodida; family Ixodidae; genus Rhipicephalus; species Rhipicephalus microplus. The sequence continues at coordinate 58,643,224 of NC_051173.1, read as the reverse complement.
AGGGCTCCGGGAATTTCGACCACCTGAATGGGTTTCTTTAACGTGCACCTCAATGTGAGCACACGGGCCTAAAGTGTTTCCGCCTCTTTCGGAAATGCAGCCGCCGCAGCCGGAATACGATCCCGATCTGGTTATATCACCATTTGCTACTCTTCAACATCTGTCTGTGCGTGCAACACTTGTACATATATTTAGCGTCAATTCATGACGTGTCGCTCAATAAAAAATATTGCAACACGGTCACCGTCCCTCCGCATGCTTCGCATAACGTCATTTCCCAGGTACGTGGGATCTGCCGAATTTTTCTTTCTTTTTTTCTTAGCGAATAGCGCCGTCCGCTGAGCGTGGCATTTTTCTGTCGCGACAAACGCGGCATGCGTTTGCAGCTCTAATAGGTAGCGTGCACAGTTAAAATACGCTATGAAGAAAACAAAACAAATAGTGTTTCCGGCTCGGCTTTGTCGTTTCACAGTGGCATCTTAAGCTGTCGCTGACAGCTGCAGAAGCGTGACATGGTGGGCAAAAAGTTTCTTAATATACACTAGAGGGAACTCTGGCGCTAGTGTCCATGGGAGCTGCAATGCACGGCACTTCAGCGAGCATGGGAATGATATATAGGTAGTACACTGATTTGTCTAATTTTCGGACTTCTGGCCGGCTCCTGGTTTCGTGTGTGTTCGTGTGGCTTGAAGCTGTTTTCTGACGAAACAAAAATCAGCAAATGTTCAGCAGTTGCGCTTCACCACCTTATTTTTTAGGCTTACCATTTCGAATCGGGTCACGAATTCAAAGTGGTTCGTTCTTTTTTTTCAAAACGAAACCGAAACACAACAATAAACGAATTCACAAGTACTATTAGCCGCCCCCAAGTACGAAGACAGGGCAAGTCTGTGTACTACCCATCATTCCCGTGGTCGCTGAATGATCGCAGCGCCAGAGTCCCCACTAGTTAATTTTAGGAAACTCTATGATGGTGGGGGCTCCACTTGCTAGAAAGGCGCTCGCCCACAGCTGTTGCTATGGGAGAGGATGGTGGACAGATCCCGACGGACTCCTGACATAGTTTGACTAAGAAATGCATTCGCATTTAAAAATCATCTACCACTGCCGGGATTCGATGTCGCTACCTGCTTGTCATCAATCGAGCACCCTGATCCCCATGGTGAGTCACACCGGTGGTGTAAAGTCCGAAGAAAAGTGGTGTTGGGCGGCTGTCCCTACCATAGCGATTCCCACCCAGATGTAGAGCGGTAAGCCTAGATATAGTCACATTAGCACCGATACTGAGGGCCTGTTAAAGTGTAAGGTTCCACAAGTTGGCACTGATTCATCATGTTGAACGACACAGAAGACGTCTGAAAGGAAAGCAGGGCAAGTGCGGACTCGCAACCATAGGTCGGCAAAAATTGTCGAGCTCACTAAGGTTCACTCATGAAGAATATTTCAGGCCCACTCCTTAGCATATTACGCTGTTTAACACATGAAATATATAATAGAAATATCTGAGTGAGCCTCAAATATATACTAAGTATATATTTGAGGCTCACTCAGATATATACTCAGGCTCACCCTTGACACAAAACGAAATTCAAGAATTTATTTATTATTATTTGGAATGCTTTCTGCAGACAGCGCCCATGCTTTTGTAAGTAGGCCTTTTCGACGTGGCATGCGCTTTTTACACAGGCCTGAAAAAAAAAAACAAATCAAATTCCGAAAGTTCAACCAACATCACTATAACATTAAATCTGTTGTAGAATCCACAAAAATATTTGGTCTAAATTATTCTACTTTCCCTCCATTTAGTTCGCTTGCTATACACTCCCTCTGTGTGATCCAGATTTGGAAGCGTATCCCTGTTTGCCCAGGTGTGCCTCCGCTGTTCCCCGTCTCCCCGTCGCCTCGCACTCTCCCTCCCTCAAATTTCGCTCTCTTGAGCGCGAGGAGCAGCAGCAGTCTGACGGCCGTCACACCCGATTGCACGCGGCGGTAGCACGCACGCCTTCCCAGCTTGCGCATAGCGCGCACGCAAGCGCCGACGCCCGCTTGCCCCGCGTGCGTTCAGCACCTTCTCTCCGACGAGGCTGACATCTCGCGTCATGCAGGCGCACGTGTCCGCCGTGTATTCTGCGAGCGTATATACACATCCGCACGGCGCTCCTGCGTAATCGCCACGTTTCAACGTTGAATCCCATCGCGCTTTGAGTGTTTTCGTATGTCTAGCGCGTTGTTTGATGTTTCCACGTCGTCGTCGCCCGCGGTTCGCCTCGTGGTTGCCCCTCGATATCGCAAAGAGCGGCTGATGCGCAATGGTGCAAAGACATGAGGCATCGCCGTCCGAATTGGTTGGTTAAAACGTAACAAATGGCTGTATGTTAGACCTTTTATTTTAATGCTCTGATGAGCTTCTAAATGTATACAACTGTACTTATTTCTATGTTAATTTCGTTTCATGATAAAATAGTGTGGCAAATAGAGGGAAGAGGGAATCGTTTATTCATTTGCCTGCATCGAGCGCCATTTCGTGGCGAGAGGCCCGTTCTGTCTACCGCAAGTATTTCTAATTATATTTTCTCCATTTGCATCAGGCTCATAGCGAAAGTTGTTTGACACCAACTTAGGTAGTCCCCGTACAATGACATACAATGATTAGTTAGGCGCCTTCTAGCGAAATACAAAGATTTGCATCGCAGTGCTATTGCCATAGAAGGTTGTCTTATCATGTAAATGATGGGTCAGCAGTATCATTCAAGCCAAGTCCTTGCCGTAAAAAAAAAAAAAAACGTCATGAAATTACTGAATACGTGGAAAGCAGTGCAAATTACGCCTTGGACGCGTGAACATGGAAGGGCAAATTGTTTCTTCATATCTTACCGATGACGTAATTGGACTGCTTCCAAAATATTCAACGCCTTTTACCGACTAGAGCAGCTGGAAGTTCTTCAAACATAATATAATGTAAAAACGAAAGGCTTTTGGCTACGTATTATATTGTCTTATTAGATATATATAGCGCATTTTTCCAAGCACGCAAAAGGACAACTACTTCTAAGAACAAAAGAATATCGAATGAATTGATATATCTAGAGTATTACTATGCGTGATGTTAATACATGGTTGGTTTTCACTCCAGTACATAAAGCGAATTTGCGTCGAAATGTCGTGGTATACATTTGAATGCTTGCTCTGTACTATCTATACACACCTTCCCAGATCTCATATATTACCTTCAGCCGACTCGAACATATATTTTCTGCATTCCTGTGATGCCGTAAGCAGCATCCGCTGCATTTGTGCGTGTGTGTTTTGCAGTTGTATTGTTCAACACTGTTTGCGCGTATAATATTTTGAAGCCACTATATCGAAACAATGAGCCTCTTATCATATATCAATCCCCGTAAGCTTTCCTGAATGAACAGCCTATACCACGACATGGGCGCTGACCCCGGGAACAACAACACGGTGCCTAAAATAGGGGTATCAGGAAGCAAGCCACGACTATAGCCATTTACGGATCGTCGAAAGCTCCATACCGGAAAAAGTAATTATTCCGCGTTTCTTTGAAGTTGTGCGCCCATGCAGCTCTTTGCGACCGCAGTGACGCCTGCGGGCACTCCTGCGCACTGCGCGTCCTGCCGGTTTCGGGGCGTAGCGAAAACACCGAATCTGTAAGCATCCGTCCCCTTCGGGACACGGTGATGTTCCTGATATCACCTCCCCCCCCCCCCCTCCCACCCTAATTCGATCTCCCCCGGCGACAAAGGCGAAACAAAAGCGCAGTTTCCCCATCGCGGGGCCCGCTGTTTGAGTTCTGTAGCGTTAGGACAAACACACGCGAACACGAGTCTGCAGCCGCTGAGGGACCCCTCCCCGGATAATAAACGCGCGCGCCCTCACGCCCGCACCCACACACAATGATAGGGGATTATCCTCCCTGTCCGCACGCATGCTTCAGCCTATTGTGCCCTTTGTCGCACTACTTTGGCCCTCCAGAGGCAGCCATCAATTCGATTTCTCAGTCACGCTCCAACATTCCCGTTAATCTTTGCGTATCGAAATTATAGAGCAGGCGTGAACGCAGGAAAGAATTGGCCAGTGCAGCGCGAAGGGCCCTCCGACGTGTGGTTTATGTCCTATTTTACTTTTTTATATTGTTTCTTGTTCGCCTGTTTGCTTATCGCTAGTTATTTCTTGTGGTAGTTGTTCAACGTCTATACCGAAGCTTTTGATGGAAGAAGTTAAAGCCTGCCTTACACACTTTGCAGCATAAAATAAAAATAAACAAAAAGAAAGAAAAGAAAAACAATATAAACAAAAAGGTGAATTATGCCAAGTATGACAACATGTATGGCAGTGTAAAATAATGCACAGATTTTCGTGTTTCGGTACAGGGGATAAAAGAAAACGACGTGCGATAAAATTTTTTTTTTGTCGACACCCAAGTTTCACCTCTCGCGGAAGTAAGTTACCAACGATACTGCACACTGAAAGCAAATGGCGATGATAGGTTGATCACTGCTTAAACCCCGTGCTGTAACAAGAAGGGAGAGGAGGAAGTGCGGAAGTAAATGAATAGCGGGAATAGGGATCAGTGCAGCCGGAGAGCAAAGGGGAGCGGAGGGGATGACGTCGGAGTGAGTAGGGAGGGAAGACATGGAAATGAACAGCCGCCTCCCGTACCCGCCTGCGCCTTTGCGGGCGCTGAAACGGGCGCACGTGCGCGTCGCGGCTTCCGCCGCGCTAGGCGCACCCAAGCAGGGCCACGAAAAAACATACGCGCACAAGCACGAACGCGGCTGTCCACGCGCCTGCGGCATCGCGTACACGCTGCGCCTGCACCGAAGCGGGCAGCGTGTCACGCCATTAGGGAATCATTTACCGTGTCGTCGCCACGTGCAACCACTTATGAATGGGAAAGGGGAGGCGGGGCTTTCGCGAAGGCTGAATGAGGGGCCCTTCTCGCGAGGCACTCTCCGCCATGAACAGCGTGTCGTTTCGGTGTTATATTGAGTGCGCTGCGGGAACCGTAACACCGCTCTTAATATGAGCAGCCGATCGACATTGACAGCCTACCTGCATAGTTTCTTAACTTATTGCACTTGTGTTTGTTCAATTGGTACCTACGATTTGCACAGTAGTGATATGCTTTCGGAGAAAACTTAAAATGTGACTGTTTTTCGAATTTCGGTATAAGTGAGAGAGCTTATTCCATGCATTTACAGCACGAAGATCGAAACTGAAACCCAAATCTTCTCTTGTGATAAAAAGCGTTTTAGTTGATGAAAATGTTGTCGTGCTGCTCGATTCGCTACCTTAAAGATTAATAGCCTCCTTAGGCGACTTCTTTCTAAGAATCCAGCACGCGTCTCCTTCGTAAATTTGTGATATGTATGTTGTTATGATCAGCAAGCCACCCTTTGCCGCGGCCAGCCACGACGGAAAAAAGGCGGTCGCCTCACTTTGTGGCGATAAGAATGTGCGTGAAGACGCCCGGCTGGTTTTCGTGTACTGGGATGTGCGTGGTGGCAATTACCCGACGGAACACTGCTGTCGCTCAGCTGACGCAGAAATGCGACACGTGGCGTCTTTGTGTCCCAGGAAAACCCACAATGCCGAGTTTCCCTCGAAGATGGACGTCGGACCACCACGCCTCCGACTGATAGGACGTCGACGCTGAAACCAACGCCACATGTCCAGGTACCTGCCCTCGAAGGTGCCTGGCTGGCAACCAGCGTTCGACAGCTTGGGTGGATGGCCCGTGTGGCGAGATGACAGACTCATCACACCCCGCTTGCTGGAAGCAAGATTCGCTGGATGAGACATCATCGCCGGCATCCTGCACCTGTTTGGGTTGTGTATTTGCCTATGTTGGGGACGGTGCCCGCATAGTGGATCTCATCACTGCTGTAGGACCTGTTATTGGACAGTGCAGTATGGACATATTCGCCGATCTAGGGATCTGGGGGAATTAATTAGACTGTTTAAAATCAGCCCTCACGGGCTGCTTGGGGAGTTTTTCAATGTAGGGCGTTTCAATGTAGAGCTTTCCAATGTAGAGCTTTGGGCAAGAGCGCGTTTGCTATGTGAATAATGTAAATAAACCACGTGTTAAGTTCACCTTTCTCCTGCTTCGACATCTTCCTCCCTGATCTCCGGTGCCCGCAAAGGTCGGTCGCAACAATGTGTAGATGGCAATTTTTCATGACATAAAGTTTGGGTCACAATGTAATGGTTTACCTTTTGACACTGCTTACGCTAGTTTGGGCGCTTTAGCAGAAGGAGATGAAGAGATGGCGTGCCGGTGCTTGCATGGTCTCTCTGTTTGTAGTTCACAAGCTGAGGGCAGCCTAAAACAGCCCTGCTGTTAAGTGTTCACAAAGCCGGTAAACGGCACGGAATACATCTAATTTCATACAGTTCCTTGGAGGACACCGGTAAAACTGAGGATTATAAAACCTTGTACCAAATGGCTTCGATATTGGAGCGCTGTTTCGAAGTACTTATTCAGGTTCATCGCTAAACAACGTAAAGTGTTCCTTGTGGCCAGAATTTGTAATATAATTTTAGCTAACAAAATTAGTTTTCGCAACACCAACTTTCAAGTCACTATTGCGGTTCTAAATTTTCCGTGCAGAGTAAAGATTATTAGGATTATGACTGGTGGCGGGGACCTCATAGTCTTGTCTTTTATAAACACTACCAGCGGGATTTCATGGCAAAAGTATGGCTCTCATGGCATAGCCTAGACGGCTTCATACGTGAAGACACAAAAAATCAACAAATCAAAATTTATTTATGAGACACTACGTAATTGCGTCCTTGTTTGTCATTTATATTCATGCTACATTTGTGCTACGAACATTGGATCTGAGCATGTAGTTTGATAATTGCCGATGTTCCCTTTGACGAAGCTGGTAAGCTTGTACTATACACACTGCGACAGAAAGAGTACTCTTGCATGTTCCTTTTTGCAATGTTCCTTCCTGGAATACTCAGCCACGTGTGCCTCTCGTTCTTTCACTGTGAACAACGGATCGCATTGCACGACATGTCGCATTCAGACGAGGTAGTCGCAATCGCAGACTCCAGGCCCGTTTTCTGGTTCAACTTTAAGGCCCCGTCTGCAGAGATACGCAAAGAATGTATTAGTACCATGTGAGCGCGGACAACTTGTATGGTCATTGCATTACTAGAAACATTATATAGCGTGGTAACTAAAATTTTACTCCTCTTCTAATGAAACTATAAAGTAGTACGAACTTCAGCACCGAAGTAATATTCTCAAAGGTTCAATTAGTAATGAGAGGGAATGAACGCGTACATCATGAATGGAATGGAATTAGGACTAAATCGGATTTCGTTTGAGAACTTTGCAAGTGTTCTTGGAAAAGAATATAGGGAAATGATACAAATGGGCTCCTCGCAAGTGAAGAAAAGCTGTAACCTGTTTATTATATATATATCGACTCCTTTTGGTCATTATGCTACTTCAGTGTCAAATTGAGTTTTACTTTTTGCTTGCCTTTTTTTGGGGAAGGCGGTAGGGGGAGCTGGTAGTTTGTATTCTTGTTTTTCCTTTTCATAGAAGATATTCGTGATGCTTCCTAGCTTAAACTTCGGGCATATTCTTAAGATTTGTACATCTTGCTGACTAACAAAAAAAAATTGAATTAGGAGACAGACTGAATTCATGCACCCAGTGAAAACAGCTTGCAGGTGAGACTGACACCAATGCAATAAGTAGTAACCTGACATAGTTTTCTGGCTGTGTAGGTAATTATTGTAGGTCTTTGAAAAGTGTTTGTTGATAGAGAACCTTCCGAATTTAAGACGCCCAAGAACGTTTAATGGACCTTTACGCTCTGAAGTCTTCTTGCGTCAAGGAAAAACTAGTTACGCCAAAGCAGGCGTCAACGACAGGATCGTAGCAGGCGGCCGGATAGTAGGGAAACATGGAAGAAGCCATGATCAGGTCTGGCTTCCCTAGCTTCCTATCAAGGTGATAGCGAATGCACTCGGGAGAGGGCACAAGACTAATATAAGCCTATTAAATTTTCGGTTCACTTGGCTGCACAGCTACTGTCATGCGCATTACAGTAACACACCAGACGTAGTTTTTTACACTATTTATAGGCAAAATAGAGCACAAATGATCGCTGATTAACATGAAATGTAGGTCGATCAACTTTAGTGTAGTACTCCTACTTCCTTAGGTAATATAATTTTAAAGGGTTGATACTTGGACTAGGTTGTATGGGTTCATTGCAAAATCTTAACAGCACATAAAATTTTTGTAAAGGGTCGGGACCAACAGTTGAAGGGCAGCATCCTTTCCCTCTGTCCGTGTCATTCCTTTGCAAATATTCTACGCGCTTTCAACAATCTGCGAAGGGTCCCATAGATAACATGGGAGAGCTGTAAAGGATGCGTGCTATTGCAAAGCTGTACCATTGACACCAAGTCTCAATATGCACATAGGGACCTTGCCAAAGGACTTCGTGTATACACTCATTGCATAGATGTGTAAATTGAGCTTATAGACTAAGTCAGTCTAGTTGCTAAGGCCATTAGAGTCCTGCATGAGGGTCCCACTCAACACTTCTCTAATTCTGTATTCTATCAAGTTACCCCACTTTCAATAAAACTTCCACTCGCGCTTTTTCCCCAAATATACCGAATGGACTTGATGGCTTTCCAGTAAGTGCTCTCCTTTTGTTGTAGTACATGACTGCCCTCTATAGTTAAACAGTTGACCAATGCACCCAGCCATTGTACATTAGCACTCAGAGAACAAACTTTGTGGATGTGGCTGACCGATGATCTTAATGCCAGGGCCCGCATGCGATAAACTTTCACATGCCTCACTATCACTAAGAGTAAACTCGAGTATCTTGTTTTCGTATGTACTTTTGCAGAAAGCAACCAGTCAAACCGGAATTGTTATTGTACACCACGCTAATTTACTCTTTACAGCAGTGATGGCAGTGGTCACGCTATTCATTGAGATACGTTTATTTAAATCAGTAATGACATCTGTGACATAACCACTGACACACGTCTTCGTTTTATCTAATCCTAGCGAAATGATTGCTCTTGAAAGGAGCGGTAATACTCATAGATGAAGCATGCGTGTAATCTAAAAGAAAAAAGAAACTGTGTAGCTGGGCGGGACACGAAAAGCATAAAAGCAAAAGCGAGCCCATGTCTCTGTCTTTTTTTCAGAAGACTATCCACATAGATGGTTAGTAGTTTCGTTCATGATTTGATGCTACTGTAAAAGTTGTTGTATAAATGCACTTGTTCCGTTCTGTCCTTTTTTTTTTTCGTGCACTCTAGGGTTACGTACTCACCTCAGCATCCTGCAACGCTGTTCTTCGAACCGGGATGCTGTTGTGTCCGTGTACTCTACTGAGGCAGGGCTCCATAGTCTCTCGGCTACTGCAGATGCCCTGGGCCTAAGGTAGGAAAGTAAGAGGTTTGTAATTCTCATTCTGCTTGTCTGTTCTTTAAAGTACAAGCTAAAACCTGCTGACTCTAAAACGCAGGTTCGATATCGGGGGCTGCTGTCGCATTTAGGCAAAGGCGAATTGCTTGAGTCCGTGTACCTTGCGTTGTCAGTTCTCGCTAGAAAAAAATAGAAATTCACCGAGTCGTACGGCGTACCGTTGAGAAAGATAGAAGTGGGATACAGTGTGTAACAAAGACTAGAGAAGAGAAGAACAACAGAGTCCCTGTTACTTACGGCACCCCACTTCATACTTTCACAATGAACTACTACCAACTAGCCCAACTGGCAGTTTTGCTACAGCCTACGGCGTATTTTACAATTCCGGCGTGGTTTGGCAGCTAAAAATCTTAAATTATTATTATAATATTATTAATAATAATATGATTATTATTATCACTATTATTATTGTTGTGATTGTTGTTGTTGTTGTTGTTGTTGTTCAGCCCCCTGCCGGACAAGGCCTCTGCCATGTTCTGCCAGTCAACTCTGTCCTGTGCTCGTTGCTGCCACTTTATGCCCGCACACTTCCAAATCTGATCTGCCCACCTAACTTTCTGTCTCCCTCTCATTCACTTCTAATCTTTTGGAATCCAGTCTGCTATCCCTAATGACCAGTGCTTATGTTGTCTTCGTGTTATACGATCCTTGCCAATGACCACTTCTTGATTTTGACTATTATATACTTACCAACCATTTGTTTCCTGACCCCCTCTGCATTCTTCATGCCCCTCAGTGTTACACATATCACTTTCCTTTTCATTTCTTGCTACATCATCCTAAACTAAAGTTGAACCCTCTTTGTAAAGCTTTAGGTAAATTTCTACCCCGTATGTAAGTACCAGTAGGATGCATGCAGCAGTCTTATACTTTTCTCTTTAGAGATAGTGGCAATATGCCAGTCATGATTTTAGAATGTTTGCCGAATGTGCTCTATTATTATTAATAATGATGAAAAAAAAAAGGTTTTGTGCCACACCAACGAATGTGGCTTCTACAAGAGGCCTCAGCATGAAACGTGTGGTCATAAACACGTTGCTTTCTAGGTAAGCTAACTTACTTTGTGAAAGAGTCAAAAGTAGCGAAACAATATTGCTTGAAAATATAACGGGCACTTGTAATTGGAGAACTTTGCATACCGAACTTCATTTAGTGCAGCTGGTCACGTGAAATGGACGGCGCTGACCTGAACAAATATCTAGAAGGCGAGTTGTTCTTGCCATTGTTGTACAAAAGTAAAAAAAAATAATAATAAATGTTTATACTTCGCGTCTGAAAACGATCTTATGGTTATGAATGACACCATAGCGAATGTGTCCCTCAATGTAGATCATCTGGCGTGCTTTAAGCTGCACCTAACCCCAAGTACTCTGTCCTCTAACATTTCGCATTTACTGAAGTGCGGCTGACCCGGCCAGATTCGATACCAGGATCTTAGTGTGTTGTAAAAATACCTGACACAATTTTGTTGACTCAGACGCATCGATATTCCGCTCGTTTAAAAAAGCACGTTGTTTAGGGTTACAGGAAATGTCATGTATGAGAAGAAAGTTCGGCGCACCACCAGTTTCAGGTGTGCGATTTGCGAACTTACGAAACTGCCCTGAAATGGTACGAAACCTTTTGAAGTGTACTGTCGAAGATTGCCACTGGCTGCGGATGGATTTGTGACTATGCACTGTAGTAAGTGCGAGACTTGTGTTCCTGTGTATGACGCCACTTCTTTATTGCACATGGAAGGGCAACAAAGAGAAAGGGGGATTGCAGATGCTCTTGAATTTCACAGCGTGGGTGGCGCATGTATTAGCACTCCATTCATTGCATTGCCAAAAAAAAAAGGGGGGGGAGGGAAGGGAGAAGAATAATATGCAAACTTCATGTTCAGCAGGCGGTACAGATAGCCACGGTAAATTTTCGTTGACGAAATTTGTCTATGTTTATCTCTCATTCTTGTCAACTAAACATTTGTGGGTCTAATGGCTGTCCTACCTCTTTCTCTGTTGTCTTTGGGAGTTTTCTCTAGTATTCTAGAAAGCACTCAGTCAAAATATTCATCGTTTAGGAGAATTCATGATTTTGCGTGAACTGCTGTCTCCCACAATTTTTAAGCAAGAATAATTATAGATTTTTTTAGGCGTAGATGTCATAACCGTGCACAAGGGACAAGGCATGCCTCTCACCCCATGGAGTTTCCTAAAATTAACTGGAGGGGACTCTGGCACTGCAGTTGTTCAGTAACGATGGTATTGATGTGTATACAGTACACAGATTTGCCTAGTCTTCATACTTGTGGGTGGCGAATGGTGCTTGTGGCTGTTCCGGTTTCGTTTCGAAGAAAAGAGCAACCCATTTCGAACTTCATGGCTCGAATTGAAATGGTAAGCCTAAAAATTCAGTAGGTGTAGCGCAACCACTGAACATTTGCTGATTTGTGTTTTTTTTAACAGAACATCCTCAAGCTACACGAACGCACACGGAGCCAAAAGTAAGAACATTAGACAAATCTGTGTACTACCCATCATTCCCATGGTCGCTGAAGCGCTGTGCATTGCAGCTCCCATAGACCCAAACGCCAGAGTTCTCTCAGGTGGATATATAGGAAACACTATGCGTTACACTAATTACGTGAAGCTGAGTGTGAAATCCTATCTCGTGTGGTCAAGCATTCAGAGCTTCATATATATAGTTGTTTGTAATGGGCATAATGATGGTGACGCATGATTTTAGCTGGATAACGGTGACCGAGGACCTCTTACTTCACGTTAAGAAAAATATTTGTTTCTGGCCTTTACCCCAGAAAAAAAAATGTCAGGCGGCTGTGAGAAACAACTCGTCACTACATTTTCATTTTTGCATCCATTGCTGAGCTAGCTTTTTTTTCTTGGACTGGACCTTTTGGGGGAAGACAGGGGAGGGTGAAATTGCTGCTTTCCTGTGAGCGAATGTTCAAGATAAATGAAAATAATGAACAAACATATTCCGCTCGACCGAGGATCGAATCCACGTTTTCCGCGTGGAAAGCAAGTGTTCACCATAAAGCTAGGCCTGTGCTTGCAATGCGCTAAAAATGCTATGACACGCTAGTGCTTGAAAGTACTTAGTTAAAAAATCCTATCAGAATGTGATGAACTGGGACGAGGATCCTAATAGATGACAAACACAATGTTATTTCACAGTGGGTTGCGCTTCAAGCTGGTGGTTTCAGGCAGCACAAAACTTGCAGCTGCGAAGGTGCATGCGGCGCCTTACAGATGCGTCACTAGGCATTTTACAAGTTTGCTAGATAAAGAATTATGGCGTAGTGGGTATTTCTCAACTGCGCCTGCAATAGGAATTCAAGGACAGTTCGAGACAACCAGTGTTAACTTCGCTCAGAAGTGTTCCTGTCCTTGCGGCATGCTTGAAGGCGATGAGCACGGAGAGCGATTACACCATTGCATTCTACTCTTGAAGCCAACGCTCAAGCATTTTGAAAGCTTTCTTTTCTCACTTTTGGTTTCAGCCTAGCTCAGAAAGACCTTAAGACAAGAACGGTAAATATATATAATGCTATAGTGGGCATCCAGTTTTTAAAGTGAAGTTTATGAAATAGTGCATGCCGAAATATCACATCGTCCGCATGTTAGTGGCGCGTGAAATATGAGAATGCAACGCAATCTCATTTTAAAGCTTCCAACGGTGCCATTTGACATCTGTTGCATTTCTGTATTGAATGGGTGGGTAATTGGGGTGAGTTGATTGCAATACCACGGATCTATGCGACACAACTCCATGAAGCCGTAGAGCCACTGCAATCCATCTATTCTGAAAGACAGTCACCATGCTCACATGTCAAAGAGCAGGTCCCGCTTGTTATAACAGAGCCGGCAGATATAGTTTCCATAGAACCCTAGTGAATCTCAAAGCGTTCGCCGCTTGAGCGTCACGAAGGTTTCATGACAGCATAGGAACAATCAATAGACTAAGTAAAGAAGCGATCACTTGACAGGATAAGTATAAGACCTCTATGAGCTCCGATAATGGAATGCCAGTTCGAAAATATTTCTATTTCAACTGATAATAAAAAGACGTGCTTCCATTCACACATATTTCACACCTTTGCCTGCAGAGTGACTCAGTTTCGGCATGCTAATTTTATGAGGCAGACTTCTTTTCAAGTAACTGAAGTGAAAAACAAAAACAAAAAAGGGGATAAGTGCATCAATCTAGGTGAAAGCCATGACACGTCCGAACAACAAAAAAGATGTTTAGCGGCTGTGCATGGTCTACGTGCTGACATTTATACTTAGTTACTGTCTTTGCCCAGTACATTTACATACACACACGAGCATAAAGTTTAGCAGAGAAATAATCACGATCACTGAATTAGCTTTCCACTTGGCTGCGTTGTTTACCACCATGAATTCTCAGTGTAAGCAACATTGTGCACGCCAAGTATAATGACCGCAAAATTTAGGTATTTCTAAAGCGTCGGTATGCAGCCCGAACGACTAGTTCTATACATCATTATTTACGAGAACATGTTTTAGCAGTGACAAAGAATTCCTAACGTCTTATAGAACTTTACTGTAAGTTCGGTAAGGTCCCGCTGTGCCACTGTGATTACTTACCATGTGCGGCTAATCAGATTCGTGGCATCCACGTACTCTCCCCAAATGCAGGCTTCTCCACCCTGGACGAGAGCCTTCTGCTGGGGTGTCCCTGCAAGTAGGAGTTTATTCGCGCGGTTTCTCATTTACTTCATTTATATGCCTGCTTGCACTGCAGTTTCAGAACAGCCTGCGGGAATCCTACCTGTACATCAGTGTTATTTGTTAAGAAATAAGGAATATAACTTACGGTGTATAACAGATACATATTCACAGATTGACAAGAGAGGGTAGTCGCAAGGACAAGCACAAACACAAGGAGTAGTCGCAAGGACAGGCACAAACACAAACATTCAGATGCCAAGGGCTCATAAAGAAAGATGTAAAAGCAGAGCCGTGGCCTAAGCATGATTGATTGCCGTCATGAAGAGGTGTGACATGAACGGACATGAGTTTCCGGGCCTCATAATATCATGAGGCATTGCCTCATAATATCTAATACATATCCACGCCTGTTTTCTGTAGCTTCCCATGAATAAGCGTGTAGTAACGCTGCAGTGGAAATGATCGATAACCAGACAGGATAAATTTCGACGCGCTATATTCGTGTTCCCAAGCAGGCAGGTAAAAAAGCAACCTTAAGGTTTTGAGGCACGGGTGGCGGGTGAAAAGCTGTTCATCCTAAGGACAACATTTTCGAAGACCATATGTGTTCACACTACTCTTTTCGTTGGTTGTTAGCGCTAAGTTTTCTGCAATGCTGCTGTTCATTTGCAGTGGCAACGTACTTTATTATCCTACTTTGTCCTCACAAGTTATAATATTTTAATTTCCCTGATCACTGATCATAATGCGGGGAAAATATTGTGCCCATGTTTATTTGTCACATTATATACCATTGGTACGTTGTTTTCATCAACCGTCTAGTAGTACGCGTAGAAAATTCCTACATTTTTTTACTCAAAGTGGAGTTGGCCTTTCTTCGTAGTACCACTGCAGCTATTTTTTGTACTCGTGAAAGAACACCAGAGAAAAAGTAAAAAAAAGGGATAATGATGAAGTACTTTTTTTTCACTAATGCTATGAAATCATGGCCATTGTCCAGAATAAATTGATCGCTTAGTTATGAGGAAGTACTCGTTGTTGTATAACCCATTGCTCTCAGTAAAATAAATAATTAGGTGTAAATGGTGGCGTTATATTGCTTATGTTATTGGTGATGCATTTGCAAGGCCAACCATCAATATATGCTGACAGTCAGTCTCATCGATGCAGAATTATGACTGCTCTGCATCATAAAAGAGTGCATAATATTTAGGAAGTTGATGAAACAATCCTATTATGAGTGCGCTTTGCAAGTTCAAAGGTAAGCACAGTGAAATGTAGGAACAAACATAGCTGTTAACATTACAGGCACATGATGTTACGGGGAATAAGTATACACTGGTGAGCAAATTCGTACTGGCGAATATACTGGCGAGCTAATGCGTACGACGCTGCTGCAGTCCGAGCACGTTCCCGTTCAGCACTTCGTCGTCGTCATCCTCAGGCATCTACTTAGCCCGTGACATTACCCGCCGGCGGCAGAAGCACCGTCCCGGTGCGATCAATTCTCGTGGCGTGAGAAGTATGGCTTAAGCCGTGAGACGTGCACTATATCGGTCGGGACTGAAGCTGGTACTGACGTGGTATGGAGTGGAGCTATCTCATAGGTCACGCTGGTGACCTTGCGTATGACGCGGTAGGGGCCAACGTAACGGGACATTAGTTTTTCGCTCAGACCAACACGACGTGATGGTAACCACAGCAAGACGAGTGATCCCGGGGAGTACTGTACGTCGCGGTGCCGGCGATCGTAAGCACTCTTTTAGTTAAGCTGCGAGGCACATAAACGATCCCGGGCGACTTGGCGGGCGATGTCAGCTCGGGCCAGGGCATCACGAGCATAAGCAGTCGATGAGGGGGCGTCAGATTGGAGCATGGTGTCCATGGGCAAAGGCGGGTCATAACCGAACAGTAGGTAAAAAGGGGAAAATCCAGCTGTATCATGACGTAAACTATTGTATGCGAAGGTAACGAAAGGTAAACGGATGTCCCAATCTTTGTGATCCTTGGAGACGTACATCGCTAACATATTTGTCAAGGTATGGTTGAGGCGTTCCGTGAGGCCGTTGGTTTGCTGATGGTATGCTGTAATGAACTTGTGGTGGGTAGAGCAGGATCGCAGGAGCTCGTCGACTACTTTAGATAGAAAACAGCTGCCGCGATCGGTGATCAACTGACGAGGAGCACCATGACGCAGATAGATGTCATGAAGAAGGAAATCGGCTACATCAGTAGCGCAGCTGGTGGGGAGGGCGCGTGTAACGGCATACCGCGTTGCGTAGTCGGTAGCAATAGCAATCCACTTATTACCGGTGGCCGACACGGGAAAGGGTCCAAGAAGAATGAGGCCGACTCGGGAAAATGGCTCTTCTGGTACTTCAATGGGCTGGAGGGTACCAGAGGGTCTCAGGGCAGGTGTCTTGCGGCGCTGGCAGAGGTCACATGCCACAACGTACTGTCGCACAGAACGGTAGAGGCCAGGCCAAAAGAATCGGCGGCGAATGCGGTCATACGTGCGTGACACCCCTAGGTGTCCAGCGGAGGGAGCATCATGCAGCTGGGCCAAAACGTCTGAGCGAAGATGCACAGGAACAACGAGTAAAAGCTCAGCACCATCAGGGCGGGTGTTGTAGCGGTGCAAGATGTCGTTGTGAAGAACGAACAGTTGTAAGGAGTGGTCAGGTTGGGGAGAGTGCAGACCATTGATAATAGCACGCAAAGAGGGGTCGCGGCGTTGTTCAGCAGCTATGTCAGTGAAGTCGGTAATGGAAAGAACGAGGGCCTCTTGCTCATCTTCCCTCGTGTCAGGAGGATCGACTGGGTAACGGGACAAGAAGTCGGCATCCTTGTGAAGTTGTCCGGATTTGTAGGATACGGAAAAAGTGTACTCTTGTAAGCGCAGCGCCCAGCGACCAAGGCGTCCCGTAGGGTCCTTCAGTGAGGAGAGCCAGCAAAGCGCATGGTGGTCGGTAATAACTGAGAATGGTCGGCCATACAGGTACGGTCGGAATTTGGCAATGGCGCAGACGAGAGCTAAGCACTCGCGTTCTGTGATGGAATAATTTTGTTCCGAGCGCGACAACAGTCGGCTTGCATACGCGACGACGCGGTGCATGCCTTGTTGCCGCTGCGCGAGCACTGCGCCTATGCCGTCGCCACTGGCGTCAGTACGAAGCACCGTGACGGCAGATGGATCGAAGTGTGCTAGGACTGGTGGATTGGTGAGAATGTCAACGAGCGACGAGAAGGCGTTTGCTTGCTGTTGGTCCCAGGTGAATGCGACATCCGTTTTGAGGAGGCAGGTTAGAGGACGGGCTACTTCAGCAAACTTCTCGACAAAACGATGGAAATAGGAGCACAGTCCCAGAAAACGTCAGACGTCCTTGGCTGAGCGGGTTGTGGGGAAGTCGCGAACTGCTCGGACTTTCGCAGGGTCTGGTTGAACGCCCGCAGTGTTAACAAGATGGCCGAGTACGCAGATTTGGCGTTGCCCAAAGCGGCATTTGGACGAGTTATGTTGCAAGTTGGCACGTCGAAAAACATCAAGCACTGTGGACAGGCGGGTAAGATGGTCGTCAAAAGTAGTCGAAAAAACAATAACGTCGTCAAGATAGCAGAGGCAGATGGTCCACTTCATGCCTCGAAGGAGAGAGTCCATCATGCGCTCAAATGTCGCGAGGGCATTGCATAATCCAAAAGGCATCATCTTGAACTGATAAAGTCCATCAGGAGTCACGAAGGCCGTCTTCTCTCTGTCTTTGTCGTCCACAGCGATCTGCCAGTAGCCTGAGCGAAGGTCTATTGAAGAGAAATATTTGGCACCGTGCAAGCAATCGAGTGCATCATCTATGCGCGGTAGGGGATAGACATCTTTCTTGGTAATATGGTTGAGATGGCGGTAATCAACACAGAATCTCCAGCTATTGTCCTTCTTTTTAACAAGTACAACGGGTGAGGACCAGGGACTAGATGAGGGTTCGATTATGCCCTTATCGAGCATTTTATCGACTTCTCGCTGTATAATAGCACGCTCCGGGGCTGACACACGGTAGGGTCGTCGGCGAATGGTTCGAGCGTCACCGGTGTCGATGCGATGGGTTACCACAGATGTCTGGCCCAAATTACGGTCGCCGAAGTCAAAGATGTCCTGATAAGAAGCAAGCACACAGCAGAAAGCAGATACTTGTTCAGAGGTGAGCGTGTCACATAGCATTGGCTTGAAAAGGTCGGAACAGGAACGTGACGAGAACGATGTTGATGAAAAATCGGGTGACGAATCGGTTGTTAGAGCCGAAACTGTGTGGTCGACCAGTGGTGTAAGATGCGCAAGTGACATGCCGTGAGGAATAACTTGCGCTGAGAGGCCGAAATTGAGGACGGGAAACGAAGTTCGGTTGTCCTTAACGGTAACCACCGTGTTGGGGAGTGCAACGTTGCGTGTCATGGCGACGTCAGAAATTGGGGCAGCAGCATAATCACCATCGGGTACTGCAGGATATGGCGAGAGTTGGACTTGGACTGCGGCTTGCGGCGGAAGTCTAAGGAAATCGATAGAGCGTAGACGAGGTGGGCTGGTAGAGACGGTCTCCGAAAAGGATGGTAGTTCGAGCCGAAGAAGACCTTTGGAACAGTCAATGAGCGCAGCGTGTGAAGTCAGAAAGTCGAGTCCAAGGATGAGGTCATGAGGGCAATTTTCCAGTACAGCGAACAGAGCTGAAGTTTGATGCTCAGAAATTGTTAATCGCGCAGTGCACATTCCAAGCACAGCAGGAGTACTCCCATCCGCTGTACGAACGGTAGGTGCAATCGCAGGCGTCAGAACTTTTTGGAGGCAGCGGCGGAGGTCTGAGCTCATCACAGATATTTGTGCACCGGTATCAATAAGAGCAGTTATAGGTAAACCATCAACGAGAATTGTAAGGAGGTTGCACCGCTGGTCGGGAGTAATCAGAGAATTTGCAGTCCGAGTCGTGTATGCAGCGTCACCTCCGGGGGCTGCACCGGCTAATTTTCCGAGCGACGGTCGTAGGGAGACCGAGAACGGCAGGGTTGGGGCGAGCGTGACTGACGACGCACGGGCGATGGCGAGCGGTTGGTCCGACGTTCTGGATTATGCTCTGCACCTGTCTCAGCATGGTATGACGGGGCATAAGGTGCACGTTCAGAGCGAGGCCGCCAGTCATAGAAGCTCGGTCGAGGTGATGAGGTCCAACCACTGCGGCAATGGCGAGCGATGTGTCCTATCCGATGGCACGTGAAACATATGGGCCGATCATCATGAGTGCGCCATTCAGCTGGGTTTTGTCGTGGCGCGAACGTGAGGTTCGGAGTGGCAGCCGCAACGACTGGAGCCGAGCTGGAAGCAGCAGGGGCATTTTGATGAGGTGGCGAAACGCCCATATTCGCGATCTCTTGGCGAACCACGGCCTGTATCATTGAAACAGCATCGAGGTTGTGTCCTGGCGCGCTGACGCTAGACATAGCGGGAGCCATAGCCTCGAGTTCCCGACGGACTATTCTGGTGACGTTTTCTGGCGCTGGTGGTTGGTGTAGTGTGGGCAAATCTTCGCAAGAGGACGTAGCCGCTGTGTTGGGAAGGCGGTCAAATCGGTGAACTATGCGCCTACTTTTTGCCTGTTTGAAGCGACGACATGCTTCGATGACCGACTCCACCGTCGAGCAGTCCTTGCACAGGAGAAAATTGAAGGCGTCATCCGCAATTCCTTTCAGGATGTGTCCGACTTTGTCCTCGTCGAGCATGTCCTTGTCGACCTTGCGGCACAAAGCCAATACGTCCTGGATGTACGCGATGTACGGCTCTGTGGATGTCTGGGCACGAGTCGCAAGCTCTTTCTTTGCGGCCACTTGACGTCCGGTGGGTTTCCCAAATAGATAGCGCAATTTCTGCTTACAGACGTCCCAGCTAGTCAACTCTTCTTGATGTGTCTCGTACCAGATTTTGCCGTGCCATGCAAGTAGAAGATGATGTTCGCCAACATAAGCGTCGGACCCCAATAGTTGCTGCTGCTGACGCGCTCATATTGAACCAGCCAGTCATCGACGTCTATGCCACTTGTGCCGTTGAATGGACCTGGGTCACGAGGTCGGACCACAACGATCGGCTGCGGGACTGACGGATCTTGTTAACATTGAGTAGCCTGGTCAGTCATCGTGGTAGCTGCAATGCGCCGTCCGCTGCGAAGATCCAGCTCGTTGGGCTGTATAGCGAGTGGTACCCCGCACCTTCCACCAATGATGTTATGGGGAATAAGTATACACTGGTGAGCAAATTCGTACTGGCGAATATACATGCGAGCTAATGCGTACGACGCTGCTGCAGTCCGAGCACGTTCCCGTTCAGCACTTCGTCGTCGTCATCCTCAGGCATCTACTTAGCCCGTGACAATATTTGCTCATAAGGACTCTGACTTGCCTGTGAAGTCATGTGGATCGCAGCCGTAGTACCTCTTCCAGTCCTTGGTGTAGCTAATGTAGTCCAAGTACCAGCAACTGGACAACAGGGCATTGTACCCGGCTCTCGTCACGGCACTCAATTCCTCTTCCTGAGGATGCAGCCATATATGCACCACAGTGTCCGGGGCAATCTGCATGAAGATGCACTGCGCTGTCAGCCATATTTCGCATCTTACGAAATGAGCTGTGAACAAACTAGCCTCACAATTGTAATCAGCATTATTCAGCAACAAAGGCTAATTGGTATAAAAAATTATTAATAATAAAATGCCGTCTTTCAAGACAGTAAAATTCTCCATCAGCAATAAGCTTCCTAAAGCGATGGCCTGATTCTGCGATATCATGAACTCCAAGCGCTTTCTTCTTTGCGGTTTAAATTTACGGGCGTACTTGTTTGTACTCATACATAGGAAGACTCAAACTCCCAGCTTGTATATAGTACTGAGCCTAGAGAAATAGTCTTGAAGCAGAACAGATGCCATTGATCAGCAAAGTGTGGTGGTTTCATGTTTTCAGCCTTACTTGAACCAACGCTCGGTACGAATAGTCTATAAAAAAACGAGGATGGTCAAGCTTTGCGCTTGGCACAAAGTAGTCTCGAGTGAAATTTTTTTCACTAGACGGTGGAAATCTATAATATGAATGTTTCAAGCACAGTGTGCCAACCGATTGAGAAAAATGCTTGAGGCAACATGTAGGTTATTTTATAGTTAAACTGGGATTCTTGTCTGCTGACGTGTACTGAAGTGGTTACAATGCTCTGCTGCTGATTCTAATGTCACGGGTTGTATTTTGGTGGAAGCTAGCTGCTAGAAAATCGTGTATTGTGCAATGTCAGCACACATCAAAGAGCACCACAAGGTCGCGATTTCCGGAGCCTTCCTCTACAGCATGCGTCATCATCATATCACAGTCTCCTGATGTAAAACCTCAAATATTATTACACAAAACTATGTGTCTTAATACCAAGAAACAACCAAAGCCGTTTGTGTGCTTGCGCAGTAAAATTGAAAGCAATGGTTTCTTATTCCATGAATTACTTGATTGTGTCGTCTTATGGTCATGTAGTGGGCTATCAGTGTGGAAGGTGTTTCTAAATAGTCCTTACGGGTAGGTAGGAGATCGTGTTGTCGGCAAACTTGACAGAATCATGAGATTTTCTGTTAATATTTTTAACGGTCCTAAACAATGTGAACCTTTATTTCAAGTCGCAAGATATTCATGTGTTTGAAGTAAGTCTGAGCTGTTCCTTATGCGAATCTGTTAAAAGATGGTACAACAGCACCATCTTTTTGTTTTAGATGTGATAGTAGACATTATATTTTGCTAAGTTCATCTGGGAGTCTTTTCGAATTTTGTAGCGGGTACCACCATCGCACTTTGCCTAGCAGCATAACATTTATTACTTTTACACTTTATTGCAAGTTTCATTATCCACTGCACTACCATTGAAATATAAAATCCTTAAGCTGTAATCACATGACGGACATGATCACGGACGGATCAGTCAGGTGCCCTGTGACGTGTTTTGGATGCCTTCGCACGCAGCGATTACACAACGGGGGAGAATTGATGCCACAAGGGAGGATTTCGGCATTGATCCCCGAGGATCCCAACTGTACTGTGGACTTCCATCGTTTCATGAAACGCTCCACGCGGACCAAGCAAGGACACAGGAATGGGTGACGTATGATGACGTAATACGCGATCCCCGGGGTTGAATTGCGATATATTCCGTCATTGGAATACATCTTTGGGGGTATCACAGTCATTCTGTAGACTCTGTTGCAGGAAACCACCGTCGCCATCTCTAACTTCATTGTTCCGCTGTCACAGTTTAACACTGCTTGCACCAGCCCAGCTTGGAAGTACTTGATCTTAGCGTCACAAAACAATATAGCATTTCTGACATGTGTGTCATGCATAGTGACACAAGAACAGCTTGGAAGGAGTGCTAACAGTAATAAGAAAAACGGCTTTGGTTCATAGTGAGTCTACAAAGTTCACATAGAACATATACTATAGACTATAAGAATCATATTAAGAAATGTGTAATGAAATAACGTGAAAGAATGTTGCGCTTTCTATGAAGTAGGAACCTTTTTTTACCCCACCGCTAATAATTAGTACAAATACAATGTTGCGCCATAAAAATTATGTCAGATGCTGCCGCTTACCTCAATGCCATTGTCGAATACTTCTTGCCAGACCATATAGCTTTTCCGTGCACCTTGCACGATCTTCAGCAACCTGCATATGCGATCACACGTAGAACTCTGACAAAAATGGCCGCTTTTGAGGACCAGACACACACCTACAAGTAAACAACTCTGTCAGCACTTCCAGAACTCATGCCAGTCTTATAATTTTTTGCACACTAATACTATTATTGTTTACTTGACATCAAAGCATGAAAATGGAGAGTATTAACCTAGCCGTGTAAAGCTTTGTAAGTAGTTGTGAAAAAAAGAAGAAGATAAAAGTGAGCCCCGTAACTGTCTACATCATATTGCGACGCCTCAACAGGGGCTCTCGAGGGATGGGGGTAAGGAGAGATTAACAGGGATAGGGGGATTAAAGGGATAGAGATAGAGATAACGCAGGGACAGAGAGACCCACATACCGAAATAAGAAGATAGGAAAGATGGAGACGATAGCAAGAGTCTGAGGATGGGGCACCACTCAGCGAGAGCTGTTGTCAGCGTCAGGAGATAGCGTATATAAAGCGAGCCAGTCGGCCAGAGCTGCGCTGTCGTCGGAGATCACGGGGGCACAACCAGTCGGCACGAAATCCAGCGAGCGAGTTGTGTAAAGCTGAAGGTGGAATGAAACCGGTTGACCTTAAGAGTTTAACGTGACCTTTTTGGCTGTTCTATCCTCGACGCAGACAAAGTGAAGTCTTGCCTTTAGATAACCCATACATCAGAAGAGCCCACCGCGTTTCCCGCAACAGTCACTGTAACGCAGTATATCCACCACAAGCCCATACTGTGACCTTTCATCAATCGTTTTTCCTGCGCACAGCCCAAGACTGGAATGACCTGCCCACCGAAGTCGCCACCATCATCGACACCCAAGCATTTAAATGGCTCATCGAAACTATCCCATCATAACTACCATTATATTGTTAGCCTTTGTAATACCCACTCCCTCATGTAATATCCCAACCGGGACCTTTGAGGTAATAAAATGAATGAATGAATGAATGAACCAGAGCCGGTCACATACAACGCAAGAATGTCCAATGTTTTGTGCCGGAACTAACGTGCAAAGCTGGTTTGCGCCCCCTGTTCAAGCGCGGGCCTTTCAACACTCGTCTTCGGTTCATGCGGTGGGCTAACTTGGCGCGGTGGTTGTGCAGACTGCATCCGTCGCTGGGCGCAGCTGATGAGCAGTGGCGCGGAGAGTTTTCTTTCATGCACACCCGACGTTTTACCTCGAGGTTTGTTCTTCAAGAATTGTGAATGCGGGAGGGAACCAAAGTGACAATCAGCTTGACAAAGTTCACTCTGCCATACAGGTAGCAGTAGCGAAGCACATGATCTACACTTCGATGCATAGGTAGGTGAACTCAAATATGAGTCGACTTACGCATACTCATATGGAGCCGTGAGTCTTCAGTGAGTCTAAGTGAGTAATAATTTCGTTAGTGTGAGTCCGAGTGAGTCCGGTTGAAGAAAGTTTTTGTGAGTGTGAGCCAGAGTGAGTCCAAAGAGCGTGATATATTTGTTGACTGAATCTGTGTGTTTTTCACTTTCTTTTGCCGACTTATGGTCATATCTACTCATCTTCAGCACTACTATCAGCCTTACCTGAACATTCACGTTTATACTCGCCTATTACTGCAGGCATATCAAATCAGTGTCTCTTTAACACCATTTCGAGGCTTATTTATCAGAGGCGTTATTTACGGTGGTACAGCCATGACAACCCCCATCCGCCGCCAACTTTTCCTATAGGCAGTTCTTTATAAATTTATCATATGTTATCGTTTTCAAGAAAACCTGACCTTACTGGTTTACGAGCATTCAAAACTCATTTTTGAA
Source organism: Rhipicephalus microplus (assembly GCF_013339725.1). Lineage (NCBI taxonomy): Eukaryota > Metazoa > Arthropoda > Arachnida > Ixodida > Ixodidae > Rhipicephalus > Rhipicephalus microplus. The sequence continues at coordinate 58,618,505 of NC_051173.1, read as the reverse complement.
GGTAGTATATGAAAAGGCACAAGAGTACCTATTACATGAGATATTGATGCTATAGAGCATTGACATCATGGTTGAAGAACATACTTTTAGGCTAACGGGCTCATGAGTCGACTCACTCGGACTCACTCAGGCCCGTATTCACAAGCCAACCTTGGCATTTCCTCACAGTTTCCTCAAGTTTGTGTACTCTCTACGTGCGTTATAAGGGCACAGAAATTGTAACAGTGAATAACATAAGAACGAGATTGGTTCATGTATGGTAGCCTACTTTGTTCAGCAAGTGCAATAACGGCTTAAAACCGATGAGGACAACTCGAGGTAAGGTTGACATTGGTTTGTGAATACGGGCCTCAGACTCAGGCTCGCGTCTCGGTCTTATTGAGTTTGAGTCCGAGTGAGTTCATGTGCGAGAAATATTCCGTGTGTGAGCTCCACAAGGTTTGCCGGACTATGGTTTGATGCATATATACTATAAGGACGTTGTGCATTCATATGAACGCGTAAAAAAGTAAACATTACCGTTTGCTCATACCAAGAGCAATAGTATTTATTTAAACATATATCAATATACGTATGCCAGTACACACGTAAACATGCAGGTAGTTACATTATGTGTAATCATAATTGCGGAGATGTCAGTTTAGCCATAACAATAAGAAGAATAGAAGGAAATATCCACTAAAGCAGAAAGATTTAAGTTAGCGAGGGTCATTACTGATAATTTCACGTGAGAATTTGCAATATTCGCATGTTATCTATTTCCGTGAAACTAATATGCACTGTGATTAGCTGATTTATATGAGAAGTATTTGGTAATTGACCATAAATCATTTATTGGTCGTGTGGGTCGCTGTTAAAATCCAGCGTGTTCTGTGACGGTGTCGGCAATAGTATTCAAATAACTTTAAAGAGCCAAAACTGCATAGGCTGTCATGACTTTTTAAACTCCATTTTGCGCCTACGTAGTAGCCTGAAGGGGTGTAAGCTAGATATGTTATGAATGTGAAATTGAACGGAAAAATTCCTCTTGTACGTCCGGGAAGTGTTCTATAAATAGCCCTTAGGAGCCACTTTTATCCGATTGATATATCTTCTGATTTATTTAGTAATGATGACCCATACACATAGAAAAAAGAGCTATACAGCATTTGTTTTACATCTAAGGTGAATGTTGTTGTATGATGCATGAGGAGACCAACAACGTCAGATATTTGAAGCAGATAAGGTTAATGTGGTCGTTCCACTGCGTATTTTCTGCAAATAACCTTGGTGTTTTAAAAGATGACAGTCTTTTAGAGGAACTTGGACGATATAAAAGATTTGCACACTCTTAAGTATGTTGCCTGATGTTACTTATGGCTACACTATAGGGCAGTCTATCTATGATACAACACAACGTTTAAGCATCCCTCACATTTATGCTCCTACAGAAGTTATTTTCAAACATGCAGTAAAATTCAAGTATTCACTACGAAAAAAGCCGTGAAACGATGCATTTTATTCATCTTGCACACTTCACGCCTCTCTACAGTTGAAGCCTCAGCGCTGACGTTACCTTAATGCAAATACAAGTATGCGAACATGGTCCTAAAGAGCAACAAACCCTTTTCTGGCTTTATTTATTTCCAATGTAAACTTGGTTACACAATGTAAATGGCCAAGATAAAAATTGCTAAAAGCATCCTAAAAGAATCTTTGCCCCGGGTTTTCTAAAGCGGCAAAAAATGCCGCACATGGCACAGATTTCTCTTGTAAATTTCCACTTATGCATTAATCATCCCAAGTAAAAAATAACTTCACATTTTCACGTTTTAATAAAGCGTGACGACTGAGCAAAGGCGCCACTGAGCAAAGAATGGGGATAGGCGAAATGTTCTGTAAAGTCGGCATTGAACAACTTACACAATGGAGTCTGCAATAAATTTTGAGATTGGAAAATCTGTTTTCGGTTTTTTAATTCAGACGAGTGTGCAAACAACCACATGAGGAAAAAACAAGATGGGATATATGGTTGTTGCTTATCACACGTTTAACTAATGTCGCGGGCAGGCTGTTGTCTCGTCTATGGTGGAACTATTTAGATGGACCAAATGCGCCTCAGAAAAGGAAGAACTTCAATCCTAGTTTTGTAGAGAGGGACTGACATGGCGCCACAGCACCTGTGGTCTATGCGAGCAATCATGCTTGCTGTGAATTGTTTATCAGAACGCCATCTATCCTCCCTAATCATCAACTATACGAAAGCTACTAAATCTATCTAACGATATTATTTTCACGGTCACATACACACAACGTCATCTTGCCCCACCGCGGTGGTCTAGTGGCTAAGGTACTCGGCTGCTGACCCGCAAGTCGCGGGTTTGAATCCCGGCTGCGTCCACAGCATTTCCGATGGAGGTGGAACTGTTGTAGGTCCGTGTGCTCAAATTTGGGTGCACGTAAAGAACTTCAGGTGGTCGAAATTTTCGGAGCCTTCCACTAAAAAGTCTCTCCTAATCATATGGTCGTTTTGGGATGTTAAGCCCCCCATGGATGAATGGATGGATATGGCTGTACCCTTTAGATCGGGCGGTGGCTAGCGCCACCAAGCCGTAATACCTAATGAACCAAAAACTATATTTATTTTTTTTCCTTAAAAAGTGAGTTTGAGGATTCGTACTTAGCAGTGAAGAGTTTAATTTTCACTCGTGCCTTGACTTTAGCCACCAATCAGATAACATCCTTCTAGTTAAGTCTACCCGCTTAAAGTTTATTTTGCCCTCCCGGTCCCTAAACCCCAGTGCTATGAAAAATTCTGCGCCATCATCCTGAACTATAGGGTGAAGCCCTTTACAGAACATTATCAAGTGTTAGGCAGTTTCTTCTTCCTCTCCACACGCTCTGCATACTGTCTCTACCCCTTCGTATTTGGCCCGATATGTCTTGGTTCGCAGTACTCCCATCCTGGCCTCAAACAGTAGAGAACTACCCCTAGTATTGTCATAGATCCTTTTCTTGGGAATTTCCTGCTTTAAGGTTCGATAGATCTCTAGTGCGGACTTCTTAATCATGCCCATTCTCCACATGTCAGTCTCCGTTTCCTTCACTTTCTTCTTAACCGATAGTTCTTTTTGGTTTGGCCACCTGCTGTTTTCTAAGTATTTACCAGTCCACTTCCTGGTTCTCTTCCTCCATTTTGTATCGACATTCTTCATGTACAAGTAGCTGAAAACCTTCCTAGCCCAACGCTCTTCCCCCATTTCTCTCAATCGCTTCTCAAATTTTATCTTGCGGCTAGCTTCCCTGACCTCAAATGATGTACATCCCATATCACCTTGCACTCCCTGATTTGGTGTATTCCCGTGAGCTCCTAAAGCAAGCCTACCTATTCCACGTTGCTTCATTTCTAATCTTGCTTGAACTTCTGATCTCATGCACAAGACCGCATTGCCGAACGTCAGCCCAGAAACCATGATCCCTTTCCATATTCCTCTCACAACATCATACCTATTGTAATTCCACAGTGCCCTATTTTTCATGACTGCTGCATTCCTGTTACCTTTAGTCGTCACGTATATTTCGTGTTCCCTCAGATACTCGGTCCCATTGCTTATCCATACGCCCAGATATTTGTATTTATCTGTTATCTCTAGCGTGACCCCCTGTATTCTAAACTCCCTACCTTCGTTGTCATTGAAACTCATGACTGCTGATTTTTCCTTACTGAATCTAAAATCTAACCTATCTCCCTCATTTCCGCAGATGTCCATCAATTTCTGCAAATCTTCCTTGTTATTGGCCATTAGCACTATATCATCTGCGTACATTAATGCTGGTAGTGCCTGATCAATAAGTTTTCCTTGTTTGACTAAAGAGAGGTTGAAGCCCAGTCCACTTCCCTCTAATTTTGCCTCTAATCTTTGTAGGTACATCATGAATAATAAGGGTGACAGGGGGCACCCCTGCCTAAGCCCCCGTTTTACCTCTGCAGGCTTGGATACCTCTTTTTCCCACTTTATAACTACCTTGTTACCTTTATAGATACCCTTTAAAAGATTAGTGACTACATGTTCCACGCCTAGTGTGTCCAGTATTCCCCACAATTCTTCTTGAACCACGCTATCGTACGCTCCCTTGATATCCAAAAATGCTAGCCACAGGGACCTGTGTTCCTTTTCTGCTATTTCGATTCACTGCGTCAGTGAGAACAGATTGTCTTCCAACTTCCTGTGTTTCCGAAACCCATTCTGCAGTTCCCCCAGCACCCCCTCATCCTCTATCCACGCCAGCAGTCGTTCCTTTATAATCTGCATCGCCAGCCTGTAGACCACTGATGTCACTGTTATAGGACGTTAGTTGTTTATGTAAGCTTTGTCCCTCTTTCCTTTATAGATCATGCTCATCCTGATAAGTTTCCATCCATCGGGAACTTCACCATCGATTATTATTGTGCTCACAGCCTCTCTCAAAGCCTGCTATGACTTCGGACCTAATGTCTTTATCAGCCTAATTGGAATGCCATCTGGGCCTGTTGATGTACTATTAGGAACCCTTTTCTCAGCCCTTTCCCACTCTTGTTGTGAAAATGGAGCCATTGTACCACTTGATTCGTCCTTGTCTATTGTGGTGCATAAAGTACTTCTTTGTTGAAATTTTTCTGTCACCCGTGTTCTTATATATTCAATAGCTTCGTCCCCTTCTAGCCTAGCACCTTGGGCTGTAGTTATAAAACTCTGTTTTAGGCTCGTCTCATTTCAATCAACACAACGATATCTAGGGAGCAATTCATAAACTAAAAGTGACTACGTACTACATATAAACGGAGGAGAGAACGACCCACACCCTAAGAAGCTTCGCCCCTAAAACGTGAAATGACACGGCATGAAGTAAAATAATTATGAATACGTCGTTGGTGTGTGCTGGATCTTTTTATAGACAACTCCCGTGGTATTTAAAGTGATATCGTTTATGATCCTTACGTGAAAAACACGGATGCAATAGTGATACTACATTCTTCAGCGGTGGAACATACCCAGTTTGGCTTCATAGCCTTTACTTTATTGTCAAGCTAAGTTGTCCGCGAGTATAGTAACCCATGCATTGTACGGTGTCAGTGTGCGCTAAAGAACACCTCATTGCAGAAATTTCTGGCGCCCTCCAGCAGCGTACCTCGTAATGATATCGTGATTTCAGCTGACAAAACCCCTGGTATTCTCACAAAAAATTGGCCCCGCATCTGCATGTTAATCTGCAAATGTCGTCGAAAGACGATAGTATTGAGTGTGGAGAGAGTGAAGAAAACATTTATTTGATGTTCTGCGCAAGAAAATCGGTGAATGGTACTCTGGAGGCGCTGCGTTAGAGTGCCTCGAGCGTGCAGCGGAGGCGAACGAGCACACCAAGTCACGTCACACGTGAGACATGAGCGCTATCTGGCAGTTATCTTGGATAACGAAGCATGTGGCCCTGAAACGGGCGTGCGCGCCCGTCTCAGGGGGACGTACTTCGGGGCCGCGTGCTTGCACAAGTATGAACGCTAAACCTTGAGCAACATTGGTGGCCGCTGCGAATGGGGTCGTGCCGTTTCAAGTACTCGGTGCCGTTAAGAGTAGACAAACAAACAAATGTACATACAGACCAAAATTTTTGTGTCAAAGGTCCCCAACAAAGACCATCATGTTTCAAAAAAGTAGTTCTCTCACGGGGAGAGCACGGCACACAAAAGCAGGATTGTTTCAAAAAAATTTAAGAACTCACGGCGAGAATGAAGTCAAAGAGGTCACACTTTATTACAGGGCTGTACAGCTGTATTTCATTGCAGCGACATAGAAACAACACACCGGCACAGAAACCAATTGTGCTCACACACCTGACGAGCGCTTCAATATAGCACGTTTTTGTTTACTATTTTCCGCTTGTTGATGACTTTGAGCAGCCGAGCATTGAAGTCATTCAAAGGTTGGCGGAATGAACAAGGAGCATTAATTATGCACTTGCATAAATGCACATTTCCCCGCATAGCAACCCCCTTAGAGGCAATGTTAAACAAGAAATGTACTCTTGTTACTGGTTGCGCAGTGCAAAATAATAAAGGCGATTCCTTCAACTACGAATCACAATTTTGTAACATTTCTAATTTTACATAAATGTCATCTTCTTTCGGGCCCCTTCACGAATTTCAGGCCGCTTTTGGGGTGGGGCTTTCTTTGTGATGATTATTCGCTTGTTCGCTCGGTCGAGTGACTCTCGTAGGTTAACTACAGCCAACTAAAATTGTTTCAGCCAATAATATATACAGGAACTTATTTTAATTTAATTACAATTGTGAAATTTTTGTATTAGGTTGATAACATCCGAGATTTTTTTTTAGTTCACAATGATTTCCCGGACGTAATCCGCACTGGAAAAGGTTTGTCACTCCGTGAAAGACGCAATGCAGAGACCCCTGCGCCCACATAAAGGCACTGACGCTTGCAACGATCCAATAAAAATGAAACTTGCAACAGTTCTCCTAGATGACGGCACTTTTAATTGTGACACTGATACCGTGCAGGTAGGAAGAAGAAGAAAAAAAACAGCACACACTTCTCCCCTCTCCTGGTTCCAGGATGGTGAAGCCGAAACACTTTTCTCTACATACTTCTCTCCTCTTCAGTGTTTCGGTCACAGAGAAGAAAATAGCTTTTTTTTTGCCTTATAAATACAAAATCACCTGTTGAGGTTTGTCTTTTCTAGATTTTATTGCTAGATTGCATTCAGTAGAGCGGTGTGTGAGATTGAAAATTGAAACCATTTCTAAGCATCATGGATGCTTAAGCAGAGCGTCAAAACGATCATGGCAGGTTTAAGAAGTAAATAATGAAGACTGGGCAAACAGTGGAATCGTTCGGTGTACCGCAAATCAACCGTGTCATTCACCCTCACTCGTGCAAACGAGTGGCGAAGTGGTGTACGGTTACAAACATTGTTTTCATTGACCATAATTTGTACGTTTTATTGAGTTGTGAATTTCATTTTGCTTTGCCGATTACTGCTTGTGGTATTTGATCTATACTGAAGGTGGCAAAAACGGACAACCGGGCACGTTTTCCTGGTTGTTTTTGGTTGTTTAGAGTCGTACTAAGTGCATATAGCATATCAAGACGTCATGTATTGCACAGGTCAATCTTTGTCTATGATAATCATTGTTATCATCCGCATTGTCATCAGCGTCATCGTCATGGTCATGGCGTATAGTAAGACCTTGCATGTGCTGTAGCGTGGTGGCACAAAGGTAATGTGTGATCTGGAACGTGCTTGTTCTTCATCGTCATCAACGTCGATGTCATCGTCATCGACGACTATGGTGGTACAGAGGACAGGCCTCGTTCATAAGCTCTAAAGCGCTAATTGAACGGGTGCTCACCTTCGTATGTAATATTCTTCTAGCTTGTCGTAGTCACCGGTTATACCAATATTTTCCATGAAATCCGAGATGTTGGGGTTAGATTTCCTGTAAAAGCAATTATACCATGTGCCATGCGTATATACGGAACAGACAATACTCGATATGTTCTCAATAAGCAGTAGTACCATATGATAGCTTCAATAAAATAAATAAAGGCAGCTGAGTATTTCACTTCACAAGACTCCTGCTTGCATAGATTGCATTTTTATATTACGTCAAATTAGTTCATCGACTACCGAAAAGTAAACTCTTTGAGCCTAACCGAGATTTTGCGGTCACACCATTCTCTTAACTCGTTCAATGGCCTTCGCAGAAATACTCCATCGCTACCATCAATACCAAGTTAAAACTAACCGTTCTTAACATATTACTGGGCTACAGCTAAGTACTATTTGTGCGCGTGCAGCAGAAATCCTAAGACATCGGGAAAGCTTAGACGCACCAGGATATTATTTAACAATAATGAGTTTCTAAAAATCGACATTATTCAGAATTATTCATTTAATTTTTCAGTTAGGCCTGTCAGTTCATACCAAAAGAGTGAAAAATCTTTGACACGAGGCTTACGTTCAGTTGCGCCCCTCATTGGCAGTCGGCTTCCTGACGGTTCGCAAATTGTTGGACATTTGTTTTAACATATGTAGTGTATGCACGAAACAATACTACAACAAGTGACATCTTCAATGACCAAATAGTACTAATTTTGCAAAGTAATCAGCAAGTTTTGTCTAAATATATGGGCAGTTTTGCGAAATATATACAACCAGTTACTGGCAATTGAATAATCTAATCATTTTTGTCATGGTTTAAAAGGTACTACTACGAAATCACTAACATCGGTGCTATGTTTGTTTAGTTATTAAGATTTTCATGCGCAAAGTGAACGGTATAATGTAATGTTCCAAAGCTTACTGATTTCGATGCTCTCTTGACATTACTACTTTTAGGTTGCCATTCATATATGTAAATGGTTATTGTAACGGTTGAAAACCTCAAACTTGAAATACTAAGTATGACTCTTGCGCTATGTTTGTTTAGTTATTGACATAGCGTTACGAAAAGTAAATGCTGTAATGTGTTGTTTCGATGCTCACAAACTTTGATGCTTTCTTGGCATTACAATTATTACACTTTGTTTGCAAACTACTGCACGTTAACATTGTCGCAAACATGGTGATATGAACATATATCGACCCGTGTCCACAATCGCTTCTCTGAATACAATGGCGTTCGTTGTCCGAAATCATCATCATCATCATCAGCAGCAGCCTGACTACATCCACTGCAAGACAAAGGCCTCTGCCATGTTCCGCCAGTTCACCCTGTGCTGTGCTTACTGCTGCCAATTCATACCCGCAAACATCTTAATCTCATCTGCCCACCTAACCTAAGTAAGGCAGGGGGACACAATCTCCCCAATGCTATTTACCGCGTGCTTACAAGAAGTTTTCAGAAGCCTAGAATGGAAACAATTAGGGATAAGAGATAATGTAGAGTACCTTAGTAACCTGCACTTCGCCGATGACATTGCATTGCTGAGTAACTCAGGGGACGAATTGCAACTCATGATTATGGAGTTAGACAAGGACAGCAGAAACGTGGGTCTTAATATTAATCTGCAGAAAACGAAAGTTATGTACAACAACCTCGAAAAATAGCAGCACTTCGAGATAGGTAATAGTGCACTTCAAGTTATAAAAGACTATGTCTACTTAGGGCAGGTTAACCACGGAGTCAAACCACGAGATTGAAGTAACTAGAAGAATAAGACTGGGGTGGAGCACATTTGGCAAGCACTCACAAATTATGACAGGTAGATTGCCACTATCCCTCAAGAGGAACGTATATAACAGCTGTATGTTGCCGGTACTTAGCTACTGAGCAGAAACCTGGAGACTTACAAAGAGGGTTCAGCTTAAATTGAGGACGACGCAGCGAGCAATGGAAAGAAAAATGGTAGGTGTAACCTTAAGAGACAAGAAGAGAGCAGAGTGGATTAGGGAACAAACGGGGGTTAAGGATATCATAACTGAAGTCAAGAAGAGGAAATGGACAAGGGCCGGGCATGTAGCGCGTAGACAGGATAACCACTGGTCATTAAGGGTAACTGACTAGATTCCCAGAGAAGGCAAGCGGGTTAGGGGAAGACAGAAGGTTAATTGTCCGAAATACCTTATTTCAATCTCTCGAACGGTTGTGAAGCCACACCGACCGTATTTTACAGCAGGAATCCTTTTAGACTTCCGTGCCGCATTTACTGCCACATTTTCATCTTTGATATTAGCATCAGTGCTCCAAGTGTGTATTTTTGTTTATACAAAAGTGTTTACTACGTCGTTTATACAGAAACGCTGCAGCTCTCGTACAGTGTCACGGTAATGTAAATATGTTTTGTGGGAATGAATCGTCATTTTTTATTGTTGTCTGCACTATATCAACTACACTGGAGACGTGAACGAAGTCCAGTGGTAACGTACGCACCTGTTGAGACAATTGTTTTGTGTTATCCACTCTGTTTAGGAATGTAATGACCCAAGTTGCCGTCTCTTAGGGCGGCCACCCTATTACAATTCAAACGAGTGTTATATGTACTGCTTCAGGATGCTATGCAGTGCCTCAAGCAACGGTGCATCAATGTGCTATATCGTTTGCACAGAAATGTTGCGCCAAAACATTCACGGGCTTTTCACTAGCGTGTGACGCCCATATATGCTAGCTTAAAGCATGTCTTTTCATGTGTGATTTCCACTTCACATCCGAATCAAACATGGCCGCTAAGCACTAAAACTAGACTATTCTATATGCCCATTCCTACTATATATTTTATTTAATTCATATTCACGTTATTTTTGTACAATCTTTTTTTTTCAGAAAGGCCCACTTCAAATAGGTTCCAGATAGCCAGACCTGTCACCGCAATAAATGCAGCGTTACACATGCCACCCTTTTTTCTGTATCAATTTTTCCCACTAAGCTTTGCAGTGAGGATTACGAGAAATCTATGAGGTAGCTAGGAAAATATAATGAAAATTAGGCTAATATATGCGTACTAATAATTTACTTGATGGTTGAAAAAACAAGATAAGGGGAAGCCGAGTGACGCCATCCTAGTGGTAGAATAATTACAAGTCCCAAACCTTCTACAAAAAACAGATATTGCTTTTCGTTCGACGAATCTGCACATACCAGCAGTCAAAGTCCACTTCATCTCCCCCCAGGTGGATGTACTGTTCGGGAAACACGTCTGCCACCTCGGCGAATAGCTCCTTTAGGAAAGCGTACGTCACGTTCGTGGAAGGGTCTATCGGTCCAAGTCCAATTGGTTCCATCTTCTTGTAGCACGTCGTCAGGATCTCAGGAAATGCCGCACCCCACGACCGGGTGTGTCCTGTATCGAGATGCAAGTCTTGATAAATCTGTGCGAATTCACAAGTAGCCAATTCTTGATAATTAAATACGCTATAAGTTATCAGCTTGTCTTTAGTGGCACCTATTCAGGCATTCTTGTTGCTTAGTCATGTGATGTTCCACAAAAAAAACACTACGATAGCCTCATCTGATATGTGGTCTGTGTGTACCGCTGGATAATATATGTTAACCGGCACTAAACAGGCCCATTTTTATCACTTCAATTTAGACGCGCACCATGAACCAACTCATGGGGGGGGGCGACAAAAAGCGTGCGGAGTATAGGAGGCACATCCATCAACAGCTCAGCGAAATGTGGTAGTCGTGCACGGCTAAGAGAGTGTAGAATATTATCACGAAGTTGATAGTTTCCCTGGCGCATTTTTTTTAGTACAAAAGTCTGGGTCCCTATTTAAACCTCACGGCGCCTGCTATTTGATCTCAATAGCCTACTATTGGCCAGAAGTCGACATGAATCAAGAGTGCCGTTCGGATTTATTGCCAATTTTCCCCAACGTGCCGCCGATCTGCAAACATTACGCATAGTTAGGAAAAGCGCGTCAAAACAAAACGCATATATAAAGGGAACAGAACGACGCGCTTTGTCTCCCCTTGATGTCAGCTTCGCATTTTGTGTTGTTCATTCACGCTTTACCTGTGAGTACACAACTACACGCACAACCATCCCTGATGGATAACATTACCCCGTGAACATCGCTCACGCGCAGGAACCTCTATGAACTATAGTTATCACCTACAGTGCATATGCTGCAACAAACATCATCATCTTCATCATCATTATCATCATCATCATCGTCATCATCATCATCATCATCATCAGTCTGACTACGTCCACTGCAGGACAAAGGCCTCTCCCATGTTCCGCCAGTTAACCCGGTCCTGTGCTTGCTGCTGCCAATTTATACCCGCGAAATTCTTAATCTCATCTGGTCACCTAACCTTTTGTCTCCCCCTAACCCGCTTGCCTTCTCTTGGAATCCAGTTAGTTACCCTTAACGACCAGCGGTTATCCTGTCTACGCGTTACATGCCCGGCCCATGTCCATTTCTTCTTCTTGATTTCAGCTATGATATCCTTAACCCCTGTTTGTTCCCTAATCCACTCTGCTTACTTCTTGTCTCTTAAGTTTACACCTACCATTTTTTTCCATTGCTCGCTGCGTCGTCCTCAAATTAAGCTGAACCCTCTTTGTAAGTCTCCAGGTTTCTGCTCCGTAGCTAAGTACCGGCAAGATACAGCTGTTATATACCTTTCTCTTGAGGGATAGTGGCAATCTACCTGTCATAATTTGAGAGTGCTTGCCAAATGTGCTCCACCCCATTCTTATTCTTCTATTTACTTCAATCTCATGGTTCGGCTCCACGGTTATTACCTGCCCT